>KK351145.1:362909-400970 GCA_000671755.1 Glossina brevipalpis
TCGCTTGGTGCCAAGTCCGGACTGTATGGCGGATGGATTAAAACTTCCCAACCAAGCTATCGAAGTTTCTGGCGAGTCACTGTAGATGTGTGTGGTCTAGCGTTGTCCTGGTGGAACACGACACCTCTCCTGTTGGCCAATTCTGGCCGTTTCTGGTCAATCGCTACCTTCAAACGGTCCAGTTGTTGACAGTAGAGATCAGAATTTAGCGTTTGGCCATTTGGAAGCAACTCATAATAAATAATCCCCTTCACAGTCCCACCAAATGCATAGCTCTCTCTTTGTTCACTTCCATTTTTAACACGCTGTAACTCACAACTGAATGCACCAAACAAAAAACAAAAAAAGAATTTTTTTTACTGCGAAATGTCCCCTTTCCAACGAGCATAAATCTGAAATTGTTTGATCGATACTTCACGAGAAATCTGTGTGAAAGTGTAGCCAACTACCGAAAAAATAATGGATTTCTTTTTCCCCAAACTAATATGTTGATATAGATAATCGTCAGATTTATTACAAGTCTCTACAAAAACATTCCGATTCTTTGCCTTTATTGGATTATTTTTGGACACGATCGTTTCTGTTTCTTCACAATAAAACTATTTAAGCGCTTTAACAAAAAAGAAGAAGGAAAAATTTGCCACAAATTATTTTTAATTTCCCAAAATATGGCACTTTTAGCATAGATAAACAATTGTTTGCCACTAAATCAACGGGTGTATCTTTAAATTAATTCATAGATTATTGCAAGCTACTGAAAACTATGTTAAAGGTTAGAAGAATTGTAACAAAAGACAATTTGCTTTCATACTCGGAGCTTACCAAGATGCTACTAGGCAGATTAAAGAATGCTGATAGGTTAACAAAAAAAAAAAAAAAGAAAAAAATTTTCGACTATAACTCAGTCAAAAAAAAAAATAATGCAGCTCTCTATTCCACAAATCTTTATACATTACTTCTTGCTTCTCTAAAGATGACTCCGTGAAGATTAGTTGTAATCGTAAATGAATTCTTCAAAGAATAAATTTCTACAATCAAGTTGACTCTAAAATTATAAAATTATTATTCTTAATTAAATGAAAAATATATATACAAAAAATAAAATATCACAACGATCATGTTCTTGTAATATTTTTAATATTGTAAAAGAGGCAGAAAAATTTTTTTAATTCCAATTGGCTAAAGCACTTGACACGTGAACATAGTAACGATAGAACGTAAATCATGCTCCGAAAAGACAAAATCAAAGAGTTACTTGGGAACACAATCTCCTAAAAAAACCTTTATCGCGAAATAAACCAATGTTTGTGAATTTATAAAACATACCTTATTACTTACTACATTCAACAATAGAGAGTACAAATAAAATCTATTACTCTTAAGTAACTTATTCGAATGACATTAAAAAATAAAACGAATTATAATAATAGAGATCTTTCAATAAATATAAAGGGATAAATATAAAAAGTGTGTGTATATATATATAAGTGTGTGTGAACTATTCTACAGTTAATTGTACATCGGAATCATTTCTAGACAGAACATATGATGATTTAGAAAAACGCAAGCAAAATATCTAATTTCTGAAATATCTACACAAGATCGAAAGTCATTCATGAAAATACGATGAAATTTTCAAAGCTTTCGATATATTAACGTATTTGTAGGCGTATTGTGCTCATTAGAATTTCATTGAAAAAAATTTCGAATATGCATCTATTCACAGAAATATATCTAGATCATCGGTGCCTCGATATATATAATAGAAGATATTTTTAAATCCTTTTACATATAATTAAAGATCTGCTGTATGCGCATTTTTAAATTGAGATACATTCACTGGATATTTTTAATAATTCTTGTATTACCTGAACAAAGCCTCGTTGCACACACATGCACAACTCACCCATTAAACCGCCATCATTTTACATATAATGTTCGTTGAACGAAAATTAATTCCAGCCAGTGTTATGAAATTTTTCAGTACCCATCAGTAGATTCTAACAAAGACTATTATTAACTTAATACTTTCTTCGTTGCTTTAATGCAATATAAATTCTAATGTATAGTAATATAGCTATTATCCTGAAAAAACGTAACGATTTATTAAAATTTTCAAATTCTAAATTCGATAAATAAGCAAAATAGATTAAAGTAGACTTAATGTTTAAAACAAAATCAATTGTAAACGGATCACACTAACGCTCTAATAATTAGTTGGAGATGTTGACTTTTTACGACCATTGCCATCCAAGATTTATTTGAAGCTCAATATAATTTTATAATTTGTTGTTCAAATATTTTTCTTTATTTTTGAAATCCTTAAAGTCTTTTCATATAACTGAAAATTATTTATACTTTTGCGAAGATCGCGAACTTTGTAAAATACAAATGCAATAAATTAAATAAAATCTATGAAAGAGGAAATTCCTTTTAATGTGTTACCTGTTGCGCGCGTAAGAAGGCACATTTCCAGCTGCCAATGAGAGCAAAGATTGACAAAGAATTCCCGGGAAATCTAACTAGTAATGGGATTAATGTGAAACTACGACGGGAAATCCAGCAGCAAGGTATTAGCGAGCATAGCAGAAAGGGACGCAGCGTTTGTTGATATTCGTAAGGTTTATAAGTGAGGCATTTCGCTGAAAAGAAGTCAGGTTCAAGGGGGCAGATGGTCAATTATAGCAAGCACTCGGAAAAAGTCAATTGGGATAAAAAGTGGCAAGAAGTCATTCGTAATAAGCAATCGAAAGAAGAAGAAGAAGTAATAAGCGCTCGAAAGTCAGTCTTAACAAAGAGTTATCCTAATAGTCAGTTGTAATAGAGTGTTGTACGCTGCTAATTGTATACTGATAACTCTGTACCGATAGTTGTACGTTGATAATTGTACGTCGAGAGTAAGATAATAATATTTGAGGCAAATAAGCATTAGAGAGATAAGTTCCTCAAAATAATTGTAAAAACCATTGAGATTGTAAATAAAATTTTTACGATTTTCGCGATCTAGCGATACGGACTTTGTCTAGAGAGAAAATGTCTAAACTTCAAATTAAAAATTGCTCTTTTTATTCTTGTTACTCTGACTTTCAAAATTCCTCAATAAATCTGGAAATTGGAATTATATCTCAAACCAACAAAAACAGAATTCTATTACGAACTCCAATCACTAGAAGAAAACCACACTCCTAAAGCTGAGCTAACGGTAAATTGCATCGCAGAAGCGCAAAAAACTCAGCTGGGATCTGTATAAAGTTTTTAGGTCATTAAGTAATTCTAAAACGAATTTCGAAATCAGTGCAAAGAAATATAACTCGCAATTTTCATTCATTGAGCTAAAAATTTTTAATTATATTTTTTCTTTATTTTAAAATAAAAAAGATTTTAAAATTCGTTTCAATGTTTTCCATTTTTTAACACTGCTACGATTTTTAATTCTATGGAGCACATCACATTGATTTCAACATACGGACTTTTTAAAAAAAATCCCTAATAAATCCAGCACAAACCATTTTGGAATTTTTGATGATCTTATCTTCTTTTCTTTCCTCTACCTCTTCCAATTTTCAAAGACAGATAGAAAATAGTATTCAATAGAGAAATTCGGTAAATCTTTAAAACAGACAATAAATAACTGCATAAAGACAGAAAAGGATAAATGAAACACCGATTTGCCAAAAAGATTTGACATATAATTGTTTAACTGATCCACCACACAATTTCGAATATACTTTTTAGATAATTATTTAGATATGGAGAAAGAAGTTAAATACTAGTATTTGTCCTCTTGTTTGCTGTTCCGGAAACTCTTAAGCAAGGCAGACTTATGACGTTAGATAATCACTTTCGTTATCGATAACAGAGGCTGTTTTAATTATACAACCTTGCGATAACTGCCTTCAAGAACACGATGCATCGTTCAGTTGGGCGGAAATTAAGTTTAAAAAAAAAAAAAAAAAAACTACAATCTGTCTCTTTTCCTTTCCATATTTATTGTATTATTTGTAATTGTCATATATCGTGTTTATAAACATTCATTGTGTATCATCATATCTATTATCATTATTTAGATCTCTTTGCTATAATTTTATAATCTTCAAATTTCCTTCATAATGTATTACTTGTTATTAAGCTTGTGGTAAATAATGCATCTCGTTTGCCACACCACGTGAATTAGAGCTTTCAAAAAGGACAGATTCTTCTTTATAGTTAGTGGGGGGATGGATGCTTATTGTGGCCGCATGTGGGTGTGATTGAGAGGTTTAAGATTTACAATTTATCAAGATATTGGGAAAGATCGGGCAGACCTTCCTTAAGACCTTTACGTTTGCGTGTATCTTGGACAATTTGATATGGTTTGCTATTGGGTTCACAAGGGTCGCCGGGCAACACTTGCCAATGATCGAACACACATTGTGGGAAGGCTTGTCCACCGGTGTTTGAACGCAAATCAGCAGTGAAGCCAAACGATTCATTAACAGGCAAATATGCTTTAACTACAAACATCGGTGTGCCCACTACTTGGGATTCCTCGAAGACATGACCACGTCGTCTGTTTAGTACACCGTAGATGCCACCGACAGCAACTTCAGGACACTGAATTTCGCACAAGTACACAGGTTCCATAAGACGCGGCGAGGCGGTTATAGCCGAAGCATACAGGCAACGGCGGGTAGTTGGAATGATTTGACCGCCTCCACGATGGATGGCATCAGCATGCAAAGTTACATCATAAATGTTGAAGCGAACACCACGCATATTTTCTTCAGCCATGATGCCTTCTTTTGTAGCCCATTGGAAACCAGCCACAACAGAATCCTTGATTTCATTTAAATATTGCACGGATTTAGTGCAATCCAAAATAAAATTAGGGCCAGTACCGTCAGGACCAAAACACCAGATCTTACGAGCTTCGGTCACATCATAATCGTACTTTTCTGCCAAATAACGAGCGCGTGCTTTAAAATCATCCTTGGAACTCACATCGCCGTTATCAATGTCCTCGGGCAAACCATCGGGCATTGGCATAGCTTTCATGATTAAACGATTGTGCTTGTTGGGCGATTTTGACAGGCACTGTTGGTTGGACTCTTCGAATACGGTTTCGCGATACGATACAACAGGGTCGGATTTCTTGAGAGGAATGCAAGCATGATCTTCTTCCAAATCTTTTAAACAAATTTCCAGATGTAATTCACCGGCACCTGCAATAATGTGCTCACCGGATTCTTCAATAATACATTGAACCATAGGATCTGATTTAGCTAAACGTTTCAGACCTTCAACCAATTTAGGCAAATCAGCAGGATTTTTCGGTTCCACTGCAACACGCACCACAGGTGACACGGAGAATTTCATCACCTAAGGGAAGAGAAAATCCGAAAAAATTTATCAATTTTGTATTTGCTTCATTATAAAAACAAAAACTCATCGGCTTTTTTTTTAATTTCTCGGTTTGTAAACTCACCTTCATATTGTGAGCATCTTTGAAGGTAGTAATAGTGCCAGTCTTAACCAGAAACTGATCAACACCGACAAGACCACATATGTTACCAGAAGGTACATCTTCGATAGCTTCAACATAACGACCCATCATTAAAATTGTACGTTGAATGGCCTTTTCATACAAATCCTCTTTTTTACCGGGCACATAATTGGGACCCATAATACGGCACTTCTGTCCAGTCGCTACTTTACCAGAAAACACACGTCCAAATGCGTAAAAACGACCCTTATCGGATGTGGGTACCATTTTGGAGATGTACATCATCAGCGGACCTTCAGGATCACAATTTTTCACTGCAACAGCCGCCTCATCATCAAGAGGACCCTCGTATAACATTTCCATACGATATTTTTGAGCAACTACCGGGGACGGCAAATGTATAGCAATCATCTGAAGCAAAGCCTCACCCGCAGGCAACCAAGTTCGCATAACAACCTTTAACAAAGCTTTACCGTCTTTGTCTTTATCTTCATGTTTCAAGGATACACCAATTTTCTCCAATAAAGTTGGTATTTCTTCTTTTTTATAATTCATAATCGCGTCAAATACCTTATAGATGGGATCCAAAATATACATACAGAAAGAACGTTTATTATCGGCTTCTTTTTGTTTTTGCCACTTTTTAGTCTTGGCATTGAAAAAATTCTCGCCCCATAAGCTTTAAGAAATTATTTAAAAGATAGAAATTAAACATTTAAATGAGCTTCATTTTCCTCTTATCTTTATCTTTTGGCTTTCACACTTAAACTTAAATGTGTTATTGAATTCTCAGCATGAGCACATTTGACATTGAGAAAGAGGTCACTGCTCAGCGTTACAAAAACAATGACACAGAATGCGACGTAAGAATCTCATTCATTTTTCATCTGCTTTTATATGCACTTATTGTTCTATCATTAAGCAGCAAACTCAAAAAACTCTGAGGTTTGACGCTCTGAGAACAACACAAATTGTGCTAAAAGCTTTACGCATTATGGAAATGATAAAGGACTACTCACCGATTCATTAACTTAACGACATCAATCTTAAATTTCTCGGCATACATTTCCGCAAACTGTTTAAGAGTAAAAGCCCACCCATGCAGACCTGAACCAAAACCAACTGAACCTTTTGAAGGGTCAACACGCACCTCACCCATTGGACCGCCATCATCATTATAGGTGGCAATAATAACGTTAACATTTTCTACAATACGTTGGAAAGTCTGATACAATTCCTCAGCGTCCAGTTGCAATTCTAACAAGGCACGGTCCATTTTATTCATAAACAATATTGGCTTAATACGTTCAGCAATGGCTTGACGTAACACAGTTTCTGTTTGAACGCACACTCCAGAAACACAATCGACAACAACCAAAGCACCATCTGTGACACGTAAAGCAGCCGTTACCTCAGAAGAGAAATCGACGTGACCGGGTGAATCAATCAAATTGATTAAGAAACCTTTACAATCCTTTTCACGTTGATCGGCATTAGTAATGAACACTAAATCTTTATCTTCAACTTCAAAATACATCGAAATTGCGCTGTAAGAATTTTAAAATAATACATTTGTGTTTGTGAAGTACAAGGCAAGAACGCTTTGTACTTACGTAGACTTAATTGTAATACAACGTTCCTGCTCATCTTTCCGAGTATCAGTGAATCTTGTCTCACCTGCTTTGGCTCCAGCTATAATACCAGCCTTCGAAACCTTAGAAGCCACAATATATTAATTTACTACATTTTCAAATTTTACGTTCATTACACTTACCAAAGAATCGGTTAAAGTAGATTTTCCATGATCAACATGAGCTATGACAGACATGTTCCGGATGTTCCGCTTCTTATCCATCAATCCACGGATTTCATCAACTGTGAAGTTAACCTATGTAATGTACATAGAAAATAGAAAAAACTCAAAGTTATATGACTTTTAAAAATAAAAAAAATCACGATTTTCTCGCTTTTTCTATCTACGTGCACATATATATACACTATTAGTGATAATCAATGACCCATTTTCTTCGAGTTTGTCTTTAAACTTAAAGTGCACACGTCATTACACTGCATTTGTTGTAAGTCTCCTTGACATCATTACATGTTAGTTGTGAAATCCTCTCACGTATTATTTTTAGCAAATTTCGTCTTAAATTTTCTATACAAATTTCATTACGACGCAAAAAATACGGAACTTTTCCGTGAAGTCTTTTTATAAATTTTTAACTTTTTCTAAAATTATTCTTAAATTACACCTACCATTTTGGATGATTAATGATTTTTTCTGGTCAACTTTATAAAACACTACACGCCTTCAATGGCGTTTACAAGGAAAAGAAAGACGAATATGAAATTCACCATAACCAGTATTTCTATAATTTAAAAATTATCTCGAAAATAGGGAAGGGGATATGATTGCCATAGTTCGGATTATAAAATACAAATTAGGCATTCTGTGTCTATAAAGTTTATTTGCTAGAATTCTCAAGTATGGTAGCAATACTTGTTTAGAAAGAAGAAGCATATTATAGAGAAATAATTTCTCAATAAAGAATCAGAGAAATCTACACAAAGTGAAAAAGCTGTTAAAATAATTACACAAAAATTAAAATTAAAAGCAAAAATAGCAAAATGGAGGCCGACGATGTTAGTGGCAAAAGAGGGCGCGGTCGCGGACGTGGGGCTAGGGCTAGGGGTAGGGGAAGAGGTAGAGGAAGAGGTCGCGGCAAAAAAGATGTGGTTATTTCTTGTAATGAAGAAGTTTCCGTCGATCAAACATTTGATGGAAATTCCGTAGTGATATTAGAGGACGGTGATGTTTCAGTGGGCAGTGGTAATCTTAATCTTGATACTAGCGAAGACGTGATCATGGTGGACTTGGCGAAAGAGTCTGAGGGAGATCAAACCAGCACAGCAGGCAAAGAAACCATCTGCGCTAACACCACAATAGGGCAAATTGGCACATCAGCGTCTACGCCCACTACAACGAATATTTTGCCTCAAACAAGTAATATAACGTGAATTTTAATTATGTCGAATTTATTAAACTTTTTATTTTATAGTTGATATGGAAGCTGACATATCACAACTGGAAGCTCCAACATTCACTACTTTATCCAGAGGGCCACCAGAGCCTATGCTGCGTCTTAAATGGAATCATAAGGTCAATCTTATCGGAGAGAAAGTACTGAATCCGATGATACATATATGCGATCAATGCGATAAACCAATTTTACATTATGGTCGAATGATTCCGTGCAAGCATGTGTTTTGCTTAAAATGTGCGCGGGCGGAGCCAGTAAAAGCTTGTCTTCGCTGCAACGATAAAGTTGTTCGAGTTGAGCAATCAGGCTTAGGGACGGTGTTTATGTGTATACACGGCGGCAGTCGTTACGGCAATACTGGTTGCAGACGAACATATTTATCGCAAAGAGATTTACAAGCACATATTAATCATCGCCACGTAACACAACCGCCGGCTACAATACCACCGCCATCAAAGGAAATAAAGCCTGAAGTCGCTACTCAAAGAAAGGTATTTACTATAACGGAGAAAATGCAGATTGTAGGTTGAAATTAATTTTACAATCATCACACACATTCTGCCATTCAATTTTTTCATTGTGCCATTCAATTTTCTCATTGTGCCATTCAATTTTCTCATTGTGCCACTCTATCATTAATAAATTCCTCATCGTGTGTTCTACAGCTTTCAGAAACCGCTACTATTTCAACGAGTACGCAACAGCCTACAGCATTGTTAACGCAACGTCCACCTATACGTTCATCCAATAGCATAGGTACAATAGCACCACCAGGCTCGTCTGCACCAGTCTCATCCCAGAATCATTCGTCGCTAACTCAGGCTAATCTGGCCCGGATTAATAATGCCAATGCAGCTGAATGTCATCAAGGTAAAGTTGCACTGCACCAAACACTCAAGAAAGCACCGTTAACTCAAGCTCACCATCAGCCACCGGAGGCCGTAGCTGATGCCTCTTATTACAGTAGTGTTTTGAGTTCTTTTGGTAGTGCCAATACTACAGCAAACACGAATAATGCATCTGCCTATGACAACCAAAACACTTCAATGGGTCAAGGTTCTTGGCAACAACAGCAGTACTACAGGTGAAAGCATTAGAAAGTCTACGAGATCACGTTATATTCATGATTTTCTTGCACTAAGCTCAGTACTAAATTACGTTTACCACACCTGACATGCAGAGATATTGAACCTTAAGTGATCTAAAAATTCATAATAAAATTGTATAAAATTTCCAAATAGAAGAAGACACACAGCGTGCCTTCGACGTGGAATGACTATTAAAAGAGCAATAAAATGAAATTTGAATTCCAGAGGCAAAAAATTAAAATTAGTTTTTAACTAAAACTTCTATTATAAATATAAACAGTTTAAATACAATAAGAATAGCAATAATATTTAATATATAATTAAAAAAAAAAAGGGAAAACAAATCGTCATCAAGCACTTCAGCACTACTAACGTTCAAAATTGTTGTTAGTTCCAAATGTACTATATTTAGTTTATTGCATACTTGTGTAGTTTTGCTCTGCTCTGTTTTCATGGCTTAGTGTTTACTGACCATTCGCATCCATATCAATTAGTAACGCTTTATCGCGAATATCCATGTGTTCATCAGTGGCTATGATTGCATTTTCATTGACTATTGCAGGAGGTGGTGCCGGCATCGGTATAGCTATCGGACTCATTGTGCTAATCATACGTGGCTCCTTGCGGGCTGTAGTTATAGGTTCTGCGGGTGTTGTGCTAACAGATTTCGTAAGGAAAGCAGGAGAATCTAAATCGCCGGCAATGTCATGAGAATGGCTGTGACTATGACTTTGAAGATGTTGAGGATGATGCTGGTGATGCTGATGTTGTCCATGATGTTTATGTTGATGATGCTGACCTGCTACTGTGGGAAACGACTTTGGCAATTGATTATGTCTTGAGCTTTCAGTGGATTTTAAACGTTCACTTAAGGCTTTCAAAGCAATTTGTCTGAAATTTTTCAAAATTAATCGGAAAACATTTTTTTTGCCTTTTGCTAACTTTACATACCTTCGCCTTTCTATTTCATGAGGATCACCTGGCATTGAAATAGAAATTGACGTTAAGCTGGCTGCTGAAGTTATACGAGGAGGTGCCGGTGGTTTCACTATACTCATTTTCAAACAGCACATATATATTGGATTTACTAGAACACTAATAACAGGTTGCATTACATTGGGAAAGAAACTCGCAAAAGTGAAGCTATCAGAACTATCCCCCCGGCCATTAGGATGACGCTGATAAAAACGCAAATACGCCCAAGAAACAAGCAAGCCCGATGCAAACATTGCTGGATAAGTACCATCCAATAGATTTATAAGCCAAAATATAATAGATAGTATAAGGACAGTTAGCGGAACGTTTCTACGCAATATAAAACATAAAAAAAAAAAACGACATTATAGTTGAATAAGCAATTAAAAGTTCTGCAATTCACTCTCTATTTACCTATTAGTTAATTTTCCGTAGCGCGTTTTAAAAATTAAATGATCTGGCATTATTTGACGTACAGCTACACATATTCCTGCAACATATCCAGCCAAACCATGTATATGTACATCAAATAAAATTAATGGATCCTTAGTAATCATATAATTGAACAAATAATACATGGTTGTCAGTATAGATACACCGATATTGCTTAAAGCAAAAAATTTAAACATTTCCATTTGACCCCATAAAGGTTCTATCATTTTGCCGCATAAGCCGACAGTTATCACATCCACCAATACTTCCCACCAGTGTAGTTCCATAAAACAAAACGTAAACGCTGTCCATACCCAAAATTCTGCGTTGGGTAATATATATCCTGGCGTCACTGTTAAATATAAAACCGCTGTCTCACTGAAAGACAGTAAATAGCCAACAGCCGTGACTAAGCAGATCAGTGTGATCACCGGTGAAGTATTACGTAGTAAAGCTGAAAACTGTTGTTTCAAATAGGGCATGTTCCTGTTTAAGATATGAGTTGTAGCCGACATTGTAATTATCTGGTTGCAATGGGAACTCAGTAAAACTCTAACTTTGGAAATTATAGTGTTGACAAGTATCCAATCCAGATAAGTTAATTATTGCATCCATACGCGAATTGATCAGATTCTATAGAGTCCTTTGGAGATGTCAACACTTTTCTTGTAGCTCCACTATTTGATGTCAATAATACACAACAATGTTGTCAGAACGAGAGTTGCCATCTTATACGAAGTCTATGAAATTTAAAAATTGTGCAGAGTTACCATCCTTGATGCCATTTCCATGATTTCCGTAATGCCCTTTAAATCAAAATTACTTTGATCCCCACTTGAAAATTATGATACCTTTATGAGTACAAAATGTGTAACGGACTCTTGCAGTTTTCCAGAGTTTTCACTATCATTTATTTATCTGCTATCACACTCCATTATATTCGGTTGTGACCGAAACTTCTACATCCACTACTTTCCTTTTTAAAAACAAATTGCGAAGAAACTAAATGTGCTTACTCTGAAATATTTGGTGGCCGTGGCTAATTTTTTCCATTTTCAAAGAATACACGTGCAAATTTTTATCGCGTATTCCTTGCATCAAAAAATCCAGAAGAACAAGATGATCTTCATATTTCATCCATGTCCATGCAGAACTTCCAAATGTTTTTAGCCAAATTTGAAGCGGATTTCTTCAATTTTATACTAGAAGAATTTTTATCATAGCCATTATACTGTCAATCAGACGAATATCCTTAAAATGATTTTAAATTTGGTGCTCCCTGAAGCTCCTATCTGGGTGTTATAAAGACATTGATAAAATAAAAACCTTACTTAGCCTTCGGTGATGTATATAAAAATAAGAAACTATATGTAAATGTAAATAATTAAAAATGTGGTTTGAGAAGTAAGAAAAAAATATCAACATAAATATAAAGAACTCATACGTGAAAAACAATATCAATAACATTAATGTAAATATACATAAGCATTTTTATTGAATTGTCAAATAACAATTGCAGAAAGGATTTTTTAAAACCTTTATTTTTTTTTTTAGTTTTCATAATTATTCTACAATTTGAAGATTGCTTTTTAAAATAGTACATTGTAATAAAACAATTTGAAAAATACAAATAATTTGCATTTATTGCTTTTTTTTTTTTTTTTTTTTTTTTTGTAAAATCAGATATGGTGCAAATCACAATTTCGAATCATGTAAAGTAACAATACATCAAAATAAAATTAAGCAAATAATTTTAAAATGTGAAATAAATCATTTCTATTTCTATAAATCGTGAGAGAATGTTTGCTTATGCCATTTCCGCTATATACTGTAGCAAACAGAACAAAACTCTGTTAAAATCAAACATGAAATATGCTATTTCCGCTATATACTGTAGCAAACAGAGCAAAACTCTGTTAAAACCAAACATGAAATATGCTATTATGTTATATTACATTAAATTTCAAAAGAGATGTATATGAAGCTAAAGCACGTTATTTAACATTTCGTTGGCAACGAAACATTTATTATTATTTAGTATTAACATTTACATTCATGATTTTCAATTTTTAATCTAACACAGGTTCATTTGTTAATGTAGCTTATACAATTTCTTCAAAAATTGTTCTACCTTATGAAATGTATAAAAGTTAGATGTAAAAAGAAAAACAACTTCTCGATGTATAGCAATTATGTTGTTATAATTATTTGTGCATATTTCTCGTAGTTAGACGCGACTTTTGCAGAATTATCCTTGGAATTAAGTATAAAAAGAGGCACTTACCGCAACTCGCAGCTTCAAAAAACTGTGTAAACTTCAGTAGAATAGCTTATGCTGGATTTTCCTTCTTTTTTTATTGTCAGTTCTCGCTTTAAAGTGCTTGCTTTATATTATGAGCTTTTTAGCGTCATTCGTTCTTATTCTTAAATTCCGATTTGGGTATACATGAGATATCAAAAATTTCAAGTGTTTATAGTGTAAACCTTATTCAGCGAACTTATTATGTCGTTGTTATTCATCTTAAAATGACTTTGCAAAGCAGTTGCCTCAAATGCGACCAATATCCTTACATCACATCAACAGTAATCAGCAAACAAATCCAATTTCTTTGTTATTTTGAAAGCATAGGTATCCTCAGTCTACGCTGTAGTGTAGGCGTGTCCTTTGACCGATATAGCCCATTTCCAATACTAATCTGCTTGTAAAAATTGTCAACGTTTTTACCACATTTGATATCGACATCTTCATTGTTGTGGCCTGGACAACATCCATTACCGCGGACCGGCGAACATGCTTAAATCGTTTCTAATTTTATTGCTAATACCCGAATCATTTCCTTTGAATGCTTTAAATAAATTAACCACATGAACCTTTCAATAAAAAACAATTCTTCCAATGAAATTTATTGGTATAAAAATGATTTCACAACTTATTTTAGAACAAAAAAAAAAAAAAATAATAAACCATAACCATAAATTTAAAATTATTTATCTAAAACATGAAAAAATCTATCACGTAATTTGTTTATCCGTTTTAACAAAAAAATGAAATAAAAACAGATTTTCCAATTTATTTTAGATGACGCAATCTCTTATGAAAAGACTTCATAAGGGCATCCGTTTCTGCATCAAAATCATCTAGAAAATGAAACGATCCCGGTAAATTAGATTTTTGTGGAAGCGTCTCATTATTATTGATTTGCATTTTGGAGATTTTTGTTGTTTCAAAAAAGTTAGGATTGCGATGCAAAATCACTATATTGGAATTCGTTTTTTTAATTGATGATCTGTTTTTTGGATAGTTTTTCTTAATATTGAACGAATCATCACTTTCGGAAGAATTACTGTTAACCAGGTCGAGAACAGCAGACGTTCCCTCCTTTATTCGCCAAGAACCTTTTCGTTTACCTCGGCCCAAATGTTTATCTAAAGCTGTTGTCACGAAAAGTTCAAATATTGATACTGGCTTCCGACAGCGATCACAAAAAATGTTCATGTTTGGTTTCATTAAATTTGCATGCTTTCGCGACATTATTCTCATAAATATTTAGTTTATATTTAAAAAAAAAGAAAGGAAGAGAGCTATCGTACACTAGAGAATTTTGTAATTTTTTTTTCACATAGAAAAATACTTAAATAGATATAAAAGTAACTTATTTTTAATTTTATATTTTTTTTTAACAAAACGTGAAAAACGTTAAATTTGAATTTAAATAATATGAAAACATGATTGAAATCTTACGTCTGCGTCTTATTTCACTTAATGTTTCTTGTAAAAAAAATGCGCGACGTTTATTTCGTCAGAAACACAAGTAGAAATGACACTCGATTCGGGATTATAAATGAATTCCGATATATTTATTATATCTTAAATCACTAATATTAGTTTGCGCAAATAGAAAATGGACAACCGAACAGAAAACTCGCAATTATTGTACATCCAAGTTTGGGTGGTAGAGTTTATCATATTCTTTTCTGAATTTGTTTTGCGAACTTTCATATTTTCTTTGAGAATAAAGGGCTGTTGTTGATTCAAGTCTGTACTCAGACCAGCCCCTGAAATAGAGACAGTGCTTTTGCACTGTTTGTTAACACGTCATAGGACGCCTAGCATTTACGAACGAAGAATTGTATTGTTTTGTTCGCACTAAAGCAGCTAATGTGGGTTTAAGCAACGCTTCAACGAATTTTACGAGTTTAACTTTGATACGTGCTGCGGATTAACTTTGCATTCTCCATAAAATTTCCAGGATTCAATGTACACATTTTACATAATTTCTTTTATTAAATTCTATCAGTCATGCAATTCAATTAATCAGTAAAATTAAATAAATGTAGATTTATGTAAATATTAAAAGAGTTCATATATAAAACAATGGAATCTAAGATTAAAGTTTCGAAACAGTACGAACCGCTTTATATTCGCTTTGTTTTGTTTTCTCTTGATCTTGATGATGATGATTCATGATTTTTCCACGTTTGCCTCGAAGATATTCATTTTTGAAATGGTTTCCAAATTTGTTATAGCAATATTTAAATACGTTAGACAAAATTCCATCATTTAATAAAATTGTTTTTAAATTTTGCTTTGGAAATAGAAGCAAGAAAATGTCACGCGTGGAATATTTCTTACCAGGAACATCTATTGCGTGTGTATCAGGTAATTTATTCAAATCAATTGAAACATTATTTAAAAACTCCTCTACAAATTCCCTGCAGGAAATAGTTGTTGAGCTTTTTGGCGTAGTAGCAGAGTCGAGCAAATTCACATTCTTGTTGCTTTCTGTAGATGAGTTTTCTGTAAATTCTCTAAATGAAATAGTTGAATTTTTTGCTGTACAGAACAGAATCGAGCAAATGTAAATTCGTGTGCATACCTTGAAGAATGTGTCTCGATTGTATCATTAGAATCGCGTATGATATCCATTCGGTTTTGAACTTTATCAATTTTCTCCTGGGAAAGTGACAGCCGTGTTCTTCTTAAATGTTTTTAGTAATTCAGTAATCAAAGACAGTCAGTGGTTTCGATAAGGAAGATACCTTCTTCTTCTTCTTAAGTTATTCAGTAAATAACAATAAATGATGTGTTGCTGCCGTAAAAAAGCAAAGGTTCAGTGCCAACACGAAGTACTTTTGTCTGAGCCTTAGTAAAGAGTCAGCTATTAGTTTATGTTGATCGTCATTTCTTCTTCTTCTCTTAATTAGGTTTTTTGGATGCTTATTGTATTTTTATTTATTTCTATTTATTTTATTTTATTGTATATTATTGCAGATTCTTCTTTTTTTTTCTTGTCTTAACCTTTTTTATTTTAATATTTCAGTTAAAGAAAAATTATATAATAAATTTTTTCTTCACTGAAATTCTGCGACAACTGTTAACCAAGCTACTAGGTGCGTGAATACCCCTTTTTTTTAAATTCTTCCTTTAGATGAGTTTTAATAGTGGCGGAAGAATAGTAAATAACTACCGATTTTGTGAATATCGATAAATAAATATTGATTAGACTAAGATCACACTAATCAATACGTAACGCAATGCAATGTATCTCCATTTTCTACTCTATAAAATGGCAAAGGAAATATCTTCCTTGTTGCTAATCTAGTACATCTAACGCAATTCGATTTCTGTGTGTACTACCTTTTATAATGAATTTTATTTTAGTTTATAAACAAACGGTATTTATTGATTTAATAAACGCCCAAGCTTCTTCACAATTGTTTAATAGACACTTCGAAACAAATGAAGGTAAACTATATATTGAAAAGCATAATTGTGGCCAGGAGCATTATAATTTTTTATATGCAGTATTGAGCAATTCTATTATGATATGCCAATGAAATTCATGAGTGTTTTCATTCCGGAGCTCAATCTCAATCTTGTTTGTGTAGATCTGATAAGAGGTACATATACAACAAAAATTATTGCCTAACTGTAAAATGTTTCTAGAACATCAAACGCAGAACTTATAAGTAAAATGAATTAGGGATTACACTTGTTTTTCGTAGAAATTTATAGATTTTTATTTTAAATCTAGAAAATAATTCCTAAAATTTAAATGTCTAGGGACACTAAATTTTATTTACATTACTTAAGCCTAATGGCTGCTCTGAGTTTTGCGGAACGACTAGGACTGTTGCTCTTTACTTCTTCTTCACCCAGTAGAATAACATATTTATGCAGTTGTTTCGAATTGCTTGAATTAATCGATTGCATTACCTCCTAATCATGGACAATATCATATCCGAAATATTTTAAAGATATTGGGTTTGCTAAGCCATCAATAACATTTCCATTAAGATGACATTTAACTATGATATCTTCCAAAGAGTGAAAAGTGATAGCTACTAAGCGAGTTTGCAAACGCAGATAATTATTAGCCAGGATCATGCCGTAATTAATTTCATTTAACTCATTATTAACGAAAATACGTAAAGCTTGAAAAGTTTTAGTGGCGACATGAGAGGGACACTTTAATTTATCTAAACGAAAAGGAGTTTCATGTAAACAATTAGCTACTAAATCGTCTAATTGTTTAGTGGTTTCGATATAATGTAAAGCTAAGCGAACTTGAACAATAGCG
Source organism: Glossina brevipalpis (assembly GCA_000671755.1). NCBI lineage: Eukaryota > Metazoa > Arthropoda > Insecta > Diptera > Glossinidae > Glossina > Glossina brevipalpis. Next base: position 380,512 of record KK351145.1, read on the forward strand.
CGTGCTATCTCTTTAGCAGCTTTTTCTTCACCGTATATGCGTAAAATTTTTACTAAATCTTCTACTTTGACACGAGCCAAAACATCAGCTGCCGTTACTTGATCGTTATTCATGCCATGAACACAATCCATACGCATGTCCAAAGGACCATTTTCTACAACCGAAAAACCACGCTTAGACTCATCGAATTGCATAGACGAACACCCGAAATCGAAAAGTACGCCATCCACGCTATGACGAATTACCTGCTGTTCTCTCAGAAGACAAGGCAAATCAGAGAATCTTCCAAGCAAAGGCGTCAAACGTCCTTCGTATTCTTTGGCCACTTGTTGAGCTAATTAATAAGCCACGGGATCACGGTCTAAGGCATAAACTTTTATGTCTCTACAGCTATCAAGTAGTTTTTTGCAATGACCACCTGCACCAAAAGTCATATCAACATAGATCTTTTGCGGTTCAGGATTTAAATAATTAATGGCCTCTGTACATAAAACGGGTATATGGCGGGAATTCGATTCGAAGGCAGTGGTCGAATAGTAATACTTCACAGGTATTTGCCTTGAGTATCTTAACATGGTTTTCTTGAACAACTTTTTTTAAAATAATTTTGTAGAGCCTTCGTTGGGGTATTGTAGAAACTCTGATGATAACACTTGAGTGCTTACTTCTCCATAAACGATAGCCAACGTTTGGGCGCCGAAAACTTGCATTTCATTACGAGTATCGAAGGAATTCAAGCCTTGTTCAGTAAGATGCACGCTAAGTCTTACATCTTTTCCAACTAATAGGCACATAATCAATTTAAAGCTTGCAAGAGATTTTCAAGAAATTTTTTAATATTAGAATTAATGAAAATTTGAAAATCATTAAAAACCTACTTTCAGGTTTCATAGCTTCTAAACGCGTTCTCTCTTTGGCTTTTTCTAAAAAAAAAAAAAAAAATCAAACGCTTTCCTTGAGAAAGCTCACCGATGCGAGAGGAGAATTTTCGTCCAAATTAATTTTTCGCATTCTCAAATTAATCAACCAATTGAACGCCTGTTGTATTAATGTATTATTAGAAGAAATTCAAACTACCAACAAAATGGACGGTTGTCAATTTTTTAATAATAATACATTTTTTCTTTAAACGATTTCAATACACTCCATTGCAGGTTTCTCATAGTTTTCCCACTCTCTTGTTTCGTGTTTGTTTACATTTTGTTTGAGACCACGTGTTCAGATTTCCAATTAGTTTGTTACGGAAATGTTGCTTACGAAACGTTCTAACTTATATATAACGTTTTCTTTAAAATCTATTTCTAATGAATAAGTTAAGTTATTGTATTAATATAAAAACATATGTTATTTAGTAGAAAAATTCATTCATTCATAAAATGAATTAACGTACAAAACTCAATGTGCATATAATAAAAAATGATAAGTACGCAGCATTGCCAGCCATAAATAGTTAATACCATACGTCGTCTGCCTGTGTATGCATGTAAATATGCTTTTCATAAAGAACAGTAATATTTATTAGAATATATGAGAGTAAATAAGAAAATTACAGATAAGTTTCTAATTTTCTTTAAAAATTAATATTTCAATTCTGTTGCCAGCGGTAAGTGGTGTCCAAAAAAATGATGCAGTCTTTCCATGCCCATAGCATTATATCTTGATACCAGTATAGTTAATACAAGCAATCGATAAGTTTCAAACTTTTTTTTTAGCCTATATTGCAATAATTCACTCATTTGAAGTCGACAAAATATATGAACGTCAACCTATTACTATCAAGAAAAATTCACCTTCTACCAGCAGCAACATGGATTGAATAAGTTATCTTAAGTCCATCTTACATAAAAATATTTTTTATTTTACAATTTTTTATTATATATTAAAAGTTTTGTTATTGTTTTTATACAAATCTAAAGTTAAGATTTTATTACCTAAGCATACGATAACGCTCTTACAACTTTATAATCATGACCGTTCTGCGTTATAAACCCATCTCGGAATATAAATAAATTATTTTATTCACTTCTTAACATTATTTTCAAAATTATTACATTTACTCTATAAATATTTCATATCCCAATATGAAATAAAGGATAATTATATGTTCCCGAAAAAATAGTATAAAGGACATACGACGAGTAAAATTGATATAATTTTTGAAAAAACATTTTAAAAAATCAAGTCTTGTATGTTCGGTTTATGGGTTTTTATAGTAAAATAATATGAATTAAAAAAAAAAAAATTCAAACAAAATAGTAAAAAGCTCAGCTCTCCAAAAATGTAAACACATATCCAAATATCGCGTTAGATTGCGTAAAACGAAATGGAAAGATATGAAGTATTTCTAATTGTATAAAATTGCCTTTTCTGATGATTATCATTATCCAAAATTTGTAGGTAAACCGCTTTTATTTGGGAACAGATGTATTACGGTTGCTTTCTGCATGTTTAGCAGTGTGCTGTTCTTGTAGTTTTTAAATTCTCACTGAAAAACTTAAATTTTATTCTAATAAAATTTAGAAATAAACAACAACCTCGAAAAAAGGCAGCAGACAACCTACAAATATATTCAGTTTCTAATTATTAAAACATATATATTTAATAAAAGCTTACCCAAAGCAACTAAGCACACGATGGTGTAGTGGGGAATTTAGAACAACAATGTTCCCACACCACCCATTTCGGATTGTTCTTTTACAAAAATCTCAAAGTATTGGTAGATGATAGTAACGGCTAATAGTATACCGGTGCCAGAACCAATGGCACCTAGAAAGTCGGCTAAGACTGACAACGCGCCAATGCATAGACCACCAAATGCCGCTGCTGTGGGAATATAACGATTCAATTCATGAATCATCGAGTTTTCCCGATGGCCACGCATCACCATGTGCTGTTCTTTTAGTTGCTTAGCAACCTGTAAATAAATTCATACGATTATCGATGCTTAATAAAATCTAACCACTATATATCTTACATCTTTAGCCGAACTACCGGATACGTCGATCCATGTTTTGGAAAAGAAAGCACAAGAACCCAGCATAAATACTATATAAAGAATAGCATGAATAGGGTCAGTCAATATATGGCCGACGCTCTCAGGTGGGGAAAGGTAATAACAAAGACCCCCAATTGGATATGATCGAGCGGGACCGCCACCACCAACATCTGCCCAAACACCGAGCAAATTTATGAAGAAATTGCCTTGAAATTTGACGGCCAACATTTGTGATATGACGTACAAGTTAGATACTAAGGCTGACTGCAAAATGATAGGTATGTTGGAGGTATAGAATAACTTGATGGGGTAACTACTGTATTGGCCGCGATATCGTGCAGATTTAATTGGTAAATCCACTCTGAATCCCTGGAAGTATATGACCACGGCAAACACTAGAACCGTCGCTAGGAGATTCATCAAATTAGGTAAGTTTTGACGATAGAAAGCTTCTCGCAAAGCCCGTACTTTATCGTTACGAGTGGCCATAAGGTGGAAGAGGGCGATAACAGCACCTTCGAATTCAGTGCCACGGCCTGTAGTAACTGTTGTAGGCGAAAATGCCTTCCACACTATGGTCTCGCAAATATTGGTTGCAATGAATAGGGAAATACCTGATCCCAAGCCATACCCCTTTTGTAGTAATTCATCCAACAGTAAAACAATTAAGCCGGCCGCAAAGAGTTGAATAATAATCAGCAAACAAACACCGGCACCAATTTCCGAAGGATCACCGTACATACCAGTCATTACATATACTATTGCTTGACCAATTGTAATGACCATGCCAAACAGTTTTTGTGCACCGTTGAAGAGCGCGCGATCCTTAGGCGTATCGCCCACTTCAATAATTTTGGCGCCAGCCAGTAACTGCATTATAAGGCCTGATGTGACGATAGGCGATATACCCAATTCCATGAGAGTTCCTCTATTTGAAGCCAAAATTACACGAATCCAATAAAAAGGATCGGCCGAATCTGAACTCATAATACCAAACAATGGAATCTGACAGCAGACCAAGAATATGAAGAGCGTTATAGCCGTCCATAGCACCTTCTCTCTAAATTGAATCTGAAATAGAAAAAGATATAGTTTTTTTGTGCTTAACTTTTAATATTATTCACCTAAAATACAATTGCTGAAGATTTTGTTAATAGCCAGCTAGATGACACCATTTTCAAAAATTATCAAACAAACTTAGCAAACAACAAATTTGTTAATAGACGCAGATCAAATTGAATTGTGGAAATCTTTCATTAATCAAATATTTCAATTTCCGAATGGTAGACATCCTGCGATTGTGAGTCTCTCTATTGAGACTTGCCATATTTTTCCTTAACTATTATTAACGGGCAATGTATTTAGTTTATTGACCTATATAATGTATGTATTGTTAAAACATATTAACCGCTCGCTTGCGTTTAACAGATAGATAGATACACACACACAAACACACACACACGCACACGCACATACGTACGTTCACATTTCCCACTACAATATCACCAGCTACGTTGGCAAACGATATAAACAATCAAGTTTTACATTTAAAGCTATAACAAACGAACGATGCGCAACGAAACACAACTCGGCTAAAATGTACACGTCGTTACCGTCGACAGTGAAAACTGTCAAATGTGTCAGAATAAAATGTGAAAGCAGCCTCAAAATGTAATTTTTATTATCATTAAACAAAATCCACTTAAACAAATTATTTATAAACAATTTAGCGGAAATCTAAAAAAAAATATTCTGCGGCATAAAAAAGCAGAAACGAGACCATTTTTCAACATTTAGAAAGTGCATTTTAGCAGTATTTTCGTATAATTATATATCTTGGAAAGGGGGGAGGGGAGAAGGGAAATTACGTTTAAGCGGCTTTAGAAGTGTTTTTTCAGCAACAATGATGGTTATTATTTCATCCAACAAATTCCGATGAATGAAACTCATATCAAACACTAACCAGTTACACAATCCTAAGGCTTTTCATTAAACCCAACTTACCTTACGCTCCGGTTTGGCTATTTCTGGCAGTATACTGCAGAATGGTTTGATTACTTCAAGGAATTTAACTAAAAATATAGAAAAGTAAAGGAATTTATGAATAAATTAAACACGTCATCAATCTGTATTAATTCAAAATTTCTAAATTTTTCCGCAAACAACGCAAACATAAACTATATCAGTTGAATACTTTCCATACATTTTTTTTTAGTTTTCTCACAATTTCGTTACGTTTTCACTTTTCTTTTACTTACTTCCCATTGCTATAGCTTTCTAGTTATTATCTTTGTTGTACTTTAACAGCTGTCGTATTCACCGGGATAATCCAGAATGTAAAGTAAATTTCCCTCAAAAATATATTTCTTAATGACTTTATAAAAACTGACTTTGAGAAATTTGTATACGGAATCTACCGACAGCTAAACTTAAATGAACAAGATTTCGTGTCAGAGAGCTGCCAAATCATATCTCGTGACAATTGAAGACACGAGTAATGCAGAGTTGTTATAACAAAAAATTAGTTGACATTCTAAAGGTACTGCCAAGTTAGTATAAAAGTTTTATATTGCTATGCGATATATTTTGCCACAATACACAAAGTTAGTTTTTAGATATATATTTAAAAATATATTCTTTTTGCGTACGGTGTATGCCAATTTCAATTATTGTTAATTAGTTCTTTATAGTTCATGAACGAATAATACCCATAAAAATATTTTTTATCTTATTTTTAAGTATATTAGAAACTTGTGAGATCTTGTCCTTTTTATACCTATTAGGTGCTTAGGGTCTATTGTGAAATGAAATATTAGATAAACGATTTAACGAATTTTTGAAGTTAACTAAACTGTAGTTGTAGAAAAAATAGTTTAATTGAAACTGTGCAAAATTTTGCTAATAATAATTTTAAATAGAAGAAAGACTAATTTACGTTTCGAAAACTCCGATATTTGTTTTAATTTTTTTCTAACTGTTGAATTTTGTTTTTAAAACATTTTACAAAAATTTAGTGTATACAATGTAGAAAATAGAAAATTGTTATTGTAAATTGTTGATACAAACCTATAAGAGAAAACCATTACCCAGAAAACAAGTGAACCATTGGATCGCATATTTTCAACAGCGGAAATCCACAAGTACCTGAATCTGCGCGTTATGTCATAGTTTGCTGTTACCTTTCACTTAAAGAAATCATATTAATAATCAATGTTAGATATACAGATTCAAAAACATAAAACCTGTTCAATATTTTCAAAGAAAAAACATTTCAAATATATTTACATGATACGATCCAGAATTCAAAAAATTTATTGGACTAAAAATGCAAACATTTTATTTTTAATAGATTACTTTGATTAAATCAAGTTTGACCATAAAATATACATTTAAACATTAATTGGAATTTTGGGTAAATAATCAAATCTTCATTAAAATAGAATAAAATAATTCTGCAATTATAATTTTATATTTTACCGCTAGCGAGAGGGTACGATAAGTGCAAAGGTGTGGTAAACGATTTCCCTTTAACAAATGTTGACAAGTTTTCTCCATCATAACTTAAATGAGGAGAAATTTCACACTGATCGCCGTGCACCACGCCACCTGCCGCTTCAATGTATTTTTTATGCAAACGATGTAAATCAGCTCGTGCAGTTGAAGGACAATCTTTACCAGTAGAATCCGCATTTTTTAAAGCACTAAATTCCTCATCTCGTGGCACTTCCATCGCTACAAAGTTCTCAGCAAATTGAAAAACATCAAAAACAAATTTTTCGATTTTAATTCCATTTGGCTTCTCTGGTGTGATACGTTTGCCTGAATTATCCACGAAAGGTATTTTCTTCTTAGCCACATGTAATTTTAATTCCTTTTCGTATGTGTTTCCAATTTTTTGCAAAAATTCGGTCGTGAAGAAATGATTACAAATATTACCGGCACTAAAGGTTAAGCGACCATCAACATTACGAAGTTCAGCGGTCTTTGTTGAAATTTCGCTATATTCAACGACTTGATATTTATCATCTACAATCGCTACAACGCCTACCGCCTCATTGGGAGTTGATTTTTCGACTACTTTAGCGGCGCAATCAGCATTTCTTTGCACACAGTATCCTATAAATACAGGATCGGCCACTTTAGTTAAAATATTATCAACGCTGTGGGCATGCAAATAGAGTACTCCTCTTTTCTTCATATCATCCAAAATTCCCCATTGCTTTAATGCTCTGTAAATACCTCCATTCCCATCTGGAGCCCTGGCAATTCGATATTTTTGATCCAAAATAATTTTACCATCGAATTCGAAACAAGGCAAAGATCCTTGTTCGAAAAATATCACATTCTCTTTCTTTAACCCCATATAATTATTGGCCATAAAATAATCCTTCGTAGGTTTCATTGTATGCTCCGAAGTCATAATATACCATGTAATTATACCCGTTTTACCAGTAATTTCTGCTGTTAATTTTTGCAGTCTTAATATGCGTTCGGCCTGAAGGCAAAATAGTGTTTTATTGGATTGCAAACCCACATTATACATGCCTTTGGGATAAGCAAATCCCAAGCGAGTACCTTGAAATGAAAAATAATTAAATTACTTAAAGGAATATAATAAGTATTGAAATCAAAGTTTGTTTGAAATATATATTTTTCAACTATTTTCTTTTAGACCCGTTACGGGGTGCAGAGATTAGGTGCGTCACTTATGAAGTACCCTATGTTGATCTCAAAATATATGTTATATGTATGTTTTAACTAAAGTACCATACCGATGTTCTAAATTTTGCTTTAATTTCTTTTTACCTCTAACAGATTGAATTTCGCAAAGAGAACAATCAGTAAGTCTAAAAGTTAGCTATAGATACAGATACAGATAATTTGCAATGATTCCATTATGCAAGCTATTCAGTTCTTTTTGTTTTTGTTTTTTTTTTTTTTTTTTGTGAATACTCTTCGATATGTTCTGCTGAAAGCGAAAGTCCATGTTAAAGTCAGTATAAGTTATGTTTGCTGCCCCCTATTTCTAACTATCACTCCTTTCTTAATATATTTCGTATTTCATGTCCGATTAAAACACTCAAAAATATTCCAGCAATCATGAAACATAAAAAAGCTAGAAATTATTAAATAGTTTATTATTATGCTTACAGCAGAGAAATACACTGAGTAAGCTAAAGGTTTCTAGAAAAGCTAGTTTAGAAGCTGCTGTGATTGACTTAAGCAATGATATATTTACAGTTGAATTAAATGTGACCTTACCACGCATTTAAGAAAATCTAGGACGAATATTTTGTTCGATTGTAGGCAAAATATCACATTTGTATATTCCAAAAAAAAGGCGAAGATATATACCTTGTCCTCCTGCCATTAAAAGTACAGCTACATGACTTTCAGAAATTTGTTTAAGGCCTTCTTCTCGATAGCCATGCAGGCATTCATCGGACGTTCGGCTTATACTAATCAAATTTTGATCCGGAATTGGTTGCAAGCAATCGTCGAGTTTTAGAGCATTTTGGTTTAATGAGATAGTGGCACGATCAAAATATACCTTCAATTCATTCAAATCCAATTCCTCTATATCATGTATGAGTTGCTCACGTTCATTCTCGTTTAATTCGTACCAAAATTTTAATAAGTGATCCTGGCCGACATTAGCTAGACGTTCGTGTAAGTCCACGTAGTTTATCATATCTATGAATACAATAATATTCAATCAACAATAAATTCAAATCCAATCTTAGAAACAACCGATCACTTTAAGAAGTAATGGAAGACTAAACCATAAAAGAAAAAATTATAGCACAAAAATGATGAAGTGGGTAGCCAGTTTGTTTATTTATAAAGCGTATAAATGTAATATGCAAGCATACCTACATATACATATAACCTTTATGGTATTTATGGTGTTTAACGTGTTACTGTTGCCTTTTGTTTCTGGTATGCAGCGATTAAATTATCTATTATGCATACGTCTGCAAAGCTCAAGACTGGTTTTTCAGGGAAGTTTAGAGCATCAAGTAAACTAAACTAACAAAAAATAGAGCACGGCAGTATTTGCCCCATTTGTGTCCCTGAACAATGCAAAAATGAAAGTATATTTATAGCCCCATGTGAACCTACTTTTGTGTAGTAAATAATGAAAATATATTTTACATATGCTTTCACATTCATTCATTCTATATCAGACACTTATGGATTTTAAAGTCAATACACGCTTCAAAAATAAAGAGTATCTATAAAAAACAATATCTTCTTATCAGCTTTGATTTTGTTTATCTTTCCCAACGTTGCCATTGTTCTAACATGTTTAACATAATTTTATTTATACGTATGTAACAAATTAACGCTTAAATAGCTTTTACCGTTTTAATTTTAGTTTTTTTTTTTTACAAATCTCACTAAATTTTCATGTTATTTTTTTTAAATCTTGTATTATTACTATTTATTGAATGAGCAAGAAAATAACATTGACGATTAAAGCACTTACGGCGCGGGAATGAATAAGAAAATAACAATCGATAACATTTGTTTATCTTCATCAGTAAAAGTTTCCAACACTGTTTTTTCTCCAAAGCGCAATTTGAAGACTAAAACAGAGAGCAATAGCAAAAGCAAAGTTGACAGTTCAAACTATACTCTAATACCTTTCCATTCTTTTCACTGAAATTGCAATATTTGCATCGTACACATTAAAATATCACTATCACTATCATGATGGCGTAATCCTTGTATTTTGTAAAAAAAAAAAATTCAAATGTAAGCGCCTACAATCGTCTGTACCTTTTTATTTACATTTTTATAAGGGATTGCTTTCAGTCTATGTACAATGACATCTTTTAAAAAGAAAAATTGCTATTGTTGACATATTACAGCTGAGGTGGATTTGTCTTAATTTGTATTGAATTTGCATTACAAATGCAACTCTGTATAGAATTCGTATTGCAAATGCAATTCTATATGGAAATGAATGAATTCTACGAAAAAAAGCAATTCAAAATTTGCAAATTTTGTAAAATGTAGATTGAAAATGGCCAAGTCAAATAGGCCAATGCTAAAAATACTTTGCGAATGGAATAGCCTTGTTTTACGTGTTTGAAAAAGTTTTGGATGCAAATTTCATTTTAAACTATTTCACACAAATTCGGTAACAGCTAAAAAATAAGAAAAATACTAAATTGATATTAATTTATTTTAATTTATTATTATTTTAATTTATTTCCATTGGTTTTTATGTAATTAAAAATTTTTTTTAAATCCGTTTTTTCTTCTATTAAAATTTAATCAAGAATCTGTAGTCCGCTTTTCGGCTAAACCTTAATAATAAGCTGAACCAAAAACTCTATATTTAGTAAGATGATGAATTTTTATAATAAACATTTTAATTAGAATACCTGAAGTCCTTTAATTGATGGTTTACGATTTTCTGATTTTTAAAAAAGATAATTAAAAAGCATAAAGCGGTTCAAAAATTATCGACGAATTAATTAAATTAAAAAATTACTATTTATCAATATTTAACTTTATTTTATAAGTGCGGTTGACTTATATATATTTTTAATGAAAACCGGTAAAACGGTGCAATTTATAAAAATCAAGGTTCACTTGGAAAATACTTCCATCTTGCAGAAAAACCTGAAACAATCTCGATAAAAGAGTAAATATAATAATAATAATAATAATTTGCTGCTTTGCTTATTAAAACAGAGTTGTTTGTTAAGTTCAATGTTCGTGTTGTTGTAAAATTTAAGTAAAAAATGGCAGTACCGATTTATAAATTATTGCTGTCGCTTTAATACCGTTAATGTGATTAACTAAGATTGGTAAAAGTGCATTAGTTTCTTAGCGTCCGGAATTATGATTCACCATATTCGCAAAACAGCGAATGATCATTAACTGATTAGCTGCTGATGTGCTTAGATAAGGCAGAAGAATAAAGCCGATAAAATCCAAAGACTTTAAAATAATGAATATCCAGTCGGTACATAAAGTCAAACGGCAAATATAGAAAAAACCAGCGAATTCACGAGTAATGGTCGTTGGGAAGGCGGCGCTAAAAGCTACATTGCCTGCCCATATCTTCTACTTGTAACAAACGACGCCAAAAATGCCTAAAACACGGCAGACTGAGGCAGTCACTTTTTACGTTAAAATACAACTTTAAAAGAAATTGTGGCGCTAATTTTTACTTTTTTATATTCAATACTGATTGCAAGATGACACCAATTTTCTTATCAATTTTCATATCACTTTCCAAGTTGCATTACCACTGAATATAAAAAAAAGTAAAATTACCTTCACAATCTCTTACAAAGTTGTGTTTTAACGTAGAAAGTGACTATTAGAAAGTTACATGATAACCCACAGCTCAACTTGCTTACATGATGCTATAGTATCAGTTTCTATGTTGTATTAACAGAAAATTGATATTAAAAACGTTACATAAAGACCCCCAGAAACTTTGATCCATTTTTTTCAGCCATTTTTGACAGCATCAAATTGCTAAGCACACCCGAAAAACACGTCTAATATCTAAATCTGTCAAAAAGAGAAACAAAAAATGCAAGATGATATGCTGGAGATATGTGTACCAACAAAATAAAAAAAAAATTTGAAAATCGAAATTTGAAATGACTTTTTTGAAAACACACCTCGTATAATAGAAATAAAAGTTCATATCATTAAATGAAAAAGATTTAAAAAATATGCAATAAAAGAAGTACAATTAAGTAAATAATTTTCGTACTTCAAATAAATAATTTTTATTTTTTTTGCTTCGTTACATTATTGTTTCCAATGTGTTTAACTTTAAAGCGCTACCTCATGTTTGCATGAATCTTGAATAAACTGAGATTTTGGATCGCGTATTTCAATCTTAATTATGTTTGCTTTTGAAAACAGAAATATTCTCAATTGCCTTTGTCCAAATTGATTCATTTTCAGTGGCAACTTATTTGCAATAATCTCAAATACATTTTTAAAAATATTGTGATTTTGCAATCAAAGGTGATAAGGAAAAAAAATTGTATATTGAAATGTTCGAAATAATTCATATGAAGGAATCCATCTAAGTAATGAATGACATATTAGTAAACTACGAGGAACTAATTACTAATTTTCAATTACAATCAATTATGTAAATATATTTAATTGTACTTTAATAATTGTGCCTTTAAGATTTTTTTTTTGTGATCTCTTCTCGTTTTTATTGAAAGTGGCAAAGCTGAGCGTCTCTATGCCTCTATTTCTATCTTGGCAGTCGATGATTCTTATAATACGCCGTCCGAAATCTTCAACAAAGGCCAACTAAGTGATACTTCGTCAGACTTTGCATTAGCGTCTTCATCCAACATAACCCTACTTTTTTCGTCTTGTTGAGAGCGATTCTTCAAACATACTGTGGTAAGTTATTTCAATATATTTTAGTAAAATTTGAAGTAGCAAATATCGTTTAAATTCTTCAACTTCTTTCAACGCGGGTTCATCTGTATAATTGTCTAATGGTCCTCTTTTCATTTCAAAATGAGAATTTAAAATTTAAAACATTTGTTTTAAATTGAAAATACATCTAAAAGTGTATTGAAGCCAAGTTAAACAAAAGAGATTTTTTTTCATTTCTTAATTTTTTATATTTCAACTTATTCTCTATTAAATTATAAATATTTATTGCAATTGACTTGCCTTATTTATATAAGTGTATATAACAAAAAAGTTTTTTCTTTTTGTAGGGTATTTGCATAGTCATGTATATCTTTATATTATAAACATAGACTTCTACCTAGACTTTTTTGATAATAAGCATTACGGAAACAGAAAATTAAAAATAGCGGTGAGACAGACGATATAACTAAATCTATTTAAATGCGACTTTACCATGGAATGGAAAAAACTTTTGTAATAAGCTCCTATACTTCGTCGCTCAGTAGAAAAATGTGTCAATGTATACTAAACAATTACGTTAATGAAAAAGTATATTAAAAAGTTGTACGCAAAAAAAAAAAAAAATTGTACCAAAAAATTGTATCAAAGCAAATGAATTCATTCAAATAGGTTTATATACATCATATGCATTTTTATATCCACAGTTGAAGGAGTCATTTTGTTACAACACATTTGCGACATGTAGAAGGAAGCTGCAAAGACATCATAAAGCATATACATCAAAGCATCAACATTGAATTTTGAATCGATTTAAATAGTTTTATCTGTCCAGTTGCGTCCATACGCTATCCTCTGCTTACAGAAATCAAGTTATAGGATTGAAATCTGGCAAAAATATTAAAAAGCTTTTGCATGCACGTTGGTATTCAAAATTGTTTGGATCGGTGAAAGTACATGACTACTGTGCAAAATAAATAAATAAATAAATAAACGCATATGTGGTCTGTTTTGATAAAAATCTCTCGTTCGCAAAAATCAAAATATCAAGTACACATTTAACAATACCAATGGAAGCGCTCTTGCATGCAAGTTCTGATAATCAAAATAGTTCGAATTAGTAAAAGGCGACGCCTAGTGTGCGACATCAAAAAACATATTTGTTTTCTGGGTTTAGTTCTCATTTTCATTCTATAAAAAAGGGGAAAAAATCATCCACACTTACCTGAATATCGAAATTTAATTTCTACGGAATATACGATATATAGGATATATTTTATAATTTTATTATTTTTAAATAGATATTTATTAAATTTAATTAATAAGATTAATAAATTAAAATATAATTTATATGAATTAATATTATTTTAGTTGATTAAATTGAATTTATAGATAATTATATTAATTGAAATATAAAAATCTTTTAAAGATTAAAATATAAATATTTATTAAAAATGAAATTTAAGTTTATATATATAAAAAATAATATATATAAAAAATTAAAATTTGAATTAATATCTATAAATATTGAACTTTTGTTTATAAATATTGAATTTTTGTTTATGAATATTAGACTTTTATCTATAAGAATACTTAAAATAATTATTTGTGTATAGTTATAATAGTTTAAAATATGTACATATAAATTTTATGAATGTCTATAAAGTTTTATTTTAGCTTTAGAATTTATTTTTAATTTTATTTATATATAAATTTTTGTGTGAAATTTTATAAACTTAAAAAGTTAATAAATAAAATATTATTCGCAGTAATTGATTTTATTAATTAAAGAAATTTAGAAATAGAAATATAATTTAATATTGATAAATTTTGTGCCAGCAATCGCGGTTATACAAATAATGTAAATAAATTTTGTTAGTAAAAGTTAAATATAAATTATAAATATTTTTAATATATTTATTAGGTGAAATTTTAAATATATAAAAGTATATAATAAAGAGATTGAAGCTTATAAATTTTTATACTAAACTAGGATTAGATATCCTATTATTAAAAATTTAAAAATTAAATACTTAAGTAGTAGTAGCTATGGACTTTTTTTTTAAGATAAAAGTAATGGATATAAAAGATTCGGTTATAGCCTAATATAACATTCTTACTCGTTAAGTTTCTTTTTCTAGTTCTATATGAATGATGTAGAAATAAGAATGTTTCTTCCGTCAGATTAAAATTTCTTTTCTGTTTCTATGGACGCTTACCTATTTCTTATATCTATTGTCAGTTGCAGTATGAAGTAGTCTAAGGTTTACTTTATCTTCTTGTGGGTAAATAAATGCTTCTATGTAATTATTGCACAATGAAATAATGGTAAGTAAGAGTAACGCACACGTGCATACATAAACAACTTATATATATATATATATGCAACTTATATATATATGAATGCACCTAGAAAAAATTGTCATGTGTCTCGTTTACCACTCGTCGTTGGTAGTAAGAGACTGATCTTATCTAACCAAAGCAGTTGTATACGCAGTTGTATATACACGCATGAAGAATTAAATCAGCCCTTATATAGCAAACGCTTATATGCTTATATGCATTATGTATTTTGTTAGTTTTATAGTTTATACTTACCACCATAGAATGGAGGTATATTCATTTCGTTAAAGCATGCGTGAACATATTCCCAATCGTAAAAACCAAAATGTTTGGTTCGGTTCAACTCTGGGACAAATATTCGAAATTTTTTCGCCTAACTTTGGTTTGAAAACTGAGTTAAATCAGCCAAAGGGTACAGTGTAAACGTAAATTGAAAATACTTTTGCCCTCTGAGTCGGCACCTTAGGAGTCGGAAAAGCATTCCCAAAAGTTCACCGTTGATTTAGTAGACGTGGCCGGTCGGTACTCTCCACCTTGACGGCCATTGAAAATTTCAAGAATACATATACAGATATCTACTCTAAGAGCTTAGCTCTATGGTACGCCTAAGCTAGGCTATTTTTTTTAGCGAACGACAGCCAGCGTCTCTCAAGTTATAAAACAATCTCCATTGTAGTGTAGGTTCCATTATTCTCGAGGTTCCAGTGTAAATATTCGCTAAGTATAATACAGAATTTTCCTTTGTTTAGAGACTGTTCTTATTTAGGATGTCACAACCATCACGATGATCCCCGAGAAATCACATCCAACAAACAAACAGGCAGAGAGTATTCCCCATGCAGTGTGTTGAACGTGCAATACGTAGAAGTTGCAATCTCTCTTTGGCGACTTGATTAATACCCATGGATTTATTCGAGTCTTTGGATAAGCTATACATTTCTACTATCTTATCTCTTGGATTATCCGTATTTGAAAGGTCATCGACACATTCCCATACGCTGGCTGTGATCCATATTCGATACTACTTCGATGGATCATACAATTCACAAAGTAGTGGTAATCCCTTTGTACTAAAGAGCCTAGAGAAGGAATATTCTTATTTTTGAAAATGCCTATTTGTCTGTAATTTTTTGCTCTGTAATTCTCGAGATCCCATGGCCGGGCACCTCTAATTAAGCCTAGTTAAATTCCTTTTAGCCGTTTTGTAACGCCACCTTATTAACGTTTATAGTTGGGACAACGAAGGTAAGTATTTCGGCAATATTGACGTTCCACCTCTTCCCCTAAACATAATTTACCAAACTTATTAAAGGAACAATATAAATGTCTAATATTAATAGCCCCATAAATTCACGAAGTGACAAAACAATGACATTCGTTTGCTACGCTCACGCTGTAAACTATATGCGGTACCTCTTGGGACTTTTAACTATGTTAAAATTAACGGATTAGGTCCCTAAATTTTTAAAATTTTCCATCAGATAAATCGGAAAATGATCGCAAGTAGTATGGAAATATAACAACTTGTTAAAATTTTTCAAAAGAATCCTCAGTTCATTTTATTTGAAATCTCCGATAGGAATGCTTAAGGAAGTGTTCACTTAATAAATAATATGCAAATACAAATATTTTATTGTTATGCGAACCCAGGCGAATCCAGTAATAGCACAAAAGGGATAAAATCTAATAAAATTTATTCGTATTATAATTCGAAACAAAATAAAAGAAGCTATCTCTCTAAGAATCTGTAAAACTCCATAATGTTTCTTTTTCAATTAATTCATTGTATTATATATAAATATATATAATAAAGAAAGTTTCCTACAACGAAGTTTATTTCTTTACGTGTACATTGAATTCATTGCTTTGTTCTTAAACCAGGTGTTCAGTGGATTTATGTTATGTTGTTACATAGTTCACGTTTCATTACCCAAAGAATTTGCGCGCGCTCACACAGCAATTCCCTTTGTAGAATATAAGCAATTGGTCGTAACGTCAACAAAATGACTTGAGGTACGTACATAGATAGATTCATAAAAGTGTACGTACGTAAGTCTCAAAGGTGTTTCTTTTTTTCTGTTGAAAAGTAAAGGAAGGAATAGTAAACAAGAAACTATATAGGAACTGACTGAAAGATGTATAAGAAGAAAGAAAGAAAGAAAGAAAGAAAGAAATAAAGAGAAAACAACCACCAGAAAGATTATTATTGTCATACACATGTTTGTGATTAATATCTTACATATAAGCTAAGGGCGCATGCTGTTTTGAGCGGTAAAATATGAATTGAACGTTGCTAGGAATCTTTGGAAAGTTAGTTAGGTTTTGGCAGTGAAACGATTAAGAACATAAAGAAGAAGAAGAAGGCAGTAGAGTTAGTTTATCGCGTAAAATCTTTAAACGTTGCAGTTATGATTTTTTGTTATATTTGATCATCGTTTATCGTTTTTAAAAAAAAAATCTCGTTTTTTGTTACCGAAATATTTTTGTTAATTATTTCTATATCTACGATGTTTTTTATGTGTACATAAAACACAACACAATACAAAAGAGTTTTTAAAAAATAATTTTCAAAATTATAACATATCAAATTTGATTACTACGAATTTTTTGAATTTTTATCGCAAAAAACACATAAAATTGTTTAAAATAAAAAATATGTCATTTTCTAAAGCTAAACTTAAACGTTTTAATGATATCGATGTTGTAGCCTGTGCCTCACCTTCTCGTCATGCTGCTTGTCTTGAAAGTGTTAGTAGTACTGCTCCTGGAGGGACTTCGTCATCATGTGCTACCACCACTCATACGGAACGTAAAGAACAAATCGAAAAGTTTTTCAAAGATGCAGTTCGTTTTGCATCTAATTCGAAAGATACTAAAGAGTTTGCAGTACCCAAAGATGGAGCTCCGAAAGATGATAAGAAATCCAAAGGTTTACGTTTGTTTCGTACTCCCTCTTTACCGCATCGTTTGCGTTTTCGTCAAAATTCTGATATAACTTCAGCTATTAGCGGCAATAGTAGTACGTCCACTGCTAGTTCGACACCATTACCTTCGGCCACAACAACTCCTAACAAAGAATCATCGAAAACTGTAAATCGTTTAAAAGGTAAAGAGGCCTTGCATCAAGAGATTCGGCACAAAAATGATCTTATTGAGAATTATTTAAAACAAATTGATGTTTTAAAACGTCATGTCGAACAACTTAAAGAAGCGGAGACAAAAATTCGTGAGGAACATATCAATGTTCAAAAAAAAACGGAAAGAATGATACACGAATTATCCGATGAAAACAAATCGCATAAAGAGTTCAATGATCGTCTGGTCGGTGAAAATGCCCGATATGCCGAAAACATATTGAAATTGGAAAACGAAATAAAACGACTTAATCAAGAACATACAAATCAAATGGAAGAATTCAAGAGTTTATCGGATGAATTGAAAACTAAAAATTGTCAGCTCGAATCTGATTGCGCTGAACAAAGCGAACAAAATGGAAAATATAGTTTACAAATTTCTAAATTAAATCAAGAAATTGAAGAGGCTCGTAAAAAGTTATCGAACGGTGAAGAAAGGGCTCAACAAAGTTTTGAACTTATTGAAAATTTGAAAAATACTAATGACGCTTTAATAGGTGATATAAAAAATCTACAACGACAGATGCAGGAAGATTCTTTGGCTTACGCTCAGGAGACAAAAATCATTCAAAACGAAATGGAATGTTTGAAAAATGAAAGAAATACATTGAAAAATGATTTAGCAAGTAAATGTGATTTCATTAAATCATTGCAAGATGAGTTGTTAGATAAAAATTGCGAGATAGATGCGCATTGTGATACCATACGACAGCTATGCCGGGAGAAAGCCAAGTTTGTGGAGAGGGAACGCCTTTTAGATTCAGTTGAGGAAAAAGTTCGCCAAGCTGAAGTTCAAGTCGAACAAAAGGTACAAAAGCTCGAATCGGATCTAGAGAATGCTTTGGAGCGTGAAAAGGTCTATTGGCGAACTGAACTTGATAAACGTCAAAAGATGGCTGAAAACGAACTAATAAAAATTGAATTAGAAAAACAAGATGTAATGGTATTATTAGAAAGTACAAATGACATGTTACGCGAACGAGACGAAAAGATACAAAAATATGAAGATCAGTTACGCAATGGCATCGACTACTATGTACAATTGACGGATAACCTTCAAAAGCAAGTGGTAGACCTTAAACAGGACATGGCTAAGACAATTACTGAAAAATATAATTATCAATTGACTTTAAATAATACTCGTTCCACGGTCAATATACTAATGGAGCGTCTTAAGAAATCTGATTCTGATGTTGAGCAACTGAAGGCGGAATTGGAATCAGTACAATTGGCGAAGAGAACTTTGGAACAAAGCTATTTACAACTGCAATCAGATCTGGAGAAAGCTCGCACCCAACTATCGGACTCGGAGGCGGTTTTGAGCGGTTTGCGTGCCTCATCGGAAACACTACAAAAAGAGGTATCACATAAACAATGCATGTTCAATGAAATTCTTACCTCCGAAGAGGAAACATTGGCTAAATTCAATAAGATTGCTTCTTCATTCCAGGAGCGCATCGAGGCGGATGCGGCAAAATACCTGGAGATGTACAACGAACTAAAAAGCAAGGACGAAACACGTGAAATGTATATGCAAGACATGAAAAAAGCTTTGGATGAGTTTGCTACCGTCTTGCAGTTCGCCCAACTGGAATTGGATAGTAAAGAAAATGTACTAACAAAAGCGCGCGAAGAATGCGAACAATTGAAATTGGAGAATCTTGCCCTGAAATCTAAAGTGGATGAAACGTCAACTTGCCCAACAATAATCGCGGGACCAGCGACAAATAGTCCAGCTAAGAAAAAAGAGAATAGTACGGACTTAGAGAAAATTGAAGGTCTTTTAAATGATTCTGAATTTCGTGCAGAATGCGATAAAATTACTTCGTGGTTGCTAAATTCTTCAACGGACAAATGTGTACGCAACGAAAGTTCAAATGAGATAAATGATTTATTAAAACCATCTACACCCAACGATAAAGCTACACCGCCGATACGATCGTATTCAGCTGGCAAATCAAATAGCCAGATTAATAATAATACACCCAGAACACCGCGAACACCCAAGTCTGCTGCTTCGCATACACCACGCACTACTCCCAAAAAAACTGTGCTATTTGTTGGAAAAGAGAATATGCCGAGTCCTCAGAAACAAGTGCTTAAAACTAGGAATGTCTAAATTCTCTTACTCCAGTACTTTTTTGAACTTTTGAACGTATAAAGTTAGACGAAAGTAAAACTATAGAGCAAGCAAAAAGTGTGCAACTTTGTGCCGAAGCAAAGAAATTGTTTCTCATTAAGCAAAACATAGCAAATATATCGAAAAACCTGTAATTCCCCTTCCGAAAAAACGATATCAATCTATATTTACATATTATTATGCAAACACATGTACACGCACGTAAAATATATAGGAAATCACATAAAATACGAGAATTCACACAATAACTGTTGTTTTTATTTTAAATTGAAGACAATTGAGAAGGGAGTAAAACCCCGAAGTAGAAAATTTCGTTCTTACATAAATGAGCCACCACTTTTTTCCATAAGCATACGCAAGAACTGGTTTGTATGTGGATTTTTTTTTTTTTGCAAGGCTTTAAGAAAAATATCTAAAGAGCCAAAAGGGGGAATTAGTAAAAATTAACCAAAAAAAAAAAAAAAATCCA
>KK351145.1:401132-445592 GCA_000671755.1 Glossina brevipalpis
AAAAAACCTAAAGGATCAAGCGAGGAAAGACGAGTATCTTACTTTTTCTGTCTTTAAAAAGTTTCCATAATTTTTGTGTTCAAGTGCAAAGCAAGCAAAAAAAAATTTTTCATTATTTCTATTTCTATTTATACTTCCTCAAGAAAGAAGCCAGTAGAAATATAAGGAGAGAAAAAATTTCAAGAAACCAAAATAATAAGTACAGGCAACCCTCCTACAACGCGGTACTTCTATAACGCGGTTCGCAAATTGCGGAAAATTTCCTATAACGCGGTACTCCTACAACGCGAGTTTCAGGAATTTTTTTAAATAATAATCTAAAAAACTTTAATTTTGCATTATATGTTTATTTAAAAAATTGTGAGATCTAACCTCATTGATTTTTACACTACATATTTTAATTTTACAAGAAAAATCGACTATCTGCATGTGTATTGTCTATTTATGGCATGGTTAGAATTTAATCGACAGAAAAGTTACAACGCTATTTTTTTTTATATTGTGTTGAAATCGTTGGGACGTCACTTAAAGAAATTTGTCAATTAACACTAAGAGCTTGCTGGAAAGCACTATTGCCGGAGGCACCAGTTCAGGAAACTCTTGCTAATCCAGTAAAGGATGAATGTAGAAACGTAGTGAGGTTGGCGAACGTAATAAAAGGCGATGGATTTAACGACATTACTGTGGAAGATATTGAAGAATTAGTTACGAACGACGAAATAAATGAAGCAGAGTTAGTGGCAATGACAAATGCAGCATTATCGACTGAAGATAGCTCTGATCTGATCTTTCCAATGCCAAAATTGAGAACTTTTCACTAAAAAGTGTGGAGAAAATTTTAAATCTGGCGAATGAGTTGGAAGAGTATGTTTTTGGAAAACGATCCTCTAAGGGATAGAGCAGAAAGGTTCAAAAGAAATTTTAAAAATAATTTATCCGCCTACCAAGAAATCTATATAGATTTACGAAATAAGAGAAAAAAGACTTCAATAAAAGACTTTTTTTAAAACCAGTAATCGCTGAAAATGATCAGTCTGATAGGGGATCAAGCTCGGAATTTGAATTAGGATAGATATAAGCAAAACATTTGAAACACACTCAAATTATAATAAGTGATGTAGAGGAGGGAGATTTGTAGAAGCTTGTGATATGAATTTTCGTTCAATTTAATATTAAATAGATTTGAAATTGCGTTTTTATTTGTTTTTCCAGATTTTATTTTATTTTGCGCTGCTTAAATAAATGAATTGATAATAAATGAATTCATTTATGCTGTCATGATGAAATGGATAAATAGAAAAATATCTCAAATAAAAACTATTTTTTTTTTTTTCGATTAGGACCGTATCCCCCCTTTTTGCACTGGATCTAAGTCTCCTACAACGCGATCTCCTATAACGCGGAATTTTTCAGGAACCTATTGATCGCGTTTTAGGAGGGTTACCTGTATATCTAGTTCACCACATTAACTTCTGATGTTGAAAACAAATTGTTTCTATCATTTCTAATTCAAAAAAAAAAAAGGACATTTGGCTGTAGATATTTTGTTAGCTTAAATTTGAAAATAGAAAAACGTATACTTTTTAATTATATTAGAAGATTATGTTACGTTTTATAGCATTCAACTGACTTCCTAAAGTCATCGTGGTGGATTCATAGACTTTTTTTTAACTTGCTATTAATGCGAAATATTCAGAAAAAAAACTTCTTTTATTTTTCTATCGCTTTAGGTTAATTTAGTTCACATATTTTCAGAAAATCGGTTTATGCCAATTTCGAAAGGTATTTAATACTAGAAGACTACAAAAAAAAAAAAGAAAAAAAAAAGAAAAAAAAAATATAAATAAATAAATAAATAAAAAATAAAAATAAATATTACCTATCAAAAAAGAAAAAAAAAGTTTATATCGTATAATTTTCTTGAACCTGCTGAGTTTTTACATTGTTAAGACACCGATTATTATGATTATTATTATTATTATTATTATTATTAAAAAAGAGAATTTTTGTTTATTTATTTTTGACGATTTTATTGATAAATATATTCACCTATGTATATATATATATATATGAAATATTTCATAAAAATTTCGCTTACATATTATATTATATATGCCTGTACTAAATAAAAAAAAACAACACGATTATAAACTAAACTAAAAAAAAAAGGTAAAAAAAATCTAAAATTTCATTTTCAAAATATATAATTTGAGCACTTTGGTACAATCAAATGTCTAATGTAAAAAGTTGAGTTACAATAATGTATATCCATTCGTTCATATATATGCGTTTTGTAGAAACATACAGCTAAGTAAAATATCGCATTTAAAATTTGAAATGTTATAATCGAATGTTATTATTATAAACATATGCGCGTATGCATTTATATTACTATTAGGACAAAATTAATAACTACAATATAATAAAAAATTTTACAAAATAATTGTGGCTTTGCTGTTGCGGTTGCTGTTTAATTAATGTTATAATAAAGAATCACTAACATTATTGTTTTATACATACATAGATAGAGGCAAGAAATTCTAAATTTATATACAAATCGTTTAGACTCATTTTGCTGAATATAATGGAAACAATTATTAATCAAGAGGTATTTCAATTGGCATAATAAACATTGTTATAGAGCAAACAAATTAGATATAAATTCTGGAACACTATTATTTCAAAGTCTTATTAAAAACTTTACTTACTTTTTTCCGTTTTAAGATACATTTCGTTTAAAATTTTGTTTTTGCAAATACACAACAATAATAAATTAATAAGTATATAGTTAATACATATACTGTATATGTATGTATGCATACATATATATATATATATATATACAAATATATATATATATAAATATAGAGCGCTTTATATATCGAGTTACGAAAGCGTAAGAAGATTATATTTAAAACAAACAAAAGGAAAACAGGACCGAAACAGAGCTTATATATGTATAAATTCAGCGCATAAATATTTGCGTTTCTTGTTGTACGTACCTATTATATATTGATTTCTATATATTTTCTTTTATATGTTCATATATTTTTATTTTAAATACATAAGTTGCATTCAAACTCTTTCAGCGATGTAATTAATGTGTAAACGAAAAATTGAACGCGAAAAAATGTACCACAGTCTTTATGGTTCAGAATATATAATATCTGTATTATGTTGTCGTTGTTATCGTGGTTCTTATTGTTTTCCTTTTTTGTTTTTTTTTATTTTTTTATTTTTTTTTTTGATGATGACAGACTTTTAGCAGCAGTTTAGTTAGTCTTTGTTATGGTTTTATTTACCGTATGACCATTTTCTAAGGATTTATTAATCAAAATTAATTCGGTCTGTTGTTGTTGTTGCTGATGATGCTTTCTACTCTCTTCCAAACGTTGTTTGTACGTATATAAAGATTGTAAGGGCACATGCAACAATTCAACTAATTGTGTAAACCAAAATTCTGTAAAACGAAACAAAACACAAATACAAATACAAATATAATATTTAATGCCAATATTCTTCGTGTGTATGATAAGAGGATAGATATGTAATTCATTTACCATTTTCTGGAGTTATAAAACCATGTCTAATTAAAAAGTCTATAACCACAGGACAACTTGTAGTTTTAAAATCAGCTGTAAAAACACGTTCTATACACTCGTTGGCTGGTAAAAGTTCAAAAGCTTGAACTTCACCATCAGCATTATGTGGAATAAAATCCACGGGTAATTCCAAATCGAATACATATTCAGTGTTAGGAAATAACCCTTGTTCACTTTCAAAAAAGAATGATACACAACCGGCTGATACCAGATTTTTAACAAGATCTCCTGGAATGGAAGCCTCTTCGGCAGCCTCTTTAACAGCTGTCTCCTTAATGCCATAGCCTACCGACAAACCACCACCGACCATATTATCCCATTTACCAGGCCAGGTTTCTTTAGTGTTGGAGCGTTGCTGTAGCCAAATGCATAAACCGTGAGTGGGATGTTGCACGTAACCGTTTATATCCACACCATATTTGCGTACCCCAAACAAAGGTGTGGCTGAACGATCCATTTTCAGTAAACTCTTGTGTTCAGCTTTAACTTCATAATACTGAAAATTTCCATTTATTTAAGATGGAAATAAGAAAATTTTTTGAAAATCTGGTATATATAATTTTTATACCTCTTCTCTCCAGCCTCGTAAAGCCGAGAATAAACCCTTTGATCTTAATTCTCGTAATACTTTATCAAGTTTCTCAGTACGCTCCGAATAATCACGAAACGCAGGATTTAGCTCAACTATACCCTACAAAGAAAATTTGCCAAACCATACCAAACTTTATAAATCTGCGACAATATTATGGGGAACGTACCTGTTTAGTATATTCACAATCACGTATACAAAAAACTTCTGGATATTTATTCAATTGTTTAATCACATCCGATTTAATTAGACCAACTTGCTGGCCTTCGACTAGAAAGGGTCGTATGTCGCCTTTTTGGAAGCCTAAATAAAAACAAAAATAACGAATAAATTATTAAATGTATCCTGTCCGTACATAAAGTTACATTTTTGTAATTATAAAAAAAAAGTAACAAAGTTCCATTAGCCTTGTAGCATATCTTTGATATTCATCATCAAAATTAAGTTACATTTTTCAATGTAATTTATCGGGTTTAATTTTGCAAGGAGCTTTCATATGCTTATGATATATATATATTTGTACTAAGCTGTAGATTATTGTCTAAAACTATTTGCTTTCTGTGCATATTTGTCCAAAAATTGATGAATTATTCCAATTTCCTTTCATCATCTAACAGCATTCCGAAATCAATTTTTGGGTTAGTCTTCCAGCAAAACATGCCAGACATGACCAAATCAATTCAGAATGAATCACTGACTGATGATATATGTAATTTTGTTACATATCTTATACGTATCTATGTCTGTTACATGTCGGAGGATTGATTTTTGCCTTTAATGACGAGAATATATGCCTTTTTTCTTACTGTCATCTACTAGATGAATTTATCATTAACATTACGCTATTTCGATCAATTATCCAGTATGCAAACTTGAATTTTTCATGAGACTAGCTTAACTGCTTTAATTACTTCTGTTTAGATAAACTTTTCTACTTTAGGAGAAAGAACCATGTGTAATTAATAAAAAAAAAGATTTAAAAATTTGGACTGTTTGTTACCGAAATCTTTTTTTTTTTTTGGAAACTTTCTGTAAATGTTTCTAGAATATACGATGCGATATATTCTTTACGAACATTTAGGAGTCACTGAAAAGTTTTGTTTACAATCAATGTTATCATTTTAACTTCTATTCTCTCTATACTACGGCATACAATGGTAAGGAAATCTTTTTATACTGTGGTTTTCCATATAGTGACACATACAGCTACTATCTCCGAATTAGATTAATTTAATTGATATTGCATCATAAATATTATCATATTATGAATTAATAAACTGTTGCTAACTTAGTGGAATTAATGTGTAAACATACAGTTTTACTAAATGCATAAAAAAGGCCAATAAATACGGATGGACAGGAAGGAGATTTACAATTTTTGGGTGATAAGTTAGATAAAAATTCTCATATTAAAAATGAAGTAAAAACGCGTTAGCTATTTTGAATAAATTTTGATTGACCTCCACTAATTTTGGATTTAAATTTTTACGATACTTTGGAATTCCCAATAAAAAAATGTAGCAAATTGTCACTGACCCTTTAATTTGTGTTTTTAAGCTTCCTTTTATATGTTCTGCGTGTCTGTATATACGGTACACACCCATACATAGTCAAAACTTCAAAATCAATAAATCAATGACTTTTCCTTTCATAAAGGACTTATTGCACTATCAATACTTATTGTTTGTAACTTACTTACCATTTAAGTAAAAATTATTAAATTTATGAGCGAGTAATAATAAACGCGACAACTTAACATTTACATCACTTGAAGACATTGGTAAGTATTAATTGTTATGCACAAATGCTATTACGCGACAAAACTTGTGGATTGTGTCTTCGACAATTTTTTCTTTAAGATTTTATCCAATTGATATACTTATACAATAAATATCCCTTTTTTAATTAAGTGATATTATTATTATTATTATGATTTTTGTCCATTAAACATACGAATAAAAATTGTGTAGAATATTTTGTTTAGAGCTGTCATCGTAAATGTCATTATTTTCTATTTTCGTAAACAACAGAAAACTCAGTGCAATACAAAAGCTTTTGAATATAAAACGTTGTACTTATGTTGTTTTACTAAATATCGTTGCAATGATCGCTTGCGTGCATTAGTGGAAGCTGCCGCAAAATGCCGCAAAATTATTGTTATAACGTTTTGCAAGTATGCTTTTAATTAAGAAAACATTAATAAACAAATTAATTTATTTACCAGAATTAAAATTTTATTCTTATTTTTGAGTTAAATTTTTTTCCTAAAAATGTACTTATATGGGAACTTAAACGATAAGCATTAACAGTTAAATTTAATTTTTCGATAATGTGTAGAAAATCATTCATCACGTTTTGACTGTTTACTTATATTAGGTTGGGGAAAAAGAAATCCATCCAATCTTATATGAACTTCAGGACTTTATTTAACATTTCGAATTGGAAAATAATGGATCCATCCAATCTTATATGAACTTCAGGACTTTATTTAACATTTCGAATTGGAAAATAATGGATTTCTTTTTCCCCAAACTAATATATTGCATTTTTATTGAAAAATTTTATCATTGTCTTAGCACTACCGCTTAGCAAAGATTTTACAGAGTAATAAATTAAAACATTCCGTAACTATTAAGTGTTTATTTGTTTTTTTAATTGCTTTCAAACATTTGAAATTTTAAATTTGGATATATAAACATCTGTATTATCTTATCTGTATTACAAAACAAAAAATTGTCTATTGCGTTTACCGCTTTATCGACAAAATTTCAAAGCCAACGTTCTTGGACTTTCTATTGGAATACCAATCTTTAAAAAAGTAAAAAAAATTCAAATACCCATAACGAACTCACACTCGAAACTTTGGCAACAGTATAGTTTTTGACAGTTGTTGCATTTGTAAATTCATAAAAAAAGAAAATTTCACGTGTGTTTGTTCGATTTTTTGCTTTATTTTCCTCAAAATATTAATAAAAAGAAAGTTGTTCTACTAAATTTCCATAGTATTTGTCCTTCAAATAGAAGTAAAACAGCCCGCCCATAGTTATGAACGACGATTTTTTGAATAAACCATTACTAAGCCCCCCACAAGATTGTAAGAACAATACGCATTTAATCATATTGTAAATCTCCGGGAAAAATTACGCAATTTTGTGAATTAAATTGATTCTATCGTTTTAGTTGATGAACCGAAAACGAATCGTTCTTCAAGTTTATCATCACCTCTTACTGGTTTCGGCGCGCCGATATCTCCATATTTAAATTATGATCCACGTTTCCTGCAACAAGTCCAGCCAGAGTTCATATTCCCAGAAGGAGCTACCAAACAAAGAGGTCGTTTTGAATTGGCATTCTCACAGATAGGAACTTCAGTTATGGCGGGGGCAGCTATTGGCGGCATGGCTGGCTTTTATAATGGCCTTAAAACTACCAAAGCTTTACAGCAAACCGGAAAATTATGGAGAACTCAGTGAGTAGTTGCAGAAGATTACAATGAATAAAACAAATTTCTAATATTTTTTATAATTTTAATAGAATGTTGAATCATGTGATGAAACAAGGATCAGGTACAGCCAACACGTTAGGTGCCTTGGCTGTTATGTATTCGGCTTTTGGTGTGCTGTTACAGAATCTGCGCGGTGAGGATGATGAATTAAACACTATTTTAGCTGGTACCGCTACTGGGCTTCTCTACAAATCCACAGGTGTTTATAAGTTGTAAATCAAATAAATTTTGAGACTTAAATGAATTATCATTTGTAGCTGGACTGAGAAAGTGTGCGGTGGGCGGTGCTGTAGGCCTCGGCATAACAAGTCTTTATTGTCTTTTCCAAATGGGGCGATCATCTGGATCAAGTGACAGTTCCATGAAATTCTTTTAAAATTGAACAAAGACTGTTATTCTATAAAATCTTGCGGACAAAGGGACAGATTTTCTCAACGTTTTTGTGCTTTTTATTGCTAATAGTAATGCGCGCAACGTCATTACATTATTCCTCCTTCTTAAATAGAACAAACACAATACGAATTGAGTAATGAAAAAATTTTCCCTATAATGAATTTTTGCCAACGATTAGAAACGATATCGTTTTGGTGTATATTTTATGTTGCAAATAGTTAATATTTCCTTTCTACTTTAATGTACAAATATATATAAACGTTGATGAAATTAATTACAGTATACACTTACTTATGCTCATAGTTGTCACGTCGCAGAGTACAACAGCTACAGGATTTAAGTAATGCCTTTCTGTCAATTCTATGCTTATGTTTGCGATCTTTCATCTATCTAGGAATCTTGTGAATAAGAATTAATTTACGTGCTTTCCGGTTTTTAATAGAAAGACTAAAAGACTTCGAGTTTGCAATTCCTTTGCTCCTGAAGTTTCGAAATAATTCTACGACCCGGATTAAGAGGGTTAGAGATTTGTAAGTAGCACTTATTCTTCAAAAATAATTTCTTAACTACCGTGGGAAACAACAAAATAGGCAAATTTCCAAAATACTACGTTATGTTTACGTGTTATATATAGAATGCAACATTGTCAGCAGATTTTGCTAAAGAGTAAGCAATTTCCTAAAGATTAATTTTCTCTTTCTTATCAACCGGTTACTGAGTCTAAAATATTCGGTAATTGTAAATGTTAAAACTTTACAATAATAGCTGATCAACTTGAAGCAAAAGAAATAACGTTAACGTTTAAGCTGCGTCGCCGAGAACGTTGAAAAAACTTTCAGTGATAAGTTGGGGTAAGCACACAACGTTCACGTTTGTCAAATTAAATATTCTTCTGCAAAAATAATCTCTCCTATATATCAGGCACGAAATGTACTACTAATATTTAATGTTTAATATAAGAGAAAGAAAAATGTTTTCAAATAATGTTTTTTATATGTTATTTATTCATTTTTTCAGTTTGGCAAGCGTAACAAGCAGTATTTTAATTTTTTATGTTATTCAGGCCTCCTCAGGCCACTTCAAGCCACCTCGGGCTTCAGGCTTCATGTCTCCTCGGGCCACTTCAGGCCTCCTCGGGCCATTTCATGCCTCCTCGGGCCACTTCAAGCCTCCTCGGGCCACTTCAGTCCAGTCATTTCTCTCATTTCGGTAATCACTCCTCTCATATATTGGTGTTCAGTCCTCTTATTTTGCTGTTCAGTCCTCTCATTTTGTAAATATAATACACGTAACCCTCCTATAACGCGCTTTTGTTACAACAATATTTTATTAATTTGGTAGATTTATTAGTTATTATATATGAATATTTTATGAAATATTATAGCAATAATATTTTAATTTAAAATTTACATTAACAGGCAGACAGACAGAAAATAAAACATAAATAAATAAAGCTTTTTTAATGATTTATTATTTATTTATATTAATATTTTTTGTCTTAATTTTTTTTCACGTTAGCAGCATTTTTTTTTTTACAATAAAGATTCATCATTTTTTTCTCATAGAAATTATAGAGCAGGGAAATATCATAAAATAATTTTATAGCCTTAAAAAAGGATTGTGCGGATGGGAGTAAGACCGCGGTGCGACCTGCTTTTTTTCCCATTGTTGGACGGCCCCTGGTTCCTGGACGGCGGCCACTGGTTGCTGGACTTGGACCTCTTGGTGGACGGCGGCCCTAGGTTGTTGGACGGGGAACATTTGATGGACGGCCCTAGGTTGTTGGACGGGAGCCATTTGATGAACGGCGGCCCCTTCTTGGACGGGGACCATTTGATGAACGGCGGCCTTATGTTACCTTGTAGTAGGTGATGATTTCACTCTCCAAGAATTATATGATCTAAATCAAATCCAAAGGTGAACCACTTGTCTGGCAGCTTTTGGGCTAAAATTACTTACGGATTAAAGTTGAAAAGGATGAAGCTATGGGATAATATTACGTACAGTAATACAGTACCATTTACTAATTCGTCAAATTATTTCTTTTTATATTTTTATTCTCGTAATCATTTGGGAAAAAATTCCGAATTGTGCAAATAATATAATTCTACAGTCGAATTCATAATAATCTTTATAAAACTTCATCCTAAACTTTTATTTGAATACTCCTTTTAATTGAAATACGAGTACAATAGACCTTTCAGGTCGCGGTAAAAGAAATATTATATAGTTCTAAATTTATATTTTTTACGACCAACCGACATTATTATTATATTCTCATTATTAAATAAATTATTCAGTAATGCTTACATTCTTTTATTGAATTCACTCTTGAAGTTCGTAAACTTTCAAGTTACCCGCTTCACGACGACGATCATTATTATTATTTTTATCACCGCACGCATAAGCCAATAAATATTGCTTAGGATGCCAACGAACGATGAATATAGCTGCATCTACTGGTATATCAGTTACTTTTTCGCTCGTTTCCGTATGAGCGATATCGATCAGCAAAGTCCTCTGTGGCCGAAGCCAATAATTTAGCGTCGTGACTAAAGGAAATAGTGTGTACCGGTCAATCCGAACGTGATAATACGCGTAAACAAGCTAATTCATTTGCATCCCATAACGAAACTAAGGCATCTGCAGAGCCTGTAGCAAAATATTTACTAGCAAGATGAAATTCTATACAAATACATGTGGACGGATGAGGTTTTAGAATGTGGTGTAACTCCAAGCTTGGTCAAAAAAAAAATAAATAAATAACTGCTATTCTTCCAAGCGATTTCATTGACCTGAAAAAAAGCAGTTCCTAAATTAATAAATGTGTTTTTTTTTTCAAATACAAGACTATATCGTTAGTTTGGCGCTTTAATTGTCCACTTATTTAAGTAACTCATTTTTTTTTACCGTTAGAAACGTTAGTAGTT
Organism: Glossina brevipalpis; assembly: GCA_000671755.1. Taxonomy (NCBI): domain Eukaryota; kingdom Metazoa; phylum Arthropoda; class Insecta; order Diptera; family Glossinidae; genus Glossina; species Glossina brevipalpis. The sequence goes on from KK351145.1 coordinate 412,152, forward strand.
AGCACTTAGTAATGCATTCAGCAATTTCAATATTTTCTACGTTCGGATCAGTAAGGTTTATACCTCCTGCTCAGACAACAGAAGGTAAACTGCTGGATTGTTCAAATGCCAATTTTTTTGAATTTATTTAGATTGTTTATAGTGACACTTCCTAAGTTTGGATGATTTAAAAGATCGAACTTTGTTTAAAACGGGACATAATTCGTTAACCAGCGTTATTAATTGAAAACTATATTATTAAGTAAATTTAATGATCATTAATCGAATTAATAGGAATTAATAGAAACGAATAGAAATTGAGTATTGAAATTAATCTGTTTTGAATGTCGTGCAACTTTTATAGCTCACTGTATAATAATAATAATAATAATAATAATAATAATAATAATAATGCATTCATATAATAATATATTTCTATTTATCATTTACATTCCGCTTCAACAAGTTATTCTCGTTTTCACCCTTTCACACTTAGATGTTTCCTAATGTGGGCTCATTTATAACGCTTTCTTTTAAACATTACAAATATTTGTGGAATCTAATATACACAATATGATGTAAAAATTTATGTTGAAGTTAGTTTTTCCATTAATCAAATATATGCATTTCAAATTAATATAGATTAACTTGTGATTTTCTTATTCGAAACTCCAATGTATTTATCTCAGAATTATAAAATATTGAGTGATTTCATGACTTTGTTAAAAACGAAATTTTGACATTGGATTAAATATAGTTTTTTTGAAAAGTTGCGCAGCAGAAAACTGCGGCTGTGAGAAAACAGAGTGGTTCTAATACTATAAAATAGAATTTCAATTACCGAATAGAAGGAGAGAAACAATAAACATCCTATAAATATTTTATATTTTATTTATTTTTGTTTTATTATTTACTTTCACTTCTTACACTTCTTTTGCTCCGCTCATCCGCAGGTGAAAAGATGACTGCGCGAGTGTGTGGATAATTATCTATTAAACTATGAACATTGACAGGTATTGTTACAACGTAACGTAATTTAATGTAGACGTATCAATTTGATATAATACAATCGGAAATTAATGCACTAAATCCATTGAGCCCTTTCTTAATAGAACTTTAAAAAAGTAGAAAATTTACTTCTTCAAATTTTTGTTTTACCTAAATTTTTATTTGCAGTTTATTCGCTATTGACGTTTTGACTATATATCGCAAGTCTAACTTTTCTTTCTCTCTAAAGAATATGCACTGTTTTTTAGATTCAATTTATGTATATCTATATATATAACCTAAAAATTGGAGAAATCTGTGAACGAATTTAGTTAATTTTTAAGTCCGTCCTGATATCATATAAAAAAAAAATATAATATTAGGTTAGGTTAGGGATATGGGGCCAAATCGACTTATTTAGTCCAGCTTATTAAGAGTATATATTGTGAGTATTTACAGCTTACACGTCTTTTGTTCAAGTTTAAGTTAACTGTACGTTAGGTCTAAATTGGCACAAATAAAAGTGAAAGAACGTCAAGTTTGGTAAAATGTCAACCAAAAACAGCTGATATTCGGTTAAGATCTGGCAACGTTGACTGACTATTCAAGATTGAGATCAAAATGTAAGAAGGTGTTTTCCTATTTCCGATTCCTGTTGATTGACTTTTCTTTTTCAACACTTAAATATCTATCGCTTAAGTACATTTTTCACGTGTGCGTGCATTTTCGTTTACATCGTGCAAGGAAACGTACCGATGAATTTTATAAAATAGACAATTTGATTCGCATCTTGCAACATTGTGATATTCGTCCTTTCATTTTTTAAATAAGGCTTTGCGCTTAGGAAAAGTTTGTCACTGTTTGCTCAAAAAATTTCGTTTATTATACGTGTATTTATATATATATATATATATATATTCATATCATTATCACTATAGTTAGTTTTAAAACATAATTTTCGCTGTAAACATGCTTTTTTTTTAGAAATGCTTTTTAAATTATATTTTACTTAGGTATATACGTTGATATAAATCCGTTACTTGTTTTTCAAAATTCACTCATAATCTAAAGTCATGGAATCGGAACCAGTCAAAGCTAACACTTTTACACCGGCTTTTTCATCTAGAATATTATTAGCTGGGGCCTCACAACTAGTATCCAATGTAGAACAGGTATGGCAATGACAGCTTACAGCTTCCAAGTATTCATATCGACGAGCTAATTCGTCCGCTTCTGGATGACAATTTCGTAATACAGCCACGGCTGGTTGTCGTGTAGCATGAACACATACTGGATGATATGAACGTTTATAAGGAAATTTCCAATCGGAAATTTCGCCTGAATCACAACGTCCCCAACAAGCAGCTACGCTTACATAATCCCAACATTCTCGACCATTACTGTCTGCCTGAGTCACACGATATGTGTAAACCCTTCGATGGCAGCCCAAAGGTGCTGCTGTTGGATTTCCATTGACAGGTTCGACTTCTACTACAGCAGCAATGCTGGACAATGGCGGAAAAATTACCAAGTTAACAGCAATTAATGTTACTATTGTTGTTAAGATTGACCTAATGGTAACGAAAGCATATTTATTTTTCTTTGCTTAAGAGAACAAATATAAAAAGAAAAGAATTTACTTTTTTACCTTAACTTAGCTCGCATTGCTGTGTTGTCCGTGTAATATTCAACTAAAAAGTCGGTTATGAAATGACTAACTTATCTCACAATGAACGTTTATATATATAGTATGCTGTTAGCAATTTTTTGTTATTGCTTTGTTCAGCATCCTCGCATTTTTTTATATACGACTGAAAAATTACTCTATAAAATATTTAAATAAGTGTTATGTTGTAAATTGTTATCTTCGTGAAAAATATGGAAAATATTGAAAATGATTATTTTTTTAATGGAAACTTTATTAATTTTGTTTTACATTTTTTTTCTTGAAAAATTTTGTCTTACGCATCATTATACAATTTTTCTCAAAGGATTTTATATTCTACGCATATTTAAATTTTTTATATAAATTTTTCTGTTTTTTTTTTTGTGCTGGTCAGTTACAAGCAACTAAGCGGGATAAGAAACCAAATGATTGAGTTGATGTGAGATGTGCCTACAATTTCAAACACTTGTTTGCTTTGACCATTTTTATCTAGCAAGATAAATTGTTTTCTCCTCTTTCTTATTTAAAACTATTAAAACGCTTTGAATTTCAATTATCATCAGAGAGTATAATTATCTTTCTAGCTAAGTAAGTAACACGTTTTCCTTTCTTCTTTTTCCAGTCCTTTTCGTTAATAGATAAAAAATTCTTGTAATAAAAGGTCGGTTAACTTCAAAATTTGTCATCTCGCCATGATTAAAAAATTTTTCCATTTTGAAAGCTCTTCTTAGAAGGAAGAGGGGAGACAGGTCAGACTTTATAGTAGCAAATGCATTTGTCTGTGTGTATCGGCCATTAGTTAAAATTTAGGCGCGACGTCGTATCTCATGATGAGAACCAAAGCGTTGGGCTCTTAATTGTATCCTAAATCGTCGATTCTGATCGTTATTATTACGCAAATCATCATTACGATCATCTGCTCCTGCCGGTTGAGGACCAACCGGCGCAGCCTGCGGTCCAACATCGACCACAGCATCGTCTTCATCGTCGGCGTCTTCGTCTTCATTAGGTGAATCATAGTCATCCATAGCAACATCTTGCATTTCAACCGATACATTTGATCCGGTAATATTTTCGTCTCGTGCCATGGCTGTGGCCAGTAACCGTTGTCGGCGCTCTTCCATGAGTCGATCCCTTTCTTTGTGAATATAATCTCGTTTATTCGGTAGACCGGCAACATTATTGGCAGTAAGAGCTGACCGAACAACATTCATGTCAGTAGCTTCCATCCTTTTAAAGTAGCGTGTAAATATTAAAGGAAATAAAAAAATTTTTTATAAGTTTTCGCTTAAAAAAAAAACAAACAAAAAAAGCTTATATTCGGCTTAAGCCGAATATTTCTTAACCACCAAAAATTATAAAATTATAAAATTGTTAAATAATTTGAAGTTGCTTAGTTGGCCGCTTGAAACCACATTTTTTATCCATTTACATAGCTTTAGAGGATGCTTCCTGGGGGTCTAGAGCAATATTTCTTATAATCTCTAAATTACAATTTACTGTCTATAGGTTAATTTGTAACCTTTGTTTAAGAGTCAAATTTTTTGGTTCCAATCAGAAAGGTTATGAAATGACGGAGAGTTAAACCGACTCAAATAATTACTGTAATCCAGAGTGTAAACATAGTCTATTACTATCCTTATTACGTATTTTTTGAATGCTACAAACGGAATGACAAATCTGGTATACTGTCATTTCATTGTGAGTATAAAAATGAATGAGTGCGAATACCATTCATCCGTTTCAGCTACATAGCATTCCGTATGTGATATAGTGGAAACACCATTAAAACCTCCGATAGCAAAAATCATATCGTCAATAATTTCCAAACCGAAATTACTGCGGGAATGATTCATCTCTCTTATAAATAACCAAGTTTGGGTTTCAGGATCATAACGCTCGCCCGTGGAAAGACGAGCGGTGCCATTGAACCCACCAATTACATAAACTTGACCGCGAAAAGCAACGCACGAAACTCCCGAACGTCGATGATTCATATTCGGTATTCGAGTCCAAATATTCGTAAGGGGATCATAGAATTCGGCACTGTCCAAACATTCTTGACCGTTAAATCCACCTACAAAAAAAAAAGAAAAGTTCAAAAGAAGACATGATATAATTAAATGGCTTGCGTATAATTTACTCATTATTTTTTTTTTTATGTTTTTATTTTTTCTTACCAGTAGCATAAATTTTCCCTTTAAGTGTACAAGCGCTGGCATCTGATCGTTGCATATTCATGGGCGTTATAACAGTCCATTGATTTGTTTTTGGATTATAACGTTCTACGGTATTTAAACGATTATGACCGTCATAGCCGCCAATTGCGTAAATGTAACCATTCAATTCGGCTACACTCACATAACAACGGCGACAATGCATGGGAGCAATCTTGAAGAATAATAAAAATAAAGAATATAAAAAAAAGAAAAACTATTTACCCTTATTTTTTTTTTAATCGTTGTGAGGGAAATGTGTTTGAAAAAGTCGAACCTCTTTCCATGTCTTCTTTACCGCATCAAATACTCGACAAGTATTAAAATATTCAACACCATCATAGCCTCCGATTGAATAGATTTTATAGCCTATAACAGCTGTCCCGTGATACGCTCGTGGACCGGCTGGATCTTCGGCTGGTATGTTAACCCAACGGTCGGCTCGTGTATCGTAGGTTTCAATACAACCTTTCGAGGTTCCACCGCTCCAACCACCAATAGCGAAAATAACCTCATGCGGTAAACGTGGCATTGCCAAAGGCGGTGTCGTAAGCTGTTCGACAAATACACCACATAAAAGAGTACGTAATTGAAATAATAATAATAATAATAATAATAATAAGAAATTGTTTTGCCTACCTCTCCTGGGGCTGGATTCATAATATCTAAATCGTACATAAATTTAAAGGTTTCAACTATTAAAGGTTTAGCCTCCTCGCATTCCAATACATACGGATGTTCTTTCACTTCTTCCATAAAGCACTATAAATCGCGTATATAAAGCATAATGAAAAAGGAATTTACCTACAATAATCAAGTGCGGGATTTGCGTCTTACTTTGGGAGTCATTAAACCTAAACGAACTCCCTGCATTAATTTGGCGACATGTTGTTTACGATTTTCTGGGTCATGATCTATCCATTTAATACATAGCTTCCATACGTGGTCCTCTTCGCGGGTATTCAGTTCATCATCACTAATAATATCGTAGAAATCCTTTAAGTTCATATCTAATATATCTCTATTTCTGGAAGCCACCTCAATGAAATAGCGTAATAGATAATTTCTTGCTTTGGCATATAAGTCATCGGAAAAGCGAAATCTGTGATATTACACACAAACAAACGTAAACATATGCATAAATGAAAAATGCAATCAATATTTAAAATCGGATTAAAGACTATCGACAAAGCAATTAATAAGCGATTATGAAGCAAGCAATGATAGAATGACAGCAATAAATGGGAAAAAGAAATGATGGAGCGTACTTAGCAAAACCCATTATACTGACACAGTTTTCAGGTGTTAGCATTTGTGCCAAATGCTGCTTGCATAACGTCACTAAACCGATGATACCCACATAATCTGCTGATATCAAAAGCTCGTGCACATTTTCAGCATTGATGATGCATTTACGCAAGTATGCGTATTGTATAATTTGTTCCATAACTGCACCGCTCATGCCTGGTATATGTACGTGACGATTTTCATCATTTTTTCCATTTGCAAACGCACTATTAAAGCCCGTAAATTGAGCTCTAGAAAGATATTAAATAAATAAATTAAAATATATTAAATAATAATTCAAATAACAACATTTTTGAAGACTTTTTGTCTTCTTCTCGCTCACCTAAAGTATGGACTGCAGGCAGACATAATTGCTCGATGCACATTAAATGATGTATCTGCAACCGATATAACAGCATCGCATAATAAATTATTCCGTCTCAGTTCGTTTAAAGTGTTTAATGCCTGATCACTCATACTTGATCCAATTTTTTTTGTATTAGTACCACCTTCATCATCATCCTCGTCCACTACTTCCATGTCAGGGTCCGGTATAACAACACCTTCATCAATTTGAACGTTATTGTTTAAAAAATTATTATTATTTCGATTATGATCAGCTATAAATATGTTCTCGCGTACACGATTCATGGCAATAATTATTAGCGCCGCTGATCGTCGTCTCGCTTAATAATATTTGTTCTTTTATTGTTGTTGTTGTTGTTGTGTATATAAAAGTCCGATACTTCATATAAGACTTTTACACACAGATTAAATGCGGGGGCAAACACAAAAATTTGAAAATCTTTCCTATTAATTTTGATGCAATTAAATATGAATTTTTCCCTCTTCACTGCGGCTCATTCGATTTTCTATCACGGCAAATGCAAATGCTCTTTGGCAGTTGCTTTTCGGCTCTGCTGCAGTTGGAATTTGATTGTATTATTTTTCTTTTTCGCTTTATTTTGTTTTTGAAAACACAAGTTAAACTCTTGACCGTTTACAAGGTTCAACCGTATGCTTAGAGTTCGAATGTTAAATTATAAAAAGCGTTTTATACTGAAATCTATTTTAAAGATTAAAACTAAAAAAAAATAAATAAAACTAATTATATTGTAAATTTTCCGAAAGAAAGGAAAATGTTGGCGATAAAAATAAATCAAGTTTCTTAAAAACTAAAAAAAAATGTGAATTACTCATTACTAAATTTTGATTAGAAATTGACAAACTAATGACACAAACTACGTCTAAATACAAATCTGCCTTTAGGGTGTAATAAAAATATAAATATATAAAAATATCTTCATTTCTCCGCTAAGTATCTATGAGGCGTATGAGTAATATATCGAAAGGAGTTTTGTTGCAATCGATAAGTAAGTTAGCAGATATAGGTAAGATTTTGGAATCTCTCTTTAGGTCAATAATTTAAATTCACTGAGACGAGAGTCGTGAACTAAATGACCTTGTATATATAATTATATACACGATTTATAATCGGGCCATTTTATTTATTCATGTTAACTTTATTTATAATCGGGTCATTTTAGTTATTCATGGTAACTTTATTTATAATCGGGCCAGTTGATTTATAATCGGGCCAGTTGATTTATAATCGGGCCATTTTAATTATTCATGCAATTTTTTTGCCTGCTTTTGCAATATATCCTCAATTTCCAAAATAAATTTTTAAATACATTGGATCGTACTCCTATATCGGAATTGTCGGTAACTAGCTTCCCAGATGTGCCTCGTAACGGTCTCACATATCTAATCTGACCTCAATTCCAAACGAACTTACATCATCGTATAAGTCCATCGACGTAGCTTTTTATCTAGAATTGTAACCATTCGAAAGTCTTTCTTCCCTCGTTAGGCCTGATTACAATAACCTTCTCTCTCGAGCTTACTTTTTTTTTATAATGATATTTTTTCCATTGATCACATTTTGTCCGTATGTCCCTCTTCGAAAATTAACGAACCCCTTTGTGACGATTTTTGATTGTTTGAGGATTGACATGATCCCGAGAATTTGTCTCTCTATCCAATTACACCTTATTACGCTTAATTCTACTACTTTATATTCATTTAGTTTAGACAACTTTCTCACTTACAAATTATTAATTTCGCTAATTAGTCCTACATTTATGTATCATATACATATCATATTTATATCATAATATATTGATTATATCAACGGGCGCATATGATCTAATTATTCCGCGCCTTTTGAATTAAATTTTGTAATTTTATTTACATAAGTATGGGTAATAAATAAATAAATAGATCTTTATTTAGCTAATAGCACATATTAGATCGAAATCCTTTGAGCCCTTAAAGGAAAGTATAAAACGATCAATTTATAAATAAACAAAAGGATTTTTATCTCATATTAATTGTTTAGGAAAGTTAATTATTGTTAAAGAACTAGTTTTGATTCCAAGTTCAGAGGAATCAATACTAAAGCAGTAGAGAGTAATTCAGATTCCAATAACAACGGCCGATTTGATACTGAACATTTCGTCCAAAGGTACTAAATTTTTTACGAAAATTTAAAACGAAAAAGTTTTAAGTAAAAAAAAGTACGAAAAATCAAAATTTTTTTTTTTTTTGTTCTTAAAAATCTTTACTTGAACACACCGCAAAGTAAGTTTTTCGATACATTTTCGTTACATAATAATAAAGATTCGCCGCAATATATACATTCTTGACATCGCAAATTAATAACTGTTTATCCCCTTTCCTAGTGCTAGAAACAAAGAAATATTATATACACGATATGGTAATGCTACAATTAATGGATTAAGGGATTTATTGTGTAATTATCATTACGAACTGATATTTATTATTATAGGAAAGTAATTAATTTAAAGAGAGACAAAGTGTACACGACACGTGTACAAACACGAGATTATGCATCTAATTTGCTATACGCATCCGGTTGCCATCTATTATCGTGTCGAAATTTGAATATAAATTTTATGATTTGCACAGATGTTTATAAAAAAGTTTCAAAGAACTTTCTAATTTTATGACAACATCATTTGATTAAAAATTAATGAGAATTAATCTATGTACAAGACAAGTCAAGTTTTTATATTAGCTTGGGGAAAAAGAAATCCATTATTTTTATATGAACTTCAGGACTTTATTTGACATACTTCGGATTGTCCGATTTGGGTCAAATATGCACCGTTTTGTTGTATGATTTGTTGCCATTTTAAAGGTGACTTCAAAATGCCTCTCTCATAGAAGTCCTGGTCTCTATTTGCAAAAAACTCTAGTAGTCGATTTTCACAATCCTCCCTAGATTCCAATTTTTTATCATTAAAGAAATTTTGCAATGCAAGAAAAAGATGATAATCGCTTGGTGCCAAGTCCGGACTGTATGGCGGATGCATTAAAACTTCCCAACCAAGCTCCCGAAGTTTCTGGCGAGTCACTGTAGATGGTGGTGGAACACGACACCTCTCCTGTTGGCCAATTCTGGCCGTTTCTGGTCAATCGCTATCTTCAAACGGTCCAGTTGTTGACAGTAGAGATCAGAATTTAGCGTTTGGCCATATGGAAGCAACTCATAATAAATAATCTCCTTCCAGTCCCACCAAATGCATAGCAAAACCTTCCTGGCCGTTAGTCCTGGTTTGACCACCGTTTGAGGTGCTTCACCGCTCTTTGACCACGATCGTTTTCGCACAGGGTTATCGTATGTGATCCATTTCTCATCTCCAGCCACCATCCGTTTAAGAAATGGGTCTATCTCATTCCGTTTGGCCAAGGCTTCGCAGATGGAAATTCGATCCATCAGGTTTTTTTCTGTTAATTGGTGTGGCACCCAAACATCGAGCTTCTTTTTGAATCCAGCTTTGTGTAAATGGTTTAAAACTGTTTTATGGTCGATTTTTAGCTCCTGGGCGATGTTACGACTGCTAACATGCCGGTCAACTTCGATCATTTCTCCGATTTTATCGACATTTTCGACGACCGGCCTACCTGTGCGAGGTGCATCTTTAACATCAAAAATTCCTGAACGGAATCTACGAAACCAAAATTGCACATAATTGGCTGTTACAGTATCGGAACCATAAACACCATTCACAATTGTAGCCGCCTGGCTTGCATTTTCGCCTTTGTAAAACTGTAAAATGTACCGAATTTTCTCTTTGTTCACTTCCATTTTTAACACGCTGTAACTCACAACTGAATGCACCAAACAAAAAACAACAAAAGAATTTTTTTTACTGCGAAATGTCACCTTTCCAACGAGCATAAATCTGAAATTGTTTGATCGATACTTTACGAGAAATCTACCAGTGTAGCCATCTACCAAAAAAATAATGGATTTCTTTTTCCCCAAACTAATATAATGGTATATAGCAGAATAACTGCGTTCTCAAAAATAATAGTGATTCGCGTTATTTCTAATGCTTAGTTTATATTAGACAATTGAAACAATGGAACTTGCTATATATATATTTGATGATTCTCGTCAAAGAACTATTAGATAGTTTATTGTAAATATTTTATTATAACCATTGATCTATGAACGATGATACGCACATTAATTTTATACTGATATAAGGTCAGAAAATCTTATAGTTAATAAAAATGAACGAAAATTTAATGAAAATGCGTTTCTTAATAGAAATCTCATCGTTAAACTAGCCAATGAACGAAAGTGAACATCATTATAGTCATTTTAGGGGATTTATAGTAATGCTTTGACCATTAAACGAAGTGATAGAAAAATTTTCCAATAGACGTTAGTGATGCTATTCTAATCTCCAAATAGATTTACTAATGCGTTTTTCCCATTTTCAACTGCGAACTGTGAATAGTCAGAGAAATACGGTGGAATTAAAAAAAAAAAATTTTGATATTTATTTGATTGGAAAATATTTGATTAAAATCATTCAATTCTCGACTAAAAAAAAAACGAAAAATTTGTTCATGAATAATGCTTTAATAAACATATCGAAGAATCGCCCTCGTACTTTTCTTGAAGATGTTATTCTAAAAATGTTAGTAAAAATTCCAATGTAAGCAATAAAAACTTCTGCAAATTTTGCGTTTTACGTTCGAAATTTTCAATTTTTTTAAATTTATTCTTAATTTCTATTATTAGCATGCATGCTTAGAAAAACAAAACTGCTTTTCTATGTTGAAGATGGAATCGCATATTTTTTACTTTAGGTGTTGTGAAATGATAGAGAAGATAGAGAAGAAGAGAAAAAAATTTGTAATTCTATAGCCCAATTCATAATTCACATTGAAATCTTCATCGCATATTTTTAAATTCTTGACAGAAGTACAAATTCCTCTTAAATCGTTCTCAACCTCATATCTATACGACGGTCGATTAATCTGGAATAATTGGAACTTCATTAAGAATCTTAGTTCGAGCAGAATTAGGTCATACAGGTGCTTTAATTGAAGATGATCAAATTTATAATGTAATTGTTACAGATCATGCATTTATTATAATTTTCTTTATGGTAATACCTGTAATAATTGGGGGATTCGGGAATTGATTAGTCCCATTAATATTAGGAGCTCCAGTTTTTGTCTCTAAAGACATCTGTTAGTGTAGCAGTAAGAAATAAGAAATCAAGATGGTAAACTTTAAGCTGTAAGTTCCTAGCAAAGGAATTCAGACATTTTCTTTGCAGTTTGGAGACCTCGAAATTTCGGGAAAAAAATTTTTTTTTCCTCATATGCTAGAAGAACCAAAAATAAAAACAAAATTTAATTTCCGAAAAATATTTAATAGTGTTCCGCCTTAAAGTATGCAGCTTGTTTTTTGGTTCCGGTTTTGTAGTTCCTGCTATCTGGTTTCAACTAACCCATAATTATTTTCAAGGGTAAATAAAAAACCTAACTACCGTTGTAATGATTTACTTTGCGTTTTTCTTTGTTATTGTAAATGTTCTCAGTTATATATACAATAAATTTTTTTTGGCCTCAATTATTCTTAAATATTACATATGGAATGATATTAATATATCCTACGTAAGTTGATTAAAAAAAAAAAAAACTTCATATTAATTGTAGTAGATTTTTTAAACATAATAATAAAAATAATTTTCTAAATTTTAAATTTAAATCATTAATTATTATACATTCATGCATACATACTATTGCGCCGAATCGTACTTAGAGCAAATATCTTTCGTTTCCTTTAAAAGCCCGTTAACAATGAGTAATAGAAAACACTTCTTGGTGACATTTGCAACCGTTAACAAGGAATTTTTTTCTTAACGCTTTAAAAAGGAAGGATATTTAAATAATTATATATCTGTTACATTGGATTTTTTCATATAACAAATAATGTTGCTATGGAAAGTGTTAACCTTATTACTACTGAGTATTTTATTAGCATTTGCTAAAGAGAACTGGATACGACCGGGTTGTCATAAAGTAGGTAATACACGTAAAATAGCTATACCGGAATGCGTAGAATTTCATATAACGACAAATGCTTGCCGCGGCTTTTGCGAATCGTATGCTGTTCCATCTGCTGCATGGAGTAGCGCCGCCGTGAGTAGTTTCTTTAAACCAACTAAACCAGTAATATCAGTTGGTCAATGCTGTAACATGATGGAATCAGAAGAGGTATTATTCAATAATATCAAGTCAGTTTATTTGATAACAACAATTTTCAATATTTTCCTCATTTATAGATACAAAAGCGAGTATTATGTATAAACGGGATGAGAAATTTTACTTTCAAGTCGGCTGTTTCTTGCAGTTGTTATCATTGCAAGAAAGATTAAGGATTTAATTTTTAAATTATATCGCATGTTTTTAGATATGTGCTTTGTAAATATATCTATTTAGTTTTAAGCAAGAAAAAATAAATTAATAAAACATGAATTTTCGCTGTATAAAGATAAAAAAGTTTATATATTTAATATTTTGATTTTATCTCTTCTTCTTCTTTACTTTAAATTTTTCACTATTTCAGTCAACTTATAATTTGCTTTTCGGCTTTTTATCGGCATCAGCTTTGGCTGGAGGTTTCTTCTTATCGGCACCAGCTTTGGCTGGAGGTGGCTTCTTATCGGCATCAGTTTGCGCTTCCAATACTTTCTTCATATACAATAAAGCTTCTTCTATGGACTTTGAATACTTAATGGCACAAGTTTCCTTATTTGAATGCCAGGCTCCAACTCCAATGAAAATATCGTCTTCACGCGGATTATAACAACAAGAATAACCATCGTCAAACATAGGTCCGTAGCACATGTATGCATCGTCTTTGGAAGCAACTTGTGAGGTGCTAACACGAAAATGCATACTTTTTATATAGCCAGGTGAATTATAAAACTCTGGTGTTGGGATTTGATTTTCAAACGCCATCAATTTTAAGCCCAACAAATGACGATCAATGCCCTCGCCCGTTAAAGCCATGGTTGTGTACTTCCGATGACCTTCAACAGCCTTTCGCAAGAGTTCCGCACGTTGCTTGTCGTCCAATTTTTCGTCAAGCATTCCTTTAGCGAAAGCCACAGATTCATTGGAGCATGAACGAATAGTTTCTGTCCGACCATTATAGAAAATTCGCAAATGAGCAGTTTCATATTGAGCGGCTGGCTTTTTATGAAGCCTATTTCAATAATATTCGTTCAATTTATATTTTAATATTTTTTTTTTTTTTTTGATTTTATATTACGTATACCTATAGAAAGCGTACTGCAAGGCCATTTGTATAAAACTATCTGGACTCAATTTATGCTTTTTCAATAGACCCTTTCCATAATTTTTAAATTGAATTACATGCAATTGAAAATTTTTTACAAGAGCATTAAGGTTAGATGAAGCTTCCTCAATTTGAGACAAGGTACATTCGGTTGGCTTATCGAACTCCAACTTTGTGTAACTTTCAAAATCTTTTGAACTGCCGGTTTTAAATTCTTCCTCTTTAGGCCTAAAGGAAAAGGAAGCAAAAATAAATGGCTTAGTAAGCTCCACGAATTAAAGTAAAATTAAAACCTCCTACATAATCTTGCTCAAATATTCAGCTATCTGTGCAATTGGTTGTCCTTCTGCTGGTGAATGTTCATAGCAAAATCCACTCATGCCATTCGGATTGACAATTAGCTGAAAAAAAAATTTCGGTTTTGAAAATTGTATTAATTTTATACTTCACATAAGGTTCACTTGTATAGTTTTGTCCATCCAACGATTGGCACCATTCCGACATACATTACCGCCATGTATAAGCTGTAGAGCCCGATCAGCCAAAACTGTATCTTTATATGCCACCGTACAACCATCTAAGGATACGGTAAATAAAGATTTTTGTATAATTTTTATACTTTCAGCATTTTTCTGCGATTTTAAAAGTTCTGCATATGCATCAGCCCAATCGTCGCGCTGATTAGTAGTCAGAACGCCGTATGGGATACCACGTTCCGTTTCCGATAATGTAAGTCTTACTAATTCTCCCTCTAAGATTTCGGCATTTAAAATTTCTCCATTTTTATTGTAAACCGGTAATTTGAAAAACTTAAATATATATTTATTTAGTTTGTTTTCCAAATTAAATATAATTGATTAGAAAGTTTAAATTGCTTACGTGATTTTTATGAATAATCACAACATATTTTGAATCTGGATTATAATCCATTATATCCTCCTTTGGTTGTGGTATACGGCATGTGCCGTAAACTACTTTAAATTGTGAATTATCCAACTCATTTTTGCCCATTTTCACCACTGGTACTTCACCGCAATCTACTTTTTTCTTATACTTGATCATGCCCATTATTGCTTTGGCGGTATATTTAAGCCACTCTTCGTCCTGCACGAATAACTTCATAGGGAATGTCATACCTGGACTGCTCCACACGGAAACAGGATCGCGATATTGCATATATGCCGCTTTTAACCAACGATTAGCTAACCAATTTTCTTCTTTACACGCCGCCTTTTCGAGTAGTTCTTGTAATTTCTTGCCTTCGTTGCAAACAAATTTTTGGGCTACTTTCTTTGTTTTTTCCATTTCTTCGGTAGTTAGCAATGGCTCACAACTTTTAAGAAACTTTTCCATAGTCTTATCCAACTTTAAAGCAGGATATCTTAGAAGCTTCTGTTTTTTTTCAGATTTTTCTTTTTCTTGGCTGAAATCTCGCCTTATAACTGAGCTGGCACACAAATTAGTTGAAATTCGGCGGCAAACATTTTTAGCTAACTATGAAAAGATTGAGTATTAATTCAATTAAAATCTATTTATTTATCAACAAATACTACCAGTTTGCTTAGTATTAGATTTGAAAGTAACTGCATATTGTCTTCAGGAGCAAATAAAAGTTCCGACTGATTTAAATTTCGTTCAGTTGACCTGAAAAAACATAAATATTAAGACAACTTGACATGATTTAACTCGACTTATGAAAGCACACACGACTAATATGAATTGTAGTTTTATTTTAGATTTTGGCTTAAAGGAATTTTTGTTCCTCTTGACAAGAATTATGTTATGTTATAAGCCCTGAAAAAAATTTCAAAACTGATACATTTTCAATTTCCCGCATGTTACACAGAACCGAAGTAAATCAATCTTTTTGTCGATCTCTTTGCTGATTTTGAGCACCATGTTAGAGCTCTCATATAGGATTTCAATGTTATGAGTTAAAAATAATTCAAATTTTTGTCGTCCCGTTTTGAATATCGAATTAGTTGCCTATAACATAGCTTCTTCTCTTAAATTTTGACGAGGCTTATAAAGAAGATGCCGCTGGTCAATATTTCGAGTATTTCCGAAAGTGCGATTGTGCTGATATTTTGTCCATACCTTTAGCTACGAAGACAACGCAATTGGCAAAAAAAAAATGTTGAATATAGTCAAAATAAAACCATAAAACACAGTACGTTAGTTAAAAATATTTTCCAAACAAATTTGATATATCATGCTGATCGATCAGAAGCGTTGACGGTGTCATAATGCACTTTTTAAAGGTAAGTTAGCAATTTTGCTTCTCAAATTGGCAAATTTAGAAAATAGTTTACTTTTATAATCAACAGAACTACCACAATCGTCCTGGTAAAAATTTATGCCAAAAGTGATTTATGTATAACTATCGAATCAGGCAAACTATTAGAAAAATTATTTAGGGATATAGGATAGGCGTAATTAATATATGAGATTTGTACAATTAAATTAAAGGCACTTCTGTTACAGAAGATATGATAATGCCTTATGGCGGTTTTTAAAATAAAAGGTTGTATTTTAACTTTATAAAAATGATTAATTTTCACCAGTCGTACCTTTCACTTTTAAACATAATAACTCGACAAAATTTAAAGCACTGGTTGTTTCCATAAAAATATGAAAACTTTAAAATAAAAATTTGATTGCCTGGAGGTAAAGAGCGTTTAAGAAATTAATCGTATCAATTTAAATTTTAACATTAACTTGCACAAAAAAACGTCTTCCACGTATTCAAAGTTAAAATGCTTGAAATATATTAAACGGTAGTTGATTGAATCGAAACAGGAACAACAACTTTAACGCATTTTATATTAAAGATACAAAGATCAAAAGTACTTTATACATAAAACAATTATATATACAAACTAATCAAACCACTCTCGCCAACTCGCACAAATTTTTTTGCTCTTTATGAATGAAAAGACAAAAACCAACAGAATGTTGTTGTGTTTCTTCTTTGTAAGATATATTCGATTTATCAATTCACTTATGCGTCTATTTTCTCAAGCCACTCTCGCCAAACTCGCGCAAATTTTTTTGCTCTTTGTGAATGAAAAGACAAAAACCACAACAGAATGTTGTGTTTCTTCTTTGTAAGATATGTTCGATTTATCAATTCACTTATGTTGAAATAGGAGGACGAATATATGTCAAAAACTGATATCAGGTTTGATCATGATTATAATTCAAAATCCGTTCTCTGAAAATGTTATTGATATTCTTTCGAAATGTTCGACAAGAGAATCCTTTACGATATAAGCGAAAAGTTATTCTTAATGACTAAGATTACATATATTTTTTAGGGGATCTTTTACGAAGGTTTACCGAATGCAATAAGTAGTGCACCTATCATTGTATTATATATTTGTTTATAACGTAACCTACATTGTGCCGTGGGATGAGAAATACTGCACATATTAAAGAGACTTTTATAGTAATTTCTCTTTTTTATAAAATATTCATTCTCTCGCCACTTTCAAGTGTTTGTACTCTTATTTATCAACAGGTGACTTTGTTTTGATCTCAATATTAAACAATTATTGACAATTTATTAAATGGTTTCATAAAAAGAAAAACTATAACACAATAAGACAAGAATTGTGCCGGCTTTTACAGAAATAATTACAAAAATTTATATTTTATTGCACTAAAATTAGAGTTCAAAATAATGATTGAACTTTCATGTCGAGAAGGAACAAAACTTTATGGCGCACTTGTATATAGACATTTACGTTAGTCTTTTTTTTTTTATTGGAAAAAGAAAACACGAAAAAATTTAAAGTTACCTAAAAAATTATATTTTATATATTTTTATAATTTTGTAATTTTTAAAGCAAAATTTTTTCGAAAATTGTATAAGTCACCCAAAATTGTTTAATGTTTTTGTTTAATCAGTCCGAACTTGTCATTTTTTTTATTTATCACAGACATATATAAAAGGTAAGTGTTGTAAAACTAAAAAAGACTTGGTTGCTTAAAGGTGTTTTAAAAATTATTATAGTACTTAAATTAATTTATAATTAGCTCACTCTTCTATACGATATTCTAATTGTCTTACTCTACGACATTTTTTAAAGACATTAATAAGAATAATGTATATTCGAACTCTTGATATAATATTTACAGCTTCAAATAGAATGACTTATTCAACTATAAAGAAATGGCAGAATCCAAGTAATATGTTGAGAAAAGGATTTGATCAAAATTTCAATTTACGTTTACTTTCGGTCGCGTATTTTTTCCTTATATGTGCTGCGTGACCAAATAAGCTTATTTGTAACCAGCACTCGAAATAGTACAAATAAGCTTATTTGCAATACTGTTGACAAATACTGTACAAATAATAACATGCAAACTTTGTTATGTTAAACACAAGCAGATATAAGCATACATATGCTGTTAAACAGTTCGTATAAGCAGACTTTAGCTGTTAAACTTACAAGCAGACTTTAGCTGTTAAACACACAACGAGACTTTAACTGTTAAATTTGGTAGTTTTCAATTTAATTATTGAAAATTACAATTTCCTAAACCTACAAAAAAAGACGCCATAATGATTTTCTTGACACTTTGCATTTTAACAATAACACTTAGAGCTTTCATAGCAATTTGAGGCCGGATAATCATTTTTGTAAGATTCTTTTACAAAAAAACTAGAAGAAATCCTAATCGTAAAATCTCTTGAAAGCCTTGTAAATTTCGGGCATGCACAAGTCATTTTATCACTTTTCCGTCAATTGCAATTCAATTCAATTTTCTTTCATCTTTTAACAATGAGGAGAATAATAATCCCTTTACAGGTAAAAAGAAAATTAATTTGATAATATTTAGAAACATTCGTCAGATATCTTATGAAGTTCATAAGTTGGGAAGATTCTGAATAAATTTGTATTAATTGAATTTATTTAGGCCTGTCCGTCCATCTTACTACTTCTTCTCTTTTGCTTCTAGAAAGTTCGTAGTCATCGTACTGTGAAAACTTTGCTATCTGTGCCCACAGCCGCATCCATACTCTCATAATTCATAATTACATACACCATGAGAAAAAACTTTGTAGTTCAATAATAGATGTTCGTCTAAAATTTCGTGCAAATATATCGCGGGGGTTTGGGAAGATAATTGACATCCGCGTATTTAAGAAAATATTTTATAATTTCATTTAAAGTTCTTGATATGAAAGACATTTTTTTTCTTGTTCTCTGATAACACGATATAATATAAGACTTGCGTTTTCCTGTCATTATCTTCACATTACTCAGTTTTTTCTCTACTTTTTGAACAACTGAAACCAGCTTTTTCAAATGCCATCCTCCCTCACCACTACTTAATAAAGAATTTATTAAATGTTTGTAAATCATAACAATACGTTTCCATATGCTCCATAAATTTCATGTAAAGTTGGTTCGAGAGCGAATAGAGGAAACGATTTAGTTACGTACAAATCGAATATTATGGATATAACCTTAATTAGCAAACAATCAATAAACATATATGCGACTTGAAAAGCGAAAACATAACAATGCTTCAATAACTGATATTTGAAACTATTTTGAAATGTAGATGGAAGCATTTTACAGATCCTGGTAAAAGAACTAAAAATTCATCAAATACCAAATATGTAGTGATTATATATAAATCTATGATTTTTGAACTGAACAACATAATGATCAAGTATTAAGATAGCAGTTATGCTTTCAACGCATAGACCAATCGTAGGAGAATCGGTATTTTTATTCAGATTGACTGAAGTTGATTCAGGTTGAAGTGTGTGATATAGATTTTTTGTATCTCTATTTTTATACTCACTACCGAAGGATGATTGTATGTATATGCATTTCGTCAATATGTTATACATATTCTTGATAAGCATTAAGCTTGGAATCGATTTAAACATGTGCGTCTGTCTGTTAAATCTTGGAAAAGTTGAGTATTGAAATTAAAAATACCCAAAATGAAAATATCGCTTATCTCTAAAATAGGTCTTTAAGAGTATCAATTTCCGTTCCTTTGGTACCAAAAATTTGTACTCTAAAATAGGCCTTTAAGAGTATCAATTTCCATTCCTTTGGTACCAAAAATTTGTACACGTTTGTAATACTTAACGATTAAAAAAATTATATTCGTCTGTAACTCAGCCTTTCATAGCCCCCGACTTTATCTTAAAAAAAAAAAATAGATAGAAAAAAACTAAATTTCGATACTCTTTAATATTAGGTAGCCGTGATAAATTTTTTTCATTTTTATGGATTAACTAGGAAATTTTTATTGTGTTTATGAATTGATTTGGTCCATTTCCATTACCATCCAAGGTGCAAAAGCTTTCAATGTTTTTGCCATTTTTTCGGTTAGCTGAATGTTTTCTATAGACATAACGTAAACGGACAGACGGATATGCTTAAATCGATACTAAATTTGTTATTGATCAAGAATATATGTGCTATGTGGGGTCGTTGTTCAAAACTTAGAAAAATTTTTCAAATTTTTAAAAACTATTACCTGCAATAAGCAAAATATTTTATACTCATGATACATTAAATTTATTTTTTTAATTTTAATATCTACAATATTGGTCTAGATTACTTCAATCTTTAATAGAGCTGTTTGAATTGCCATCAAATAAAACTATTTTGGAGAGTGAGTTTATTATTAGGTACAGTGACAAGTTGAAGGACGGATGGACGAATATAACTTTTGCTTTGTAAAGAGATTAAATGGGCTTTGTTATGCATTTCTGGATGCTATTGAACGGAATAACAAAATCTATATAACTTCATTAGTAAGCATAGAAAAAGTTTATTGCGTTATTAACTAAGTTAATCAAGATTTTCTCTCTCTCTCGTGTTAATACTAATGATACTTTATTATCGTTATTAGTGATGGTCAATACTTAGTAGTTAAGGCAGAGAGAGAAACTTTCGGTTGACCGTATATAAGGGAAAGAACCAATTACCATAAATCTCTCTTTCTCTCTTTCTCTTAAAAAGGATAAACTAATTGTTCGTTTATTTCACGATTGCCATAAAAAATAAAATCTCGTTTGTAGCGAGAAATTAGTGCGAGACGAAATTTCACAATGAACGCAACGGATATGCAAATTAATGGCTAAATGTTGAAAGTGATTTAAATGCGAAGTAAGAGGGATTTAAACTACAACCATTGTATGGCATTACAAACAAAATGACGAAATGTATATTCTTTCTCACCTTCAAATATAATCTGCTAACATTATAGAGATATTTACTTGCTAAAATGACCATAATACTTAAGCGATAACATCACTGTATATTTTTCAGAAAAAAAAAGTGTTTTTATATTAACTCTCTCTTTCTCTATCCCTCTTTGTCGTTTTTTTATTAGGGCTTTGAAACTTTTTTTTTGCCAAAATTTGATTCAAATATCTTCAGTTTTCGAAACTAGATGAATATTTAAATATGCTTTAATGCTAATCAAGAATATATATATTTTGTAGAGTCTTTAAAGCTTCCTACTACTGAGTGTTGCAAACAAAATGACAAAATTGGTATACACTTTGTCCTTTGGTGTTGATTATAAAGAAGTACTACAGAAGAACACATGAAATTGTTAGAGAAAACAAAAACAATATTTATTTCTTATTTATTTTTATTTTATTTTATCCAAAAACTTAACTATAGCTTAGTACCTCTCCTTAAAAAAACGTTATAAAATTTTACAAAAATAAATGCTTAAATTGTTAGCCATAAATTATTATTTATTTAAAAGAAACAAAAAAAAAATGAGCAAAACTACGTAAATGTTAAGTTTAGCATCTTATGTCAATAAATTAGTTAAGAAAAAAAAAAAAAAAAAAAAAAATTCATGTTTTTATGCAAAAGTTTACATATGTTATACTTTTTCTGTTCTTCTATTCTAACTAACACATACACATGTTTCATCGTGCGTTCAACTTATAACATTTGGTTTAAACCTCACAGAGGTATTTATAGATAGAAACATATATAAAAATATAATGAAAAATTTCCTATGAAAACTTTACAAACATAGGCACAAATGCAGACGCTATTTATTACAAAATGTATATACAAATAAATACAAATTTAATAAAAAAAAAAAAAAAAAAAAATTATGAATTCATAAGTAATTCTAAAGTAAAAAAAAAAAACTATAATTACATGAGAGAGATAAATAAATATGTTGAACTTATATATGAATACCGTGCCTATAATAAATTGAGCTTAAATTTAATAAACATAAATGTACGCATATATGTAGGATGAATGTTATTTAATTTTTTTTTTTTTCTTTTTTCCTATGTTACCTGGAGCCCGATCAACGTTGTTGGTAAGAGTTTCAAATAAGTATCACAGTATTTTGCTTTTTGTTTCAACAACATACAGAGAAATGTTGTTAATTTAATTGTTCTCGCTTATCATCATTCGCGTTGTTTAATTCATTTGAATAATCTTCACATAGAGCCTTCATTTTTTAGACTCAAATATTTTATATAGACTATTAGACAAGTCTTAAGATTCAGCGATTGAAGTATCATAGCCACTACTGCTATCTAAACTAATAATGGTCTGAAAATATATATAAATAAATAAATATTGTAATATTAAATTAATTAAAATTCAATTTAATCGTGATTTCATTTGATTAACTTCTAGAATTCTTAACAAATAAATTAACATATTTATTAATTAATGTAAAGAAAGAAAATAATAAATAAATTTTGAAATTTATTGCTACCCATTAAAAGTTATAAATTTTGCTAAATAAAACAAGTCTTTGTAATCCTATCGTTGTTTGCGGCTCATGTGAAAGTTTTAATATCATAATAATTATATATTATAAAAAATGATAACAACAACACTACAGATGTATTTCCTTTTTCAAGTTATAAATTATAAATTTTATTACACAGCTTTTAATTCAAGTTTCCTTGATGACGTTAACAATTTCATATAAGATTTTGTAATCTGATGCCAGACTAAAGAAAGAGGAATAGTTTTAGTCAGATGAAATTTTTCAACATAACCGTGAATTTTGTTAGTCAGCATTTCATGCTTGCTTAAATAATCGACTTCGAAAAGTTTAGGAATTAATCGCGAGAAACCAATCATAGCCAACAAAATTAAATTAATTATACCTGGATGCGACCAAATCTTCTTTGCATCCATTACCTTCTTAAAAAAAAAAAAAAAAAAAAAAAAAAAAAAATAGATTCGGAAAATTTCAATATTCTGAAATATTGGGTGGGTGTGGGCGTGGCATTTTTCTTTCATTTTTAAACAATACACGTGAAAATTTTTATTGCATATTTTTTGCAAGTTATGAGTAATAAGAAAAAAAAAAAGAGGTGATATTCAGCTTATGCTGTAGGTGTGGACTTTGACCGATTTAGTCTATTTTCATTACTAACTTGCTTGCAAGAGCTTTTAATGTTTTCGCCGAATTTAAACTTCATATACTAACTTTTGCAGTCAGAAGAATATTTACGGTAGAAAAGAGGAAGACGGACGGACCTACTTAAATCGACTTCAAATTTGTTGCTAATTAAGAGCATATACTTAATGGGGTTTCTGCTAATCAAGTGCATATACTTAATGGGGTTTCTGAAGCATCCTTCTAAGTATTCTAAACAAGTTAAGAAAATGAATAGTGGATATAATGAAATGATCTCATAAGAAATTGAATAAAATTTGGGGCGACGGCCCACTTTAAAAAATTCTATGTTAATTGAAAATTTTTTAATTTAATTTTTCCCTAAGTTTGAGTAATAATCTTTTTGAGTAAATTAAAACAATATTGTATTATTTTGTTTTTATAGACAACAATTACATATATAAAGCAAAACTATAGCTTAGACAAATTACACAAGTGTATACAAGTTGGTGTGTTTTATGATAAGGAAGGAATATATTTTTGAGTTTTTTAAATCAGAATCTTCAATCTTCTCACATTACTATCTATCCTGTATTTGGAAGATGATTCAGTTTATTTTTAAATTTAAATTAAATATACAAAATGTTGTAAGAATCTTGTGAGAAGATCTCTATCTATCTTTTATTTTATTAATCTTTTACGAAAATTAAGAAGTTTCTTATAAACGCAAAAAATTTGCAAATGGATATATCGTAAATGGACTTAATAAGTTCCTTTTTTTCTAAATTAAGAAATTCCTATATTCTTTAAATATATTCTTACTTTACGGCCTGTCTTCATGACGCATAAATCTTTCTAATGTAAAATCTTAAGAATAAACAACGCGATAGACAACTGTTTTATTTTTTAGGTAAGTCATGACAATATATTAGTTTGGCGAAAAAAAAATCCATTATTTTTATATGAACTTCAGGACTTTATTTAACATGCTTCGGATTGTCCGATTTGGGTCAAATATGCACCGTTTTGTTGTATGATTTGTTGGCATTTTAAAGGTAACTTCAAAATGACTCTCTCATAGAAGTCCTGGTCTCTATTTGCAAAAAACTCTAGTAGTCGATTTTCACAATCCTTCCTAGATTCCAATTTTTTATCATTAAAGAAATTTTGCAATGCAAGAAAAAGATGATAATCGCTTGGTGCCAAGTCCGGACTGTATGGCGGATGCATTAAAAGTTCCCAACCAAGCTCCCGAAGTTTCTGGCGAGTCACTGTAGATGGTGATGGAACACGACACCTCTCCTGTTGGCCAATTCTCGCCGTTTCTGATCAATCGCTATCTTCAAACGGTCCAGTTGTTGACAGTAGAGATCAGAATTTATCGTTTGGCCATATGGAAGCAACTCATAATAAATAATCCCCTTCCAGTCCCACCAAATGCATAGCCAAACCTTCCTGTCCCAATATAATTTTTATATCCGTCACCGAAGGTGAAGAGTATATTTCACTTTGTCATTTGGTTTGTAACTACTAGACCCCACAAAGTATATATATTCTTGATTAGCATCAAATTTAGAATTGATTTAAGCGTGTCCGTCTGTCCAACCGCCAAAAAGGAGATATCGGCTTCAAATTTGGTAGAAACTTTGAAAGTTCTTGCATGCAAATTAGTATTGAAAATGGATTAAATCGCTCAAAGGACACGCTCACAGTACAACGTAGACTAAGAGTACCTCTGTTTTCGGTAGCAAAAAAAAATTGAGTTTTGCTCATGGCAGATAGATCTATAAAAACTTCCATAAATATTGCACTAGCTATCCCGTAGCCTCTATGCAAAAATGGTAAGGGCTAACTAACGGTAAGGATTAACTAACGGTAAGGACTAACCACGCCCATTCGATATATTCGAATATTGAAATTAAATTTTTTTTGTGTGGAAACGTTTGTAATATTAAGAAAAATTCTTCAGAAGGCTCGTAAAGTGTATATATTCTTGATCATTATGGAATACGAAATCCACCTCTAGACGTATCGGTGTACATCTGTTTCCTGACCGCAAAAATGAAGATAACGGCTTCAAATTCAAAGTTCTTTCATTGCTACGACCATTTATTAAAAATTAGTTTTCTCCCTCCTTTTTTAAGAGAAGGTTGATGGGTTTTAAAAATTCGGCACAGCCGAATATAACTTTCTTACTTGTTATCATATGAATTAGGCCGAATATAACTTTCTTACTTGTTATCATATAAATTAGGACTCGTAAACTTACCAGTTTCTCGACATTATCATTATTATTGTCATTGCTTTTATTGGGAACTTGCATACCCAGCATACAACTGGACGATGAAGAATTTCGACTTATGGTTAGTGTGGCAGTATCACTTTCGTTTCCTTCATCATTACTCGAATTGCCCGTATTGCTACCGCAATCTGAACTCGATAAGGCCGGCTCTAAATCCAAAATATAGGATGATCGTGTCCTATTGCTATCCTCCTTCTTTTCGCAATATTTATTATTCGATTCATTACGATCATAGGTTTCATTTGATAAAAGTCGTGATTTCTCTTTACCCTCAATTTTTTGCATTTCGCATGATTTATAAACACCATTTTGCGAATTAAATAAATTCGCTTTAGTATATCGATTATTATCGGAGATATGGGTTGGATGAGTTAAATTGGACATACGTAACGTAGCACGTGTAATGGCATAGAATACTAATGTGAAACCTATAATCGAACAACTCCAAAAGACTATAGGCTCAAGATAAGGTAAAACATTCAAATACATGCTAAATAGAAAATCCAAATCATTAGGCAATTGCGGCATTGTCTGTAAGGAAAACGATTATACATGACGATATATAATACATGTTTTCTATAGTATATTCTTGTGTATTTTACTTACAATATCAAACCATAATGTTGGTATAGTTTGATAACTAAAAGCTTGCAATTGACGAAAAGCGCGCATATTTTTAAAATGTAAATTAATTTGTATTTTAGCAGTTAATGATAACGGCAAACCAGATTGCTGTAAAGAAGAAGAAGAAGAAGAAGAAGAAGAATAAAAATACTATATATGATATGATGTTATAAAATACATTGTTTACATTATTGCGTTTCATTAATTACTTTTACTGATTTCAATTGTGATTAAATACTAAATAATTGTAGCTTTCATTATGACATTAATTGCTTGATAGTTTATTTAATTTAATTAATGACTGGATTTTGAAGCTAATCTTTTAGTATATATGATATACATTGTGTTACATTTTTACCATCCTTGTAGTTAACTAACCAGTTTTAAATAAAAAAAAAAAAAAAAACAAGTTTAAATAAAAATAAATTTAATAATAATGATACTCGGAGATTTTCCATATTTTTAAAAACACTGGATTTTTAATTGTTGGCATTAACAGGGAAATTATTATTGATCGTTACTTTGTATTTTCTTGAATGTTTACTACCTATGTCTCTCTTATTGGATTAAATACTTGCTAAACTATTCAAATATTATATAGAAAAAACTAATTAGGGGCGAGGCAGATATATTAATAGTTGAGAAAACCGATTTTCCAAGTTACACACACACACATCGTGGACAATAGATTAACATCGCAAATACAAAGAGCACATAAACCACAAAAATTTAGATGCAAACCAACCAATTAACCATTAGGAAACGCATACTAAAGATAAAAAAAATAAATGTTGTTTTTGAAAATTGAACCTTGAAATGTGTTTTTCTTGTAAATATTAGTATGGGGAAAAGGTAATCCATCCAATCTTATAAGAACGTCAGGACTTTATTTAACATTTCGAATTGGAAAATAATGGATTACCTTTTCCTCAACCTAATATATTGTTAGGAAAATTACAAACTAATAAAAGGCAACTATAACAAATTTGATAAATCTAAGGGGTAGAAATTCCTTTGAATGTAATACCTATCACGGTCATAAAAAGACATATTTGCAGCTGGTAATAAAAGCAAAGATTGGTAAAGA
Organism: Glossina brevipalpis; assembly: GCA_000671755.1. NCBI lineage: Eukaryota > Metazoa > Arthropoda > Insecta > Diptera > Glossinidae > Glossina > Glossina brevipalpis. The sequence continues at coordinate 439,374 of KK351145.1, forward strand.
ATTTCCACGAAAGCTAACATCAAAGGGATTAATGAAACTACAAATTCAGGTAAAGCAGAATAGTATGCAGAGTTTGTGATATTCGTAGGGTTGATAAGCAGAGCATTTTGCTTAGAACACCAGAGTCGATTAAAAATATTAGAGGAGTAACCAATTATTAAAGAAATAATCACTTTGTAATAAATTGTAAAATAATTACGTTGTAAATACTTGTGAATAAATAAAGGAAATTGTAAATAATCAAAATACAAGCTTTTCGTTTTTAAATGTTGGCCAATAAATTCATAATAAAATATTTCAATGAGTATCGAGCAAGTTTTTCAATAAATTAAAATTTGCCGATTCATTGTGCTACAATGTATAATAGCGAAACGTAATGATATGTTAAGAGAGCCAAAGAGAGAGAAGAAAGAATTGGATTTTGCTATGCCTATATATTTGACCATCAGGCCTTTGTTGTTGGTTGGGCCGCTCATGATCACAAAAATTACAAAGTTAAAGCTTAGTACATATAACCTAATAAATTGATTGTTACAGATCGAGATTAATTTGCAAATTGGCGTGACCTATCATGAAGAATATTTATATATTATGTCAAAGGTCTTTTTTTTACTCCTATATCCTATAACGACTTGAATCGACAAATGTAATGTAATGTGGAACGAAATTCTTTCGTTAGATTCAAGAAATATTAACTGATCTTTTATTTTCTGCAATAAAAATGAAATCGTGTATCTTGTCAGGATTGTTAAGGATACGTAAAGTCAATCAACGTTAATTTTAAACAAAGAAAACTATTAATTTTTGTAACAACCATTCCATAGAGAATAAATTTGTTTAGTCCTTGTATATGCATTTGTCAAATTTGTTTGAATATCAGCGATCCTTACTTAGATGAATATAATTTTCTTATTTGTCTCGTTTGAATTATAACGAATGTTGTTTAAGAATATGATTGTTTGCGCTAAATTAAAAGATTTTTTTTTATCAATTTTTCGGTTTAGCTTTATCGGAGGCAAAAGATCAAGCTGGCAAAAAGAGATACTATTCTAAATCGATCCATAATTTCAGGCTAATTAAAATATATATTTTTACTTCCGGTCGTGTATTTGCCATTTGGGATAATTAATTACATCCCTATGCCTATAGATATGCGTTGTGGTAAGAGCAGAAATGTGTATTATATTTCTTAATAAAGACTAAATTTTCTTAGTATGCAGAAGAAAAGTTTATCTGTATAATAAAAAAAAATAAGCTTATAACAACAAACAATATTAATGTAGTGTAAATTTACTCTGAAAGAAACAAATAAGAAAATTTCCATGAAATTACCGCGAATCTTTTATATTGCAAAAAAAAACAAAATTTCGTTACTCTGTAGTATGGAGTAGAAGTGGCAGATATTTTTCATTTTTATAGAATAATGTAAAAGTTTTTATTGTGTATTCTATGAATGTAGTGACCATCCATACATCGAAATCATAACGCGTGTATTAAAAAAAAAAATACTATCTCATTACTTTTTGTCCACAGTACGGTATTAGCAAATGTTCTCAAAGATAAATAAAATTAATAATATTAATATTATTATTATATTAATATTATTTTGCAAAATTTGCAAGTCCTACAGTCAAATTAAATGCTAAAGCAGGATTTTGAAAAAACATATGTAAAAGCAGCAGCGTTAGCAAAACTATAAACTAGTTCTAATTCTGGTAATGCTGATATCGCTCTGCAATGAGTGTTTAGTAAGAGACCTTTAAAAAAAAAGGTAAAAACGAGAAAAAATTTTATAATTATTTTGAATATTTTTCTAGTGAACTAAATTTAATTTTTCAATTTCATCAATTCGATATTTTAATTTTCACATTTTTAGCAAAATTTCAACAGACCCACACTAAGTGCAAACGAATTAATTCAGTTGAATTAGAATTCAATGGGAAGTTATAGAAAGCATATATATAGCGTCTAGGTCTTCTATCTTACATATAATTTTGGTTTTTTATTAACGTAATGAATAAAAATCATTGTAAAAATTGATGAATTAATATTAAGGAATCGCAGATTTCTTTTGTTAATAATTTTTATTTGATTATTAAATAAATTTTGATTTTAATTAATGTAATATTTATTGATTATTATTATTATTATTATTATTATTATTATTATTATTATTATTATTATGTATTATTATTGGCTTTAATTATTAATATATATTTAGTTTTCATAAATTATAATTGGTTTTTTATAAGTCTTTATAGAGTTAAATTTATTTACTGTTGGAGAAGAAAATTTATTGAAAAGTTTTTTTTCTTAATCTAAAAAATGTTTGGTCCGGAAATAAATTCAATTTTTGTTTAAATTATACAAAAATAATTTCTGGATCACAGTTAACTATTAGTAACTTTATTAAAGTTAGTGAAAGTGTAAGAGAATATATATCAGACGAAAGCCTGCCAAAAACAAGTATTTAAATTTATTTGTTTGTTATTTTAGTTGCATTTTAGGTAAGAAATAATTAAACAACATTAATTTACGTTTTCTTTAATCTTTGCTTTTAAATACAAATCAATGCAAATGTATATAGATACATACATACACACACACACACACACAAATATATATATATATATATATATATTTATATATGTATGTATATGTGTCTATGTATGTACGTCTGTATGTACATATATCTATATTTTAATTTAGTTCCTCTATTAAGCCGATATGTTAAGTCAAATAAAAGCAAGGTCATATCAGATAAAATCAGTCAGTACAAACACTATAAGTAAATATATTACTATGAAAAGCATTTTTTTGCGAATATGTATTATGCACGTTCGTAAACTTGTAAAAAAACACACCATAAAATATCTGGTGAATGTCACATTTGATCTCTTTTTATTTTCTGACAGAAAATTGCTCAACACATTAAATCACATTTAATATGTTAATAATAGTTTCTCATCACCGTAGTAGAGATGCATACTAAACACATTAAATCTTAAATCTTAAGGCTTTTTTTTTCTTTTTTTTTTTTTTTTTTTTGCAAAAGTTAACCTGTGTCTGACAATAAAAATAAAAAAATTGATATATCACGTTTGGATACGTCATAAAAATAACTATTAGCCACATATGTCAAAGTGTTTAACAGTACGTATATATGTTTTATTATTATTATTATTGCTACTTACCGGTTGAACAATGAATTCTGATGAGTGTTTTTCCCTGCTGGATTGTAAACCGGTTACATTGGTACGTAGGCCAGGATCAGAATCCATAAAATGTGGAAGACTTAAAGAGATCGGGAAACCATAATAACAATCAGAGACGTCTAGCAAACCGATAGGTTGACAGTAGCCTGTTTATATATATAAAAATAAAGAGAGAAAGGAAAACAATTAAAAAGAAATTCGTTATGTTTACGCATATACAAATAGATTTAATTTAATGCTGTTATTGGTTTCGGTATTTTATGAATCATTTTTTATGGAAAAATTTAGCATTTATTATATCGCGGATTTTTTGTTGTTGTTTTGTTTTCATATTTAAATGCTTACTTCTTTTTTTTTTATGACTAAGCAAATTGAAATGACGGTATATTTGGTACGTGAACGGTGTATATATTAGTAGAAGGATATATCTCTATAGATAGATTAGTGATACTTTTATATTTACTATTCAAGTAAGTAAATAAGAAGTATATTAAGGTTGCTTTTCCGTTTGCAACAATCAGATTATATAATATAAGTTATTGCAATTTTCTATCAGTCGGGTATAATTATGTCTCCGTTTATATCTTTGTCTGTTATTCGAACTTGAAATCTCAAGAACTTGAGTAGAAAGTTAATGTAATCTCGTCTGAATTTTTGACATATCAAAAAAATTTCTAGGAACTTTCTTTAAAAGCTTATAAATATTATTATTATTAGTTTGGGGAAAAAGAAATCCATCCTATCTTATATGAACTTCAGAACTTTATTTAACATTTCGAATTGGAAAATAATGGATTTCTTTTTCCCCAAACTAATATTTATATAAGCTTTTAAAGAAAGTTCCTGAAAATTTTTTTGATATGTTAAAAATTCAGACGAGATTACATTAACTCTCGACTCAAGTTCTTGAGATGAATATTATGATCTTTGAAAAGCTGATTGCCTATGTTTCTAGTGTTTAATTTTTCTCTTTTTTCATCTAAGGATTGATTTTATTAGGCTAGAATATTATAATAACAATAATAAAAGAAATTTGAAAATAAATCAAAAGCATTACCGCTAACTATAGTTACAAATTGTAAAACATATTATCTCTGAACTATGCAGAAACAAAGTAAAGTTATGTGTTAAGATTTTCTCTAAGCATTCTCTCGAGATCGGGGTGTTGTACTCATATGAAATTCAATTATATTTGGCAGCATGTTATACTGATGAACTGTGATGAAGACATTTTTGTAGCATTTAGGTTTTATTTATATTCGAAAAATGAATTATTTGTCGCGAACGCGAATAGTTTGCTCGTCTTCGATGAAAGTGAGAATATTTGAAATTTCTCGCGAAATATCCTTGAAGGTATTTTACTTTTTAATTGAATCTTTATTTTGTTTAGCACATGATTTTTAATATTAAGAAAATCAATCATAACTTTTTAGCGTTTGAATCGAACATAACCTCAATAATGTTAGCCGAGCAATTGTTTTGAGATATTTCGAAATTTATATTACTTTTTCCGCTGCAAATTCATGCAGAGATGTAATATTTCAAGAGATTTTTTTAAACAAAAATTTGCATATTAATAATAAAAAAATATAAAAAGTTTTTAAAATTCCATGAAATATATTCATAAAGATTTATTGGTTCAATTATTGGTTCAACTTTCTATGGAGGTGAACACTGCTTTGATAATAGTTTGTATTAAAATTTTCTTTAATTACAGACTTTTTTCACTGCTATTATTATAACGATTCAGTTATTTCAGCGTTAAACGCGAAAATATTTCGTATAACCTGTGCATTTTCGATTGTATAATTAAAGCCTTTCTTGCAGAACGATATCATCTTAAAATGTAGAGGATTTTTTTTTTTACTACATCGTAAATTATCTTACTTTTAAGTTCAGATACATTTTATATAGCATTAAAAAAAAAAAAAAAAATAAAAAGATAATTGATTTATATAAATTTCTTCAGAAATGTTTATACAAACATTTTTTACGTATTTTAAATAGAGTTAATTGCATTTAATATACAGGGTTATCCATTATGTGGTTCCGGAAGTAAATGTAAATAAATCACACTTGTGACTGAGATTTGAATTAATTTCTTTTTCTAATATACTATTTGGATTTTGCCATTATTTTTTTTATAATTTCGTAATTTTCAAAAAGTGCGAGCCTATCGCACCTTCAGGTTGAACTCTATATCGTACAATGACTTTTTGCGATACGCAATGATTTTTTGAAAGTGACTTGCGTATTTTCATTGCTTCGACAATTTTTGCTTATTCCTATAAAGTCCATCAAGTGAAAAATAACCCTTATTCAAATGCTCTTGTTCGACCACTTAATCAGCGTACCTTCAGTTCAATTTCAATATTTGTATTAGCTGCACTTTTTAAAAAGGTAGGTCAGTCCACAGTTTATATTTCCCATGCAATGAATAAATTTGAATCTTCTTTGGATGGGACTTTCGCTAACAAGATCAGTACTTGCAATCGAGTGTATGTTTCGATGATGTATAGGCTTTAATAAACCTGTTATAGATCCAATTTCTTCAAACTTCTTCACAGTCTCACCTATAGCGCAATAAGGTGAACGATTACGTTGATCATAATCAAATACTTTAGAATTACCATTTTTGTAGTAAGTTTTTTTTTGTTTATTTTAACATATTCAATGTTAAACGATTCATAATAAAAAATGGCAAGTATTATATCAAACATGTAATGATCTGGATGATGGTGCAGTTTTACATATTCTACTGAAACAAAGTAGCCAAATCCGGACAATAAAATGGATAACTTTATACTTTCTGAGGCAAGTAAGAAAATCATATCTTGCTTAAAACTCGCTACTTTTTTTCTTAGTTATGATAAACTTATAAGCAACTTTTGAAAATATTAGTTTGGGGAAAAAGAAATCCATTATTTTTTCGGTAGATGGCTACACTGATAGATTTCTCGTAAAGTATCGATCAAACAATTTCAGGTTTATGCTCGTTGGAAAG
>KK351145.1:446307-482776 GCA_000671755.1 Glossina brevipalpis
ACTAGAGTTTTTTGCAAATAGAGACCAGGACTTCTATGAGAGAGGCATTTTGAAGTTAGCTTTAAAATGGCAACAAATCATACAACAAAACGGTGCATATTTGACCCAAATCGGACAATCCGAAGCATGTTAAATAAAGTCCTGAAGTTCATATAAAAATAATGGATTTCTTTTTCCCAAAACTAATATTTGTAGGTTGGTTTTATAAGTAACAGTATTTTGAAATTTCTATTTACTTTATTAAGACTTTTTTTTTGGGGATTAACAGAGAATTGTTATTAATTTTTAAATTTTGTTTCTGTAAATTTTTAAACATGTATATGTGTGTTTCAAGTTTTAAATCATTTCTTAGTTTCTTAATGTTTAAAGTTTTGAAAATTTTTGAAATATACAATTGAACAGGCCGACTTAAGGCAATACTTATATAACTTTTGAATGGATTAATGGCTGCTATTACTCTACAAGTTCTTCGTAATAATATAAGTATGAATTTGCGTTATATTAACATTTCTAAGAATTTTCAGTTAAATGGTCTAATATTTACAATTGCAAAAGACAGTCAGGACAGACATGACTTCGAAACTCTGATGAAGAGAAAAATCAAAAATCTGATTTGTATTTTAACTGTGTGTAGCAAACGTTATGGCACAACTGGTATAACTTTAACGCTCGAATTGTTTTGATCATAAAAAAATATTCAAAATTCTTTGCAGGTTTGAAATCTTTTCACATTTTATTTTATACAGTCTTTCTGCAAAAGTAATTAATTTTAATGTAATTTATATATACTTTGTATATACTTATTTAGTTACGTGGGCATATAAATAAATAAATAAATAAATATATTTGTATCTTTATTAGAGTATAATTGTTTTCAATAAGCATAAAGGGTATGTAATTAAAAAGCAATTAGTTTGGAAAGGTCGTTACTGGCGTTTTTGTAAGTTTGCATAGTTTATATTATATAATCTGTATGACAATAATTTATTATTATGATATGATTCGTTTGCGTTCTATTCTAGAATATAAATGCGTTACTAATGAGACTCTAAAGTCCAAATCAAGTTTTTTGCTTAATTCTTTTGTAGATTTAATTTTTACTTACCTTTACGGCAGAAGCATTTATTTTTAATATTATAGCGGCCATTATCGAATGCATTATCTTCAAAACGATAGCGATAGCCTTGTAAACTACCTTTAGTAACAATATCATTATCAGCTCTTATCTAGAATTTTATATATAATAATAATAACAACAACAACACATGTAGTGAAATAAAATAATTTTTTATTGTTTTTCTTGTTTTCTTTATGATTTACTTACCAAATTAATAGGACGACACATACTCTTACGAAAGAATTTTAATGTATCGTTTGGTTTAATAAAACTACGAAATTTACTACCATCTGAAGCCAATTCAATGTTGCTGCAATGTTTTTCCGGCCAATTTGGTAAATCTGTATTACCCATATAAGTAGCATATAAGCCAGATAGACTAGTATCTGTTTTTCCCGTATAAAATGTTTCATAATCATTATTGAAATCATACATCTGCACAATAAAAGAAACAAAAACTCAATCAAGTGAAAGGTAAAGATTGAAAATTAAAATTTTTTTTAATTTCAAATTTTTTGTTTCTCGTTCGAAACTTACCCGATCAATAAGACCAACTTTATCGAAATAGATCCAATTTGGCATAAATGTATTACCCAATGAGGTTAACTTTGTATTATAACCGAACATGAATTCTTTAGCTGTCATACGTACAATTGGTTCAGATTTTAATGTAGTAAATAATGAATTCAATGATAGACGTACGAAAATATTCCGATCTGCAGTTAAGTGAGAGATTGCCTGCAATTATAAATGATGCAAACAAAAAAAAAGAAAAAAAAAGATAAACAAGAATTATAAAACAACTAATTTTTTTTTAATTTGCGGTTAAATAATATTTTATTAAAAAATAGCACAAAATAGCACCTGCTTAAGTTTGAGCTTGAGCTTGACGTAGCAAAAATCAATTAAGAGCAGATAACATATATATATATATATATCGATTAGTGCGCAATTGTTATTAATAATTACTCCAAAAAATTATGTCATTTCTTATATGTACTCTTACTTATCTAATTACCTACCGGATTATAATAAAACTTATTTCAGATTTTTGTAATTATAAAAAAAGTTTTTATTATACAATGGTTGTAATATAACATTTAATTTATTTTCTTTTAATGAAATAGTTGAAATAATACCTAATTACTTGCAGTTAGTCTATAACCCTTATTATTATTATTCTAACGATTAGCGATGATGATAAAGTCGAAATTTAAATAAATACTTTTATTAATATTTAATAAGCCTTCATAAAGTGTACTTAATAATTGTTTACGATGAAATTATGAAAAATTAAAAAAAAAAAAAAATTTTTGCTATTCTCCGAGAAAAAGGCTTTTTTTTCGTATGTCATAGACATGTTCTTTTATTGTAATAAATTTCAAATATTTTTTTTTTTTTTCAAATTAACCTTTAATTCCAGAATCATAAAAAACTTTCTTTTTATTTCCTTTAAATATTCCTTTTCATTCTCTTTTTTCGATAATTTTGTGCTTGAAAGTGACTTTTTTGTGTTACATTTGTCAAAAAACAATAGATTTTACACTTTACACGTATTAAGCGAAATGTCAGAGGAAACAATATGGTACAAGACAATGAATGCATAATTCTTTAGCTGAATTCATAGAAAATCGCCTTTAAAACTATCGTACGAAATTTTTAATTAATTTTAATTTTTATAGTAGCATTAAAAGCTTTCAAATTGCTGTCGTTAGTTGTCGTCTCAATAAGAAGTTACATTAATGTATATTTTTGTTTGTAAACGCTTTTAAACTATTATAAGTGTTTTCTAAAAATATCCTTGAAGACGATGTCCTTAAAGAGATTCGAAATCACCAGGTAAAACATTAAACTTTAATTTCCCAGGAAAGATTCATTTGGCATTCAGGCAATTACTCTTCTCGGTGCGTTTAAGGGGAAACTTTTCAAAATTTCAAAGAAAATATTTCTTTTTGTAAATTATTAATTTTTTCTCCCGTATTCTAAAGGTTCCAAAGCATTCATTCAGATATTAAAAAAAAAGAAAAATGTTTTTTTTTGTGAAAAATTTACATTACTAAAGATTAAAGTTTTATTTTTGCTTTTCGTAACATTATTTCAACTTCTTCTTCTCCTAGATTTTGGTAGACGTTAAAGCTAAGAATCTATCATTATCTGACTTATTCAAACATTCATACTCGAATTCCATTGCGAACTTGCCAGCTATACATTGTAAAATGTTAAGTAAATGTAAAGTAAATGTAAATGTTGAAATGAGCACAATATTTGAGTCCGATGTAAAGATTTTAGAATCGATGTCATTTTTAGAACGCGCACGTGTTTCACGTTAAGATTAATAAAAAAAAAAGTTACATTTAAGTATTTCAGTGTTGATATGATTTTCTCAATTACACGCGATTTATTGCAATAAATATTAGATGCAATAATGTGCTGCGTATTTAAACCCAGTTTATTGCAATATTATTAACAGTTTTACTCGTTAAAGATATAAAAAATAAATGCTCTTATATGAATTAATATGTTTATCATGTCAGATTAAGAGCTGTATTATACCACGAAAGAGATCATATCTGAAAGCAGGTGTGGTTTTTGTACATTTGGTGTTTTTTTTTTTATATTATTAATCATTCAGGGAATGCCCCTTGTTGAATGCCCTTGGTTGATGATTAGATAAAAGTGGGGAGAAGCAAATCATTTTTCTCTCTCCTTGTCATAACAGTGAATATTTCTTAATCAAAAAAAGAAAACCAATTCAATTAGACCCTACAATATGTGTGGTACAAAGTATATTATGCTCGTACGGATGTAAGTAATACCCACAGATAGATTTAACATAGACCATGTATCACTTGTGGACAAACAGTCCAGTTGTTTATTTGGATGTGTATCCTTCTTGGTTACTATCTAGATAATTAGGTGAATTATGTTCTGAGGAGGACAGAACATAAATGTGCGAATCTCTTACATGGCCCCAGTTACAAACGTCAAAGATTAATGCATGAATTGGTAGCGAGAAGGAGATTAAGGTTTCAACGACCGATGTCTGGCGAAAGGCATGTATCGACGATTAATAGATTGTAAGAGAAAAACTCGGGAGTTCTGCTTCTATTTAGAAGATCAAGTAGTCTATTTAGGTCATAATAACACTGTATAGCGCAGTATTTACCAATGACTACTTGAGGTAGTAATTAAACTGGATGCACTATGACGCAAATAATTACTTTCGATGTCTTCTCAAATACACGAGAATTATTAAAATTATGTAGGCGAAGTTGGCTTTCATGATGTATAGAAAATCCGAAGCAAGTAATTAGATCCACGGAGGTCAGGTTATCTAAATGAAGAATCTTCTTGGGAATTTTCTTGTTGGGAGATTAATTCAAATGGCAGAGTAACTTTTTAAGTTTATCCGTGATGTCTGCTTTGTTGAGAATCACCTAGATTTTGGCTTTAGCCTTCATCTGAGATTTTTGCTGACGGGTCACGGATTTCTAAATGCATTTCTGCATTCGAGAGGCCTCTGGGAAACTAGGGCTTGTTATTGTGGGAATCCGTGTGAAAATTGGAAGTATGTGCTGGTGAAATGCCCCTCTTACTAACACCTTGGAGACTTGGAGGCAATGGGAGTTAGACATACTGACGGTACTTTTGATTTTAGTCTGGCTCTCTCTACTTCAGAGACGTTAGATTCTTGAGTGCGTTTCCGTCCGGTGTCTTTATTATGCGGCGCGTACTAAGTTGAGGCTACGGCAACCTTGCTGTCCTTACCCGTACCCTCCGTAATCTGAGACAGTAACTGAAGGACGAATTGGGGATGAGCTGCATGGGGTTCTAAGTCTTTGCAAAGACTTTTCCTCGTCTGGTATGGTTGTGTTGTGGGAATCCATCTCCACATATCTCTGAATTGCCATTGTAGGTACTCGGTTCTCAGGGTGCCGTTTCCACATTTAAAGGTTAGAGGTTGGGCCGGGCCTCACTTCGCCCAGGGAGAATACTTTGGCCATGCGCATAGCATAGACTGGTTCACATCAATAAATGTATCTTCGTATACAGTTCTTCTATCCCATAACCGAGTAAGGTTATATGGAAACTGCAACATCGACCGGAGGTTTGATTATTTTTTCTTCATATTTTCCATTCTCACTTATCTGATACCGCCCCCGAAGCAATCTTCAAGCTTCGGCCTGACAACGGGAACGTCCCAGAGCGGGAGTTTCGTGGTAGCTGTGATTAGCCCAAATCGCTGGAAGGGTCAGCTCGCTGGATCGAAGTTGTGGAGTTGCATTGCAACTGAGTGCTTCACCAATAGAAAGGCAGAGGTTTTAGATGGGCCTCTTTCTCACCAGAGAGGAGGACACGTCCCATAGCGTGTCTCCATGTGGAACTCAGGGCTATATACCTGAGGCGCTGAGTGTGCGTCTTCACACTCCGTGTGCCATCGTGCACCGCGGGGTTAAGCCTTCACGGCAGGAACTCACATTAAACCACTAGAGACATCTGTACTATGATGACTGCGTGAGTAAACTTGAAGGGTGGCTGGTTGCGTGATCGCTGGTGTGACCATTCAAGGAGTATCGTGGTGGTTGTGGGCATAGCTGGAGAGAAACATTCTCTGACCATAGGGAAGCTCAGAACTATATTTAGTGAATGTTTGTTCTGGAGCCTCAGGGCTAGTGGAACATACTATTATGGGGATTGTTTTACATTTTAAGGGGCGCAGACTATTCTATTCCGGAAATAGTTCAGTACTTTAATGTACCGTGAGATTAAGTTTTCTTTCATGAAATCACGTAAAACTAATCATGGATATGTGTTTGCCTGGCTGTCTGTCTGGTTCTCTGTCTTTTTCTTTGTCTGAAAGCTGTTTAAATATTTTTATGTTCAACCTAAAGGATGTAATTTGCAAGATATTTGGACGAAATTCGATATGTTTTGGCTCAAGGAAGAAATGACACGTTTTGGCTCAAGGAAGAAACCTATTGGAAATGTATCCGATCGCATCATTCGTAAAATTCGGTCGAAACTGGTATATAAAATAAATGTAAAAAATTTGGATTGGATAGAATTATTTCTTGAGCCACTCTTCATATATAATCATTTTTAGGAGAGCTAAGACTTTATATGGTAAAAAGGTCTACATTTCAATAGTTTATGATGCCAATGAATCCTTGTTAATAATTTTAAATACTACTAAATTTGGATTACTTGGGCCTATTTTTTTGGCTTTAATTACATACAAGGTCTGTTATGAAAGGTAAGTTTTTATATGACAAAACTATCTGATCTTTAATATTTCATAATGAAAATTGATAGATAATAGTAATTTGACATAAAAATTTGAATCTATTTGTTGGACTTTATCACATATAGTGAGTGGTTCTCATGAAAAGTAAGTCTTCATATGGCATCGGAACTTAATTTTTGACACTTTTTGGTAGAAATAGTATAGGAGTAAGCTCTTTGCCAAAAAAATTAAATTTCTTAATTTTGAATCTTACGTCCCCTTCCCTATAAAAGCTTTCAAGGAAGGCATGCCTGTACACGAAAACGAGGATATAATTTTTATTATTTTCTTACGAAAGTAAAAAATTGAAGAATTTTACTTAGTTAAAGTGATGTAGAATATTTAATGGTCCGACTATAATGTTTTCATTTTGTTTCAGTTTTTAAGTTAAGGTTAAGTAAAAAATATTCGTCTTAATCGACTAAAAAAAATTTGAATTTATTTATTTTTTTTTTGGAATATTTCACAAACTATTTCATTACTGGCAATATCCTCAAGCATGCAACTTTGTTTAATCATGCAATTAGCGGAAACAGATATATATATATATCATTTCAAATGAAATATATAAGACAATAAATATTCCGTTTAGTTATAAAAAAAAAAAAAATGAAGATTAAATTCTCTTTTTATTTGCAAATATCTATTATTACTTGATTGTATTAATAATAATTAAAAAAAAAAAAAAAAAAAAAAAAGAGAAAAACATTAACTCAGTACTTTTCCTATCACATTTGCTAATTGAATAATAAAATGAAAAACAACTTTTCTAAAACAGGTAGTAGTCATTCGGATTTCAACTTAAGTTAAGTTAATAAAAAGAACAACATTTATACACACACACACATATATATATATATATATATTCATATACTTATGCCGCAAACTAAATTCTCGCCTAATGAATTACTATGACATTTAACACGTCATTCAATCTTTATTAAGGAAGAAGTGAGAGTAAAAAATAAAAACAAAAAAATGTGGTAAAAATAACTTTTATTTATCAAATAATTTTCCATTCTAAACGTTTGCATGATGTAGTTTTTGTTACACCCCCAAGGTTTTTTACAATAGACATTATTGTTATTATCGTTCTATTTGTCAATTACTTTGTATGTAAGCATGCATTAAATGCAAAGTATTGGTAGTAAGAAGGCCGTGAGATTATTGTTAATTGTTGAGGTAGGAAAAGGTTAGAAAATTTACGATATCGCATTAAACTGGTGTTTAGATATGACGATCATGATCATTATCATGATGTTGATGTCGTTTATAATGAATATATATGATATAGAGAGACAGTTAGTCTGTTCACAAATTGTATACATTTTTTGTTGTTGTTATTGTTGTTGCAATTAATGTTTTTATTAAAATGCTTGTTTTTTTTTTTATTTAATAAAACTAGTTAACGTTTATTGACCTGTTCGTGCGGTACATACACAAAGATATATTTATTAAGCATAAAGAAAGAAAGTCCAAAATAATCATTGAGAATATATTATTAAAAATTATTAAAGAATTATTTTTATATTCATAACAACGCGTTAGATCTGGCATATATTAGGAATGTTAATTTTTGATTAAGAAATAAGAAATGGATAATAATTATTTAATTTTGCTTAGAAAAATATGCATTATATATGTATGTATCTAAGTACAATTGATCCCAAAAGACCAACCAACACTATCGATTCAGTCAAATTTGTCTGTCCGACCGAAAAATTAAAAAAAAAAGGAAGCTTGAAAGACCCCACAAAACTTATACATATATTTTTGATCAGCTTTAAATTTGGAATAAATTTAAGCATGTCCGTCCGTCCATCTGTGGTATATCTCCTTATATATAATACATAGAATTCGAATTTGGCATAAACATTGGAAGTTCTTGCACGAAGATTGATATTGAAAATCGGCAAAATCAATCAAAAGGACGTGTCTAGAGTACAACATAAACTAAGAATACCTGCTTTTTTGAAGAAAAAAAAAATGCTTGCTACTTATAATATATAATACTTATAAATCATAGCGGGCGAATCTATTAAAATTTCAATATTTACTTAGTAAGTTATCCTCTAGTATCGGTACAGAAACGTTAAGGATCGACCATGCTCAACCGATATAATCAAAAATTAAAATTCAATTTTTTTATGAAATTTAATTTTTTCGAAATTTTACTAAAATAAAGGTAATAAAAGGTATAAAATCTCCGGGACATCGTAATATAATTTTTTGTACTAATCTTTTCTTAATTTCATAACACATCACAGACTGAAATTAAAATGACTGCATTTGTTGTACAGTAGTAGAATGCACGAAAGAATATAATTTAATAAATTTCTTTGACCTCTAACAAAAGCAATAGCCCTAATTGAAGAAGAGAACTTAATCTATTAGAAACATACATTTGCCATAAAAACGAGAAGGAGACTGAAGTCAATTTAGATCGAATTTTTCTGATATTTATCACTGATAAAAAAAACAAGAATTGAGCGAGAAATTGAGAGAATTGAGCGAGAATTGAGCGAGGTAAATATCGTATATCGTATATATTTTAAAGCAGGTTTTTTCATAACTTGGCAGCTCTTCATAGATAATAGTACAAAAAAAAAAAAAGAACGCGAAACTACTCTTCAAGTGTATGTCTTAAAAGAGGTTTTGTTATAACTTGGCAGCTCCTCGTAACGCTTACACATACATTTGCATATTGCTAACTATTCGCCTATGGCTTTGCGATAGTTTTGGGCATAACCGTGGTCTATATTTGAGTGACTTTTAAATTAAAACGCAAACATTTCATTAAGAGAAATTTTAGACTCTACTTAAAACTCTAAATTAGAAATTCCAAAATATGTGAAAATAATTTCGGATAATGAAAGAAAATTAACAGATCTTTGTTAATTGTGCTCGAATCCATATAATTCTATTAAGCCATTTGGAAATTAATAATGAAATATAATCAGAGAGAGAGAGAGAGAGAGATTTCAATTCAGAATTGTATTTTCAGCGGACAGACAAACGTTTTCGAAAATTCATATTATTGATGAATGCATACAATAGAGGAACATTTTAAGGCGTTAAAAATATTTGGAAAATTTACTATGATCTCTACTGAGATTAATATAAAACAAGTTCACAAGAGAAAGGGTAATTACTTCTGGCATACCCTGTACGTATAATATATATATATATATATATATATATATGGGAGCGAAAATTGATGCATATACAAAGCTACATACATAACCAGATAAAACTGATTTATTTTTCTTGCTTGTATATCGCATTAGCTACGTCAATAACCATAACAATAAAAAGTAATAATAATAGCAACAGTCAAGTGCAAATCACGCGAGTTTAATGATATTTGTTTTCGTTAGTTTGTTTTTATTTTTATTTATTTATTTATTTATTTATTTTGTAGTAATTTTTATGAAAACAATTTAAGTAGTAATTTTGTCTAAAATGTCAACGAATTAATTGAAATTAAAAAAAGAAAACAAAAATTACATAAACAATTGAAAACACTGTCATCGGTTAGGGTCTACATTTCTAATTAATAATAAATTCATCTAGATATTAATGTGAAATGTGAAATTTAATTTAATTGACATTTATCTATGGCGTATTTATAAATTATCTTAATTGTGTCATTTATTCTCTAAATTCAAATCATATTACATTCTAATCTGTTTTTGTTTGTAGAAATTAATTCTGTCTTGTATTTGTATTGCATAATGCATACGATTCACTCGCGCTCGAGATCTACATTTATTAAACTCAATAGCTTTAATAAATGACATATGACGTATATTTAGAAACTTAATTGCTATTATTTCAACTATAAATAAATCTTATAAAACTTACCAACATTGCAATGTTTATCATAACAACTGGATCATCTTCCTTATTGCCTTCAGATAAATCTTCTTGCCAAACAAGTGGATGACGTGGGAAGGTAGATATCGTGTCATTTGCATTGAAAGTAACGTTTTCATGTGTAAATAATTCTCTGTTAAAAAAAAAAAACAAAAAAGACAGACACAAAACAAAGGAAAATAAAAAAAAAAAAAAATTTTAGAATACATTGACTTCTTTAACACGGGTATGATGATTAGTATAAGATTTTAACTCACTTGTATACGTATGGACCCAATTGTTGAAGATTCATTTTCTCGCGTCCAGCGAGAAAAGCTTCAGCATTTGTTATATTAAATAAATAAATTTTAATATATAGATCAACTGGTGGTTTAGCCCATAAGTCAAACATTTCACTATTCTCTCTCATGATTAGTTTCTATTAAAAAAAGATAAAAAAGAATATATATAAAAAATAATATAAATACGCTATTTTTTTTTTTTTTCGTACATAAAATGAGATAAAAATAAAGTAAAAATAGAAAAATTGTATCCGGCTTGGAATGCATTTAACTTAAATACATGAAACCGCCTTTGATTTAATTAATTAATTGAGATAATTGTATATAAAAGAGAAATAATTCTGAATTTCAATAAGAATTTTTACAAAATTTCGTAACAATTTTTTTTGTCAATTAGTGCGTTGTTAGGGATGGAAATTTTTTTGAAATTTTTTTAAATTTTTTCATTACTTTTTCAATGAAAGACAAAACTATAAAAAAGTTGAAAAGTTTTTGTTTTTAAAGGTTTGGTTTATAAATTAAATTTCCCCAAGCTGCTATACAAAAACAACAACATTTCTTAAAAGTATAAAAGACAAAAAAAAAAACAAAAACAAAAATCAGTAAAACTAATTTTTTTTACTAAAACTTTTTACCGCACTTCGTTCTTAAAACAAATTGTCTTTGCGTAGATAATCTCAAAGACCCAATTGTTATGCCTTAAATTTATAAAAAGTCTTGATCAAAAAGTAAGATCATATTTTCATATTTTCTTTTTAAAATCTATTTATGTCTCGATAAATCGATGCTTGGGCTCACCAGTTTGGTTGGCCGTTATTAGGTTGATTGTTCAATTAGGATTTAATTCGGAAAATTTATTCAATATTTCTAACGTTACAGTGAATTGATTGCATATACCGCGAACAATATTAATTGACTACTTTTGTAGCCTTAAATTGATGCTATGGACATGGATTTTTTTTATTTCAGAGCATTTCAGAGTTAAATAAAGTAAAAGAAAAACTTTAAATTTTCATCTTTAGCTGCTAGAATTTCAAATGTAGAGAGAAAAAAATTTGCAAACAACCAGACAGATAGACAGAAGAAAAGTATATTAGTTTGGGGAAAAAGAAATCCATCCAATCTTATATGAACTTCAGGACTTTATTTAACATTTCGAATTGGAAAATAATGGATTTCTTTTTCCCCAAACAAAAAGAAATCCATCCAATCTTATATGAACTTCAGGACTTTATTTAACATTTCGAATTGGAAAATAATGGATTTCTTTTTCCCCAAACTAATATATATATATATATATATATAAAAAGTTTGAAAGTTGAAAAGAAATTTATAAGAACTCACCCATTTGAAAATCATATCGTAAGGATGGAAAATTTTACATAAAATCGCGATACATATTGCGAGAACGCCAAGAACTAAAAGCAAAAATGAACCTGAAAAGAAATTGAAAAATTCATTCTATTAATACTTTATTTTTATTTTTATTTATTTTATTTATTTTATTTATTTCTTTTTTTATTATAATTTATTTAGAGCAACAAAGTAAATTCTTAGATTAAATTTAGAAAGAAAACGATCTTGATTTATAAGAAATATTACTTAAAATAACTAATAGCATACAAAGAGAGCGGAAATATCTTCTGCTTTATTTTGTTCACTGATTATATAGCATAGCAGTATAGTAAATCGAAAAAATTGATTCATTTAGTTAAATAATTACACAATTACAAAATGTTACCAATTCAAGGTAAAAAGTGAATGTAAATAATGTATGAAAAGTTCCTTTATACTGAGACAATAAAAAGAAGAATAAAAAGAAGAATAAAAAGAAGTGATAAAAAATAATCTTAACATTGATAAAAAACATGAAGAAAGAGAGATAATAATAATTATCGAATATTTACTTGAATTTTTACGTAACGTTTCAATGGTTTATAAAACGATTTAGTTTAAAAAAAAAAATTTTTAAAAATTTTAAAAAAACGAAGAGGCATATTTCTGTCCTTCTATACCAACCAAGGTCGTTACTCTTCAACTTAAAAAAAAGAAACAGAAAAAAAAAACAATTACAGATATATATGTAGATACAGGTAAAGGAAAAAGACATTTTTTTTTTTTTACAATGTTGTGAACTTAAAAAATTCTATGCAAGAGTCCGTTTAATGTCTTCTGAAACAAAGAAGAATTGATTAAACAGAAAGAAAAAAAAAAACAGAAGAAACTAGTTTAAAATGATAGCAAAAATATCCAAATTAAAAAAAAAAAAAAAGAAGAGTAAAAGAAAAAAAAATAAATAATAGGACAGGTTTCAATTTTGTTTTGTTTTGTTTTTTTATATTCCGGTAAAGTTCTGGATAATTCTTTTGTTTTTCATTTAAAACATTTCACATTTAAAACTTATGTCTACACAATTATTGTATACATAAGTGAATGTAGTAAGAAAATAATAATAATAAAAAAAAAAAATTTATTCATAATTGATTATTTAATTACAAAACCAATTTATTCTTGACCCTGAAAACAATTAATAAAAATAAATTAACTTATATAATTCGAAAGTGAAAAAAAAGCAAAAAAAAAATGTTACGAACAAGATTTACAAATTAAAAACAAGAAAATTAGTTCCCTGAAGAATTTCTATAAAAGGAAAGGGTTGTTAAGAGTCGATGCAATCCTAATGAGTTTGCGCAAGCACATACACACTATATTTATTTATGTTTTTATATATTCACGTGCTTTTTGAGCACTTACTAAGCATGACGCATACAATAATAATAAACGCAGGCAACATGGAGAGGCCTGTCAACACTTTGATTACACATCTATACAATAAAAATGTATACGTAAAGATATGTCCAACTACATGTGTATCTATATAGTTCTAGGTTCTTTTTTTTTTAATTTTTTTTTTTTTTTTCTGGAAAATGGAATATTTTGAAAAAAACAAAAAAAAACTACTTATATGTGTATACTCATCTGTTTATATAATATTTCATTAAAAGTAATCTGGTAAGGACGAATATACTGTTTTGTTTTTTTACACTTCACTTGCTCTGTTGTAATAATAAAATATCAATAATAATTAAAGAAATAGCAATAAAGTATGCAATTTGCATTATTAATTGTTTATTAAAATATTAATGCAAAATATGATTAATCAAATTATAGTGATACGATATATAATATAGCCAACTACAACAACTACCAGGTATTATTTATCATCATATGCTAAGCGATATATAATCACTTTTAAATGTCGGCCATTAGTAGTTCAGTAGTATAATAAAAAGAAAGAAAAGAACGCACTAAGGTCTATGCATAACCATGACACAAAAAATTATTCTAACTATTCATTGGAATTGTTTCGATCTTAAGCTTAAGCTTTGGCCTTAACATAATCAAAAAATGTAAATTAAATATTAAAAAAAAAAAACGGCTAGAATTACCATAAATGTTTGATATGAAAGCAGTATGCTTGAGTATTGTGTGATACCCTTTTTTTTTTTTCTTTTAAAAAACCTCTTTGGACATATGCTCAAAGTGTATTTATTTTTCTTTTTAGATCTACATATGATGGATCCATTTTCCATAATCGAAGTAACAGCTTTTGAAACAAATAGCCTTAACGGTAGTAGAAATAAGTCAATTTAGAACTCATGCAATAATCTTAAGTATTTATCAGCAAAATTCCTTCGGAACATTAGTCTATTTGGTTATAGGATTTTAGCTAAAAGATTATACATATTGATTATGTTGACCAATCAATATTATTTTTCCAATTATCGAGCAAATGTTAACGCTTTCACGATTTGTCTTTAGACCTTTAATTGATATTCATCATCTAAGTTTTAAATTTCCTTTCGAATTTTTAAGATTTTAATTGTTTCAAAAGAAAAAGCTTTAAACGAATGGACAGACGAAAGAGAATCTAACAAATATAGAATAATATTAGTTTGGGGAAAAGGAAATCCATCCAAACTTATATGAACTTCAGGACTTTATTTAACATTTCGAATTGGAAAATAATGGATTTCCTTTTCCCCAACCTAATATATAAAATGTCATAAAATCTCTTAAGGGTATTATATGGAAAAATACAATATAAATAAATAAATAATATATAATAATATATATATAATAATATAAAAATATATATAATAATATATAATATAATATATAATATAATAATATAATACATAATAATCTAAAAATAAATAAATATGTATATATATATATTTATATATATATACTTAATAGATAACAAATTTCGATTTTTATTTCCATACCTCAAATCAAAAGCAATTCCCTTCAATATACTTTTAAGCAAACAATTTTGATATAAATTCCTTTAAAAAAAAAAAAAAGAAATCTAGAGAAGAGAATGTTCCGAATGTTACATATAGATTAAAAAATATATTTTATCACCTTATAGTGCCAACCAACACAGACCAACACACACAGCTATAGACAAACAAACTTATTTCTCTAATTACATATAATAAAAATGATTACCTAAACGTATAATATTATTCGTGAAAGAAAAAACAAAAAAAAAAAGAACAGAGGACAACATTATAGCAATAATATCGCATTCTGTCTATCATAGCTAAAGACTTTATGAGATACACGCGTATATTTGTGACCCAAATTTTTTATTGCAATTTGATTGGACTTTGATTTGATTTACCCCTTCCTTTTGCGAAATTCTAGTAATGAAAAATTGAAGACAAAAAGATGAAACCTGAGAGATATATATATCTTCATATTTCTTTATTAATTGTTTTACATTTAATCTGAAAAACTTGACGTAACCTCAAAACTCATCGTGAACAAAAGTTGATACGAAACTGAAATTCTATTTGAAAAACTAAAAATTTCCTCTATAAATATCACTCTTTTCTGATCATAAAACTTTGTGCTGCTTAGCTATTTTTAAGTACCAAACAAAAAAAAAAAAAAACATGTATTAGATTTTAATTCGCGAATACTGCTATCTGATTGCCCAGAAAACCCTATGAAAACCTAATAGAAGAGAAGTGAATATATTTTTTTCTTATTTATTGTTTTTAATATTAAATGATTTGATTGAGAAAAGTGTAGAGGAAAAACAACTTGTCAGATATTTTTTTATTACAACATTTTTATATATATGAAAAACTTTTTATTCTATAAAAAATGTATCACCCAAACAAACATTGAGATTAATTTTGCTTCCTCATTGTATATAAAAAATATATTATCAACATTCTTATTACAAAAGTTTTGTATACACGCGAACATGTTTACATGTCACTATTTCTATGGATTTGTTGTTTTTCTTTTTGCAATTATGAAAATATTTCAAACAAATGAAAATATTTCTCTTTTTTTTTTTTCATAGATAATATTAGATAATATTTGTTATGCATATTACATGCTAAAGTTATGACTGTTTGTGAGATATGCGGCTCTCAAAGGTAGATTACTTTTATGACAAATTTATCATTTGTATTCAATTAAAAAAATTCTGTTTTTTTTTTTTTGTGTGATTCAGAAAAATCTATCTTGTTTGACATCTCTCGCTATCCCTGCCTCCTTTGGTTAAACATTTCTGACTCTCTTTGTAATATCTAAAACTAATCAATAATGTTTCCACAAGCTATATAGCTTATAATTTGTATATCATTAGCGTATGCTTGAGATTTCACATATCCCTTTACAAACACATTTATACAATAATAAAAAAAAAAAATTTTCGTCCAAGAAAAAATTTGTGGAAAAAAAATTTCTATTTTAAATAAAAAAATAGTTTTGATTTACCGAAGTAGCTATCCATTTCATGGTCTGGATTTAGATGTTTTCTTTCAATAACATATATATAAAATAGAGCTCTCATTATAGATCATTATATGTTTAGTATAAAGTTTGCCATTTTACAATATGGATCGCTTAACAACACTATTGAACGTGTTAAGATAGTAAAAGCTTACTACAAGGATATTGATCCTGTATTTAAGTTAAGTTTAGTAAGCACATTATGATCGACATAATCATTCGTTTGAGCGCAAGAAGAACTGTGTAAGAACTGTGTGAAGAAATTTAAAAAAATTGAAACTGTAAGAGATTTGTTAATGCCTATACAGATCATCTAAACGCAAGCTCAATCGTGCTCTTAGTGAAAGTATCGAAAAAATATTCAAATTTATTCATTTTATGATGCGCAGAGCATTCTGATAGCTCGCAGTATTCTGATAGCTCGCAGCATTCTAATAGCTCGCAGTATTCTGATACCTCGCAGCATTCTGATAGCTCGCAGCCACATGATTACCAATGTTTTTGGCCTAAACTATAAAATATAGACGCTGAAGATATATGGCTTCAATAAGACGATGCCTTACAAAACACACTCGGTCTTAACATTGTTTTGCGAAAAATTCCCTGGACATGTAATTGCATATTTTTAAGTGTTGTGAATTGACTACTATGACATTTGCGATACCTCACCACTAAACTTTTTGATGTGGGTTTACTTAAAAAGGATCGAATTTATGCAAAAAAATTCCCAAACTTTTGAAGCTTTAAAAACGAAGATTCGTTAAGTTATGGCAGAGCTATTATCAATTACGTGCGGGAAATTCATCGGAAACTACTTCGAAAGGATCCATTCCTGTAATATATTCCGAGTGCAAAATATTTTAATGATATTATATTTCATAAATAATGGCAGAGAGTCCGAACAATGTGTTAAAAAAAGAAAATGTTAATCCAAATCTCAATTAGATTTGATTTGCATTTACCTTCGGAACCACAAAATGAATGACCGTATGTATGCAATAAGACGATAAGGAAAAATAAGAAAAAACTATAGTTATACAAATTAGAACTTTGTCCGACTTTATTCTACATATATATTAGTTTGGGGAAAAAGAAATCTTATATGAACTTCAGGACTTTATTTAACATTTCGAATTGGAAAATAATGGATTTCTTTTTCCCCAAACTAATATTAATTTCACCTAATGTGTCTTATTGGAACTACATATGTTGAACTTTTTTTGGATATCTAAAAATCAAATTTTAAAAACAGTCAAGTTTTGCTCATAACTTAAAACTTAAAATGGCCTTCAAGTTCAAAGTGAGACACTTCAATATGTTTTTCACGACTTAATAACTTATATTCTAACAGCGGAATATCATTTATGTCATTTGAATGTGTGTTTGCTAGAACTTTGTAAAAGTATAATTTTCATGCCAATTGAATCGTTAAAATAATGTTTTTTTTTTCTGTTGTTATTAAACGTTCAAATTTTTTTTCTAAGTGAACTGAATGAAGTTCTCCTACTTTTTCTTTTTTTTTTTTGATTTCAACAATATTAATATAAATGCTTTTATTTTTTTTTAAGTTTTATTATATAATTTTTACACTTACTAGTAATTAGTTGTGTTAGAAAAATTTGCCGTTGTTGGGTTTGTATTTTATATTCCTTTGAAAATCTACGTCTTTTTGTATTAATATAAACAGAATCAAAGAAGCTTTGCAAAGAATGCCGTTGTAAACGTTGATAAACCACCATTTCAAATATGATTTAATTTAAAAAAGTTTATTTAATTTATTTAAATTTTAATTTTTAATTTCAGTTTTAATTTCAAATTTTTATGTCAACGGTTTGACAATATTGTTAAGACTGAATTTTTAATAAATTTTGAATTAAAATGAAATCTTGCAAGAGAACATTTATAAAGATAATTAATTTGTTATTTGTATGCATTAAATGTAAAAGAAATAAAAAAATATTTAAGGTAAAAAAAATCTAGTTTCCTAGAAATAAAATTTCAATTTATTTTTTTATTTTTTCTTTTTTTTTTTTTTTTTGTTAAAATTTGAAGAAAACAATAATTGATTTACACGTGATAAAGAAGCGAAACCGTTTTATTGTTAAGAATATTGGTTCGACTTTTGAACAGTTTGTTGCTACAATCTTTTGATTTGCAAAAAAAAAACAAAAATTATAAACACAACCACATAAAGTAACCGTCATCATCATCAATATATAATCTAATCGTCATTCGAAATATTTCAATAAATTTCACGTCTTTCTCTGCTTTTTCTAGTGCTGTTTACTATTCCATTGCTGTTTGCCTTCAATTTCTGTTGTTATTCTTTACAAATACTTCATATATTTGTTTTGCTTTTTATTTACTTTTCGTTTTGCTTTTTCTTCATATTAGTCACTTGGAATTTCCCTGTAAATATGTACAAAAAAACGTATTTTGGTTGCCTACTTGAAGCAAACATATTAAAAACAAGAAACACTGATGTTTCTATCATCATTATGATTAGGAACGCTTTTAGAGAGCAATCTTTACAATGTTCTGGTGAATTTTTATGCTAAAATTTTAAATCAAGCAATCGAGTTGTAGGCTCCAAGATATTGTTTGTATTTTTTGGAAATTTTCATTTATCAAGTTTTATCTCTTTTTCGATTTTTTTTCTCCATTGTAAGGATAGTTTATGTACATGTGAGAGAAAATTTACCAAAATTATGTAAAGTATACTTTTTTTTTTATAATTTTTGCAAAGTCAGTTACTGATAGATGGAATAAAATTTTTTTCGCTAAATCGTATCCAAAATCTTACGGAAAGCAAGAATTGAAATTACTATAGTATGACTACGTGTGCAATATTCACTAGGAATCTTTACATTACCTTATCATGGAAAATCTGGTATACATGTATTGAGAAACCAAGAGACTTTTGTCTTTCTAGAAAGATAATTCAACGTATCGAATATGTGTTCAGTAACAATGGCAATAGCTACTTACAAAGAGAGTTGGTTCCGTTCAAACACTTTTTTTTTAAACTTAGTTGGTCTGCTATATACCATAAGGACACTATGATGATCAGTAGGAATTATAGATAAAGAGAGGATAGAGGAAAAAGGAAATAGAAAAGAGAAAAAGGAAAAAAGAACGAGAAACGAGGAAAGAGGAAAGAGGAGAGAGGGAAGAGGAGAGAGGAAAGAGAAAAGAGGAAAAAGGAAAGAGGAAAGAGGAAAGAGGAAAGAGGAAAGAAGAAAGAGAAAAAGAAAAGAGGAGACAGGAAAGTAGAAAAAGGCAGGCTACATAAGTCAAAAAATGTCATTAGATTTGAATTAAAAATTTGCTCACGTTTTCTCTGTACATTTAGAGTTACATCTTTTTTCATATAAATTTCGATTTACTTTCCCCTACACCCTAAAAAGTCGAAGCCATATAAAAGGATAAGTAATATAATATTTATATAGAAAATAGAACTGTGATTAAAAGCCATCTACATATCTGGAGAAAGTGAAGGATTTCCTTGTATGAATATTAATAGAAAAAAAATCTAATTGTTGCACAAATTTTGAGTAAATATTATTTCATATTTATTAATAAAATAAAAAATTTTCTGTAATTTTTATAAATTGTCATTATTTTTGAAAATGTTTCGAATTTTTGTTGATCAAGTTAATTTGTGTATGTGTGTATGTCTAGTGGAATATTTTCTATAATTGCTACTTTAAAATATTCTTTGTTAAGATATTATTATCTGATATCTTAGAGATATCGACTAGAAATTAGTGTGCATCATTAGATCCGCTTCACTGAATAATAAGCAATAACCGCAAATGAAAAGCATATCTAGTAGCCACATTTTGTTATTGAAAGCTCTAATTACAAGCGAATATATTTTTCTAATTTATAAGCATCATTTAATATTTTCGCGTTAATATCACTTATAAATTGTAAGTTATAGTATTCTGTTTATTTCATGCCTTCTTGAGAGTGTTTAAACCTTATTTTCATAATGAATATTTAAAAAATTTTACTAAAAATTTCGCAAAATTTTAGTTTAAAAACTAGTAGGTTGCAAGCAGATTTTCATTACTGACCACCAAGAATCATCGAACATTTGTTACATTTCCGGCTTAGATTTAATTAAAACGACTTGGAATGCTAAACGAAAATGCTTAGCACCGAAATATTTTGCTTATTGCAGATAATAGTTTTGAACATTGAAAAATTTTACTACGTTTTGAACATTGAAAACTTTTTTTAAGTTTTGAACATTGAAAAATTTTTCTTAGTTCCCGGCCTATACTCATTATCAATGCCGCATAGATTATGGAGTGCTGATGATATAAATCTAAAGATTCAAAAGCCTTTGCAACAAGAATAAGTGAAGCTACAACAGAAATGCACGCAGCTAGAATTGAAGCAAATCGAAGAATCGCGGAACGATTTACTAAAATCATGGAAATGTTTGATACTTTCACAAAAAATTTAGAAACTTTTGAACCGCTGTACAAAACTTAGAAAAATTGTTCAATGTTCATTTCACATACACGAACCAAAAAGTCTGTATTTTGACTTATGTAAGAGGACTATTAAAAAGATTATAGCAAGGAATTTAAAAAAAAAATTTAAGCGATTGATATAAGTTCAGCGACATTTTCCTCAATAACACTATTTACCTCAAGCAGTACTCGATTCTTGTTAAAAAAATCATACAAAAGTATAAACATATGTAAGTCAAACAACATGCAAGCTGGGAAATGTTTGCATATTCAAGTGAATCTTTACGATACAACCCATTTAAAAGCGTATTACAATTGAATAATGAGAATAATTCTTAAAGCCCAAAGATATCTAAAATTTGATTTTCGTACTTCTTCTAAACTTTTCTCTCTTGTTATTTGTACAAATATATGCATAATATATTGAGAATTATATTGAAAATATTTCCAATTCTATACAATTTATGAAATTCTCTTTCTTTATGAAACAGGAAATTAATTAAAACCTTGACTTGAATCAGAATTATTGCTTGTAAATATATCGCCTACGAATGAATATAAACATCAATTAATCGAACATTGTAATTTAAAAAAAAAAAAAAAAACATTAAAAAGTGCTCGCTCTTCAAGACAATAAATATAATTTTATTGCAGTTTAAATAAAGTTATATGATTAGCCGTCCAATAGAAATATATTTAAATACTTGATGTTTACTTGTCATTAACATTTTTTAAAAAAATGTGAAAAATGTTTTAATGAGAAAGTCTGTCTAATAGGAGTTTACTTTTATTATTTTTATCTTTATAAAATCAGAGATACGATCGATCCTATGGTATATGATTAAAAGATCAATTTATTAAATTTGAATTTTTTTTTTTTTTTTTTTTTTTGTAAAATATAATAAATGAAACAATAAAGAATGAAATATAAAAATAATTTAAATTTATTAATATTTTCATGATTAAAATTAATGTTTTTTATTTAATAAAAGCGTATGTGAAAGGTGTCATACATTTTGCATTTTGCGTTTGTTCTAAGGCTTTTTACATTGTATATATATGTATATATAAATAATAATTAATAATATAATAATATTATTATTGCAAGAAAAACGAAATGAAAATTATTAGAAACTCTAGTTAGTAATGAAAATGATTTTATTCATTTTAATAAATAATCTGCATTAATTCTTCCGTTAACTCTACATACGAGTTGTGCTCAAAAAAAAAAACATTTTTCATATTTCGTGTGCTATATACATATGATTTTCGAATTTTTTTTTGAAGCTGTTAAATTCCATCATTGCTTGTTTCTAATTTTTTTTTTTTTAAACCAAAAATCTCAACCATCTTATTCACCGGACTTGACCTACTGAAACTTTTCTCTATTCCCAAACTTGAAAAGGCTAGAGCACAAGTTTATTATATATTATATTTATATAAGGATACGTAGTTTTCGGGGAAAATAAAAATTCACTTATTTTTTGAAAACATCTCTAATCTAAAAAAAACTTCTAAAATATCTAAAAGATGCAAACAAATTCGGTTTACTAGAGCATTCCCCAAGTTACAGTAAAAGTTTAATTAACTCTTTTTATATGATTATCTAGTTTAACGAAATCTTTTCAATGTCAAGTTCATTATTATATTGTAACTCTTAGTGCATTTATTTCATTTACCATTTCAAGATGAAAGTATATTAATTTTATCATTTCGTTTGCAGTGTTTGCAAGAGAGTCCTTTATAAAAGTCACGAAAGATTTAATGAAATGAACATATTTTGTATCAATGAGGATTAAATTTCAAGTAACTGTAGGGTCATTATGCACTTGCCTATAGTGACTCTCGATACATTTATTTATTAGCTCTACTAAAGAGTAATGTTCAAGTTGAATTATAAAACTAGCCCGTTAATTTAGGACCATACATAATAAAAGACAGTTTAAGCCGTTGTGTATACAAAATTCTTTCGAAGGTAAACAAGTTTTTTTTTTTTTTTCTTTCATCGTTGTTTTCTCTTTCCACACCTCTAGT
This sequence comes from Glossina brevipalpis, assembly GCA_000671755.1. NCBI lineage: Eukaryota > Metazoa > Arthropoda > Insecta > Diptera > Glossinidae > Glossina > Glossina brevipalpis. The sequence continues at coordinate 469,201 of KK351145.1, forward strand.
AAACACATACAGAGCAGAATATTGATATAATTTTCTTATTTTTTTCTATAACTGTTGTTCTGGTTATTTTTTGTATTTAATAAAATGAGCCTACAAATATTAGTTTGGGGAAAAAGAAATCCATTATTTTCCAATTCGAAATGTTAAATAAAGTCCTGAAGTTCATATAAGATTGGATGGATTTCTTTTTCCCCAAACTAATATTATTCTACGGTATGTATGTTTATAACATATAGAGAAATTATGTTAAAAAAAGCGTGAATCAAAAAAATTGATTTAATTATGAGCACTTGTGTCCCGGCCGAACTATTAAGTTGTAAAATTTGCCTAAAATATTAAATATATGTAAATTAAATATTATTTCTAAGCTCATTACCTTCACTGTATTTAGATCGAACTGATAATGAAATTAATAAAAATTTAAAATTTCGAAATTTTGTTGTACTGAGGTGGTCAATGTGATATAAATCGTTTTTATTGTCTCTTAAAACTGTGCTGCTTCGACATAAACTGGTCTTGGTATTGTTAAGTAATTCACTCATTTCAAATTAAAAATAGGAAAATTGTATTCAGTTTTGTCGAATCTTATACACTCACCAATTTTATCTGTAAAAGGCGTTCGTAAATTGCATATCGATACTCTACAATATTGAGTAAACGTGACAGATTTGTTCCATTTTTATGGAATAGTGTGGAAATTTGTATTATTTTATGTATGAGTCGTGAGCAAAATAAACAGTGGCTGGTTTAGATGGGTAGAGAGGCAGAGAAACGAACGGACAGACGGACAGATGAGCAGGCGATCAAGTGGATGGGAGCGGACAAGCGTCAGTCACTTCTAAATTTCATACTAACCAAGAACATACATTCTTTGTGAGATCTCTGGAAGCTTCCTTCTCTGATTGTTGCTAACAAACCGGCAAAATATTGAATATTCCAACTTTCCGTCTGAATTGAACGTTATATTTGTTCTTCTTCAATATTATTTCTAGATTAATTATTGTTAAACAAATTTCAACATAGTGCGTGAAAAACATTCTATATATATAGAGATATTTGTTTTTACTTTAAATAATTTTTGATTAACTACTTTAATATCTTAACGAAAATGACGCATTTAGTTGTTCAGTTTTGTTATTTGTTGTTTTAACGAGTTTTATGTTTATCAACTATAATAGGTAAAATGCACGTTTGATACTTAACGGAATAGTTTATGTATGAATCAAAAAGAAATTAGGAAAAAAAAAAAAAAACTTCCGTTTTTACTTGGAAAACTAAAAAAAGGCATGTCGGGCTTTAGTCGAATCTTTTAACACCTACCATCAGCTTGCATGCGGTAATTGATTATGAGATTACGAAAGAGAAGATTCATTTATTCAAGAAGATTCATATATATATATATATATATATATTCAATTTCAAATAAATATTTTAAAATTTTCTGTGAATAAATAGATAAACTAAAAACCATATATAAATACTTGATTTCATGTGATTTCTAATTATTTTTTCTTCTTGAAAGCAAAACTTTGATTCGATTTAGATGATTTTCAGAAATGTATTAAAAATCCAATTAAAGTACAAGATTAAAATCTCTAAAATTTTCAATCCATAATGTAGGTCAAAAAACGGGCGTGCTAACTCTCTAATTTAATCTGATGATGATGATGACGATGACGATGAGAGTGAACGTTCGAATCAATGAGTTTTGTAATAGTACACTGGAATTTAATAGACGGACAGGCAGACATACCAAAATTGATTGCGATAGTTAAGTCTCAATCGGCTATGTTAGCCAAATGCCGGTTTCTGTGATCTCCTTTTTTCCGGAGGTATATCTCATTTTTATGCCTCACATATATTTTCTTGTTTTATCATCATTAAGAAATAATGAATAAATTTAAAAAAAAAAAAGAAAAACGATCACTCCATAATATAAACTTCTTTTTGCGTTACCATTAAAGAATGACATTTTTATTCTATTAGGAAAACTTCTAAAAAACACCCTATAGAATATAGAACATCCCTGAAGAGTTATTGTGAATAAGAACAGTTTTTTATGACTGAACATATTAAATAAAGTCTACATCGAAGATGTCGTTAGGTTCTATAAGGGTTATTGCCATTAAGTACCGGATCAATATCATAGAGTATATAATAGCCTAAAGAAGACAGATCGCATGCGCACAGTCGTTTTCGCTTTTAAAAACGTGATTGTTGTTGCGCTTAGGTACAGTTTTTATAGTGAAACGGCCTTCATATCGAAAATGTCATTGTGTTCTTTAAGGGATATCGATATGAAATAATCAGAATAGCCTCTGAAGGAGGAGTCATTTCTTATGAGCACTGTCATTTTCACTTTTAAAGTATAGTTTTTATGGCTGCACATTTGAAACAGCCTTCTTTTGTAAAGGATATCAATATGAAGTGTTCCGGATTGGCACGATGACACCTTTATCGTTGAAAAATGTGTTTTATATTCACACCAAAGTATATAAAAAATTCAAATCGAATTTATGAAATGCTCGTGGTTACTACGCAAATTTAATGTCTTTATTACACTTCATGTTTTCTGGTTTTTCTTTGTATTCTTTCACTTTCAAGTCAAGTGATTTAGTAACTTGGCTGAGTTTCGTTTTTTTTTTTTTTTTTTCTTTTAAACTCACTTGCTCTTGCGCTCTTACTACATACTTGCACATACAAATTATTTCGATGACCAGTAGTTAAGACGATGAAACTTGACGCCATACATATCATAAATTATCGCTTACACATATACCGCAGTTTTATTTCAGAATAAAAAGGTATTAAATAGACAGAAAAACATATTAAACTAAAGTCAATGAAATTTCTTGTTAAAAAACTGTAGACGTTTGTATAGTTATATATATATGTATATATATATATCTATATATATGTATATATATAAACATATATATATATATATAAAAAATCATACCCGATATATTATTAAATTTGTATTAATGTGCTAAACGGTTAATGACCGTAAATTTTTCTTTTTTATTTTTTTTTTTCTCTCTTTTTAGACTCTCTGCCGAAATATTACTTATCATGGCCTTTCTTTAGTATGTACATATATATATATGCAAAATTTTCGCATACATCAATGAAAAATAATGATATACTAATTTTATCATAACTTTGGTTTCACACGCAATTTGAATACATGTATCAGAAACCCGGTTAGAGTATTGATTCAATGATGCAGCCATTAATACATTATTCGTAACTTCTTATTCCCTTCGCGTACGTTTCGTACATTAAATATACATAAGAGATCTCATACCGATTCATATTTTGAATATGAAAAAAAAAAAAAGCCTACATATCATTTTTAGGCCAGAGAAATAATATTCTTTATAAAATCAGAAAGACAGTTGCAATCTACGTATAAGGAAATGGGCAACTTACGAAAGGTTATGCATACCATACTAATGTTCGATCTGCTTACCTTATGCTGATCAATCAGATATGCAAAGAGTAAATAATGTTATGCAAAAAAAAAAATTTACAATAAATATTTCATTTTTATATAAAAGGATGTCCCGAAGTTTATACATATTATACGTAGAATTCAAATATATTTTAGATCGATATTATACGTAGAATTCAAATATATTTTAGATCGATATGAGATATGGAATTTTTTAATTATCTGGATTTATTATTTCTCTTACCATTCTTACCATGTCTCTTACCCATATTTTAAATCACAGAATTCAGATAATAAAACTAACTAAAGCTTAGTATACATCTACACTTGAAGGCCAAAAATTAATATGATCTGCTAAGAATTGTTACATAACTCTGAAGAAAGCTTGAAAAAAACACTAGAAAAAAATTCAAAATTGTCTTTACCTCGTAGCCCGTAACACAGACACTGTGATTCAACGTAAATGTTTATCAAAATTATAATTAAGTTGGTCTGGACCCATTAATTCTACCAGAATAAATGAAAAATTTTTCGTAACATTTTCAATTCAATTGAAGTAGTGATCATTGTCAGATTTATCTCAAATTTTTTAATTCTTGTTTTAAATAAATTATACAATTTTTTGTTTATTTTTGTTTATTAAAATGTTAAAAATTTGTTATTTTGAACTTGACTTTAATATATTAATTATTTTATAGATTGTTTTTTTTTTAATTTTTTTTTTCACAAATTGTTTATAACACTCAATATACTACTAGTTAAACATGTTTATACAAAAAAAAAAAAAAAAAAAAAAAAAAAAATTTTAAATTTAAAAAAAATTAAACAAAAAATTTAATAAGTCGTACGAACATCGAAAATATAAATAATTTTTTTAATTTTCAATTTTTACTTCTATTTAAATGCTACGCTAAAGGAGATTTAAAAAAAAAATTTGTTTTATTGTCACTTACACTTTGGTGGTCGGGCTCGTGTATGTTGTTGTCGTTGATGGAAAAATGTATTCAAAACATCAGAACAGCCGACTGAGCGGCAATTAGTTTTAAGGCTTTTCTTTGCCTCATTATTTGATGGCAAATTTTGTTCTTGCTGCAGTTGCTGTTGTTGTTGCTTCTGAGAATTGCTACCAATGTAATCATATTCATCAGAATTTACAATACTGTAGCGTTGTGATAAAAATTTTGAAATTTCTTTCATACTTTCTTTTTCTTTTGTTTACTTTTTTTTTTTCTTCAAAGACAACAAAATCTTGACATTCAATGAAAAACACCAAAAAAAAAAATAAATAAAATAAAAGTTGGAAAACGGAAAATATTTTGCAGGAAATATAATTTTATTATAGAGATATTTTCTTTAATAAAAGGAACACTGCAAACACTTGTTTTATATTTATATGTATTTGGAATAATCTCGGTTTATATATTTTTGTAGAGATTCTTCAATTAAAAATGACTGTTCGCTAGCGTTGCTCGCACTTGAATGAACCCCTAGAAGTAACCCTACTTGACCAAGTCAGATTTTTGCGTTTTTTTTTTTTTTTTTCTGTCTTCTGAAGTCTCGAATAGTAGCAAAAGTAGCAAAGAATTTCAATCAAAACACACACTATCACTTACGCTTACAGAGAGATCAAAAACATATAAATGCGAATACAATATCTAAGCAAAGTCACTCCGTTACTGTTATAATTGTGTTTTTGCAATTTTTTTTTCTTTTTTTTTTTTTTTCTATATATTGCTACAAGTGTATTCCAGTCTGAGATTGTTTGTAAACATGAAAAAACCGGCAAGAACATATAACATTTGTTATGGTTACACACACAAAAACGCAAGCAAGCTCATAGACGTCACTAAACAACCCCACTTTAACGTAGTCATACACAGACATGAATTCATAAGCTTGCTTGCTTGACTTTATCTGTGTACGTAAGTAAATAATTTTACTCTCTCTCGCCAGCCTCTCTGTGTGATATAAAATGTATTTGATGCATTATCGCTAGACAGTGTATTTGTTGGAAGTCTCTCTTTTCATGCTAAATAATAACATAAAAGTGTTATTCAACAACAACTACTTCTCAGATAAGTCTAGTTATTGACATCCCCACACTCTTGAGTAGTGTATTAACTTTGTGAGGTAGTTGTCACGTCTAGAATAAAACAAAATATTCTCTATGCAAAAAAAAAAAAAAATAAAAATAAAAATAAAAATAAAAATAAAAAAACTCAAACAGGTAAACATAGCGGGATTTCTCTTTCACCTATTATATATTTATATGATTTCTTAATTAATTAGTGGACTGGTGAGGGCTTGTCTTTATGTTAAATAAAACTGTTAAAAGATTACGGAACCAAAAAAAGTTTAAAGTTCACTAAGACATTATGAAGATCTTTCTTATATAGCGATAGCGATAGGCAAAAACAATTGACAAATAAATGAAGTAATACATAAGCGTATGGCCACAGCTGTAGTGAAAGCCTGATAGATAAAAGTATAACACTTATCGGTAGGGTATACAACACTTTCCCATTTCTCTTCCCTCAGCTTTTCCTTCATTCAACCGTAATCGTGTTTGTCACAGTCATTACATAGAAAGACAAATAGATGAATAGGCGATCATGCTTAAATCGATTCCAACTTTAACGCTAACCAGAAATATACATATGTACATTATGCGGTCCCTAAAGCCTCTTTCTGAGTCTTTTAAACACAAAATTACAAAATCAATATACAACCATCCTTCAGCGATGAGTACAAAAGAAGAAACAAACAAGAAAAGAAGTGCGACTTAGATGCAGTTCTTAAATAATATTTATAACTAGAGGAACTTAATAGCCTACAAAGGTACTTTAAAAGCGGCTTAGACTAAAAAGTTATTCGTCTGTTATGCGTCATACATCTTATTATACAAAACAAATATCGTAAGTTGTTAAGTCATTTTTTGGCCATAGTCTTGTGCGTTTTTTGAACTTGACGAATGCGTTTCGAGACGGGCCTTTTTGAGACAACTATTTAAAAAGTTTAGAACAACAATGATTTATATTAGACTTGAGGACAGATTTTTGCCCGGCAAAAATCTTACATAAAGCAACTTACATAAGCTTACATCAAGCAAAGACTTATTCGCTTCTTGCATTGATCGTATATGATATCATGTTGATTCCATATATGATATATATATATATTTATTCATTTATTTATTTCGATACTTAACTGCAATTTGTTTAACTACAACTGATTTACTCTTACTCATATGTATATTAATCATATATATTTATTGTCTCCATATGTTATAGAATATTAGATTACAAGTACTATGAACATATAGGGCATATGTCAAATTATATTATTATACATTAAAGATCTTAAGTGTGTTATTATATTCTATTTTATTTGATGATAAAAGCAAGATTTATCTGATTTTTGGATTTGATGCCTAATCAATTCAATTATTCTTACTAATCAGGAATGCATAAACTTTGGCAAATTCTATAAACCGTTAGGTAGGATATATTAAACAAATAAACAAATTAATAGGCTATATTGGGCAATGGCAGATAGTTGCAGATACATTTTAAAAAAAAATTAAATTTTAGTCAATCGTTAAAAATCTTATAATAGATATAGAAAATGAAAATCTATTCTGTTGAAAAAAGTAAGCAGTTGAAATGTCAGATTGATGGACATTAAAAGGTTCAAACAAATCCATACTACAAAATGTTAGAGAGTTTACAGTTCCATCCATAAAGAGAGAGATAAAAAAAAATTGAGTTCGTCTTGAAAAATAAATCTTTTTTAATATCCACCCGTTTCATCTTTTATTTGCGAAAGCTTAAAATGATAATTTTTCAATACCCAAACGAAATGTTTTGATTAGCTTTACTTGTTTTATTTTGCTAAATTTTTCTAATGTTTAGGTTATTGTTGGGTTCCTAAAATATTATTAAGTATTGACTGATAATTTTTCTTTGCAAATCTGAATGAAATAAATAAATGAAATAAATTAAATGTTTTTCGTCACATACCGCTTTACTATGGTTAAGGATACATAAAAATCGACTTGAGCTGTAATGTAAATCACTCTCCCTCTATCTCTCTCTCTCTCTCTCTCTCTCTTTCTATTTCTTTATTTTTCTTTTTTTAACTATTATTTTCGCGCGTTATTATCTAATTGTTTTTTTTTTTTATCATTGTAGTTGCAAATGCACAAATCCCCCTCGTTTGATATTCTAACGGAACTGTGAGAAATTTTATATTTGAAATCTATTATTCTTATTTCTTTTTTTTTTTTTGTTTTTATTTCTTTGCATCACAATATCATTTTTATCGTAATCATTGTTAATTCAAAAGCAGTTGTATTTCACTTTGAAAGCATTCAGTTTTTTTTTTTTTTATATTTTATTTGTATAATATTTAATTTACTTATATTCCAAACACGTAAATGTCCTAAAAAATAATACAAACTTTATTAATAAAAATATAAAAGCTTTTTTTTTATGCAATGGAAAATAACAAATGAAATGAATAAGAAAGCCGTACGCGAAAAAAGCTATATACACGAATCATGCACACCCATCTCCTTCAGTAATTAGTGATTAGTTTAAAATCCTCGATTACATCTGGTGATTAATTGGTACAATTAGTAGCTAACACACGGTTATATCTACTATGAATTACATAAAATTTAAAGAAGTTTTAAGAAAATTATTCATAGCCCGATAAAGTCAATTTATATGCTTTATACACGTATATACACATATAATGTATGCAAATATTAGTTTGGGGAAAAAGAAATCCATTATTTTCCAATTCGAAATGTTAAATAAAGTCCTGAAGTTCATATAAGATTGGATGGATTTCTTTTTCCACAAACTAATATTTAGGGTCATCTATCCTGTGGTTCAAATTTGGCTACCTTGTTTCGCTAAGATATGTAAAACAGCACTATCATCTAGGACATCATGTGTTTAGTACAATATTTGCCATTTCCTAATATCGACTATTTAACAACCATTGAATATGTTAAGATGGAGTAAGTAGTAAAGGTTACTACAAAAATTCCGATTCGGTATTGGGTACATTTAGTGAGCAAATTATAGCCGACATAATCGTCTATTTGAGCGCGTTATAGGCACGCATGTAAAAAGTGTGGAGAGAATTAGATTTGTAACAGATTCGTTAAGGGGTCTATACATTATCAAACCGTATGCTTCACTGCAAACATTGGTGCTGTTATTGAAAGTATCAAAAAAGATCCAAATTGAAAATATATGGATGTTGAAGATATATGGATGCCACGGACAGAGAGATACAAGAAACTTTATCAAGAATATACAAATCTCCCCTTATGGTCTCTTTTGTGTATCTTTTCCGTATTATAAATAAAATGATAAAATTTATCGTATCCTCATTATTTTTATTTTGATATTTGAAATGAAGCGAGTGTGGAGAGAGTCTGGGCTCTATTGGCCAAATTTATAAATTAAAATCAAATTTCGTTTAAGCAAAATAAATTTAAAACTTTTATAATAAAATCATTGAAGAATTTTATCTACCTATCGCTCATTGGAGTTATTGAACCTAATGCAAATATTATTTTTATTATAAGATTATTTTTAGAATAATTGACTTCTTTTTTTCTCTTTGTTTCTGCTTTTTAATGCGTTAAAAAAAAAACTTGACTAGATATAGCAGAATAGTTGCTTAAAAAGATAACAAAAAAAAAAATAAATATAAAAAACAAAAATCTAGAAAAGAAAAATCTAGAAAAACAAAACTCGTTTGTTTATATATTATAATTAAAAGTTTACCGTTTCTCGAAAAATATATTTAATATATTCTATGCTGTATGCTAATGTAGTTAACGTATATGCTCTTATGATGTTTCGAAAAAAACTAAACTAAACGTCCTTCGTTTCATCTTGATGATTTTAGCAAAATATAGAAATTTCCCGAAAATCATATTGCAGCGCTTTAGACCGTTAGAGGTTAAAATTCATTTGATTATCTTTATGCATAGATAAGTAGATAAATGAGTCTGCAGCTGGAAGCATATGCTTATGTTTGATCAAAAAAAAACTTGAAATTATTATTCATTACTAATTTTTATGTTTTTTTTTATATTTTAATTCATTCATTTATATTTTTTTTTTTCTGTTTTTATTTCTCTTCTTCATATGAATTAGTAAACCAGTTGTGCTACGCTATTGCCCGCTTGATTACTTAATATAACATGAATTTTCGTAATATTCTATTGGTTTCAAACGTAACGCACAATATTTACTGACAATGCGTACGGTTTTCATGTCATATATATATGGTGGAGAATGTAATTAATTAGCAATGAGAATATGGATTATACTTTGAAATAGTCCTCTACTTCGCTTAATAATTATTAATAAGTTGCCTTCTCCATAAAACGGATATATTTACGGATAAAGTCTGTACACGCAATCTAGGACGAGCGGCATGATAGAGTATAAATAAAATATTAATATCAGTGCCTAGAAAAATGCTCAGTTACAAAAGTAAAACCAAACACGCAATGAAATGTAGTTAAACCGGATATTAAGTTTGATTTTATAAACATAATATCGTATTTGAATGATTATTGCCAAATTTTTAATGAAAACCACACCTACTTTTACTTCTCCACATTGTTTTTTTATTACACGGTACCGTATCATGAAGGAAAATTTCATTATTTATTCTTTCTGTCTTTTTTTCTTTTTATATGTGACACGAGAAACAATTATGTTAATGTTAACACTAGTGGAAATGATGTTACTCTAAGCAAAAGTAGAAATTATGTTACTCGAAGCAATAGTACAAAAAATGTTACTTACAGCACTAGTGAAAGTGATGTTAATCACAATCCTAGAAAAGAATAAGAGTCACATTGTGTGCGCGAACACGCTTTTTAACAGCCAGATTTTATCTGTTAAGCAACATAAATGTGAAGAAAAATAAGATTATTGCGAATACGATGTTAAACACTTGATGTAAGCAAATACAGTTGTACATATACGCTGGTAAGCTGTTCATGCAAGCAGATTTTGGGTATAATATCTGCAGATGAAAGATTATTTTTTGAAAATTTCAACGATGTAAGTAAATTTAAATGTTTTTGAGAAATTTTTTGTCCGAAAATTGAAAGACACCATAACACTTTTTTTTAAATTCTAAGAAAAGGGAAAATTTATTAAAGTGCTTGTGATATTTTTATTCACAAAAAATTTCTTTCGTCATATTAAATTAAAATTTTTTCCTTTATACAAAGGGCGCATTCAGAAAGTTAAAAAATGCCATTTTTAATTTTTCTTTTTTTTGCTTTACAAAAAGGGCGCATTTACAAAGTGTATTAAAGTTCGTTTTTTTTTTTTTATGAAAAAAGTGAAACTTCAACAATTTACAAGAAAAGAAGCCATTTTTAATATTTGTTTTTTTTTTTTTTTTGCTTTACAAAAAAGGCGTATTTACAAAACGTATTAAAGTTCGTTTTTATCATTGCCTCCTGCCAACTTGAAAGTACCACAAATATAAAAAAAAAAACTATAGAGAAATTGAAAGTTAGTTTTCGTCAAAGCTTAGGCAAGCAAAAGGAGTTGAATAAAGAATTTAAATTAATACAAAAAAAGCAAGTTAAAAAATTTTTTTGCTGAACTTTTTCTTTCCTCGATTTTACTCATGACCTAACACAATTTTGTAGAAATTCGAAATGAAAGAAAAAAAAAATTGTTTACATTTAATAAAATGTAATATAATGTAAATTTTTGCTTCCATAAGCCACGAGACTGATGTGAGAAAGAAATATAGACGGAAACTGAGAGATCGCTTATCAGTTTTTATTAAATTCTTATGTTTATGTAACAGTTGACCTTGCAATCTATATATGAATACACCTAACATTAAAGTAATAAAATTACACTGTTCATCTTATTCTTATCACTAACGGTTCAAAGTAATGCTCATGAGCGAATAGAAAAACCATAAATTTTATTTAGTTAAATTTATTTAATTAATTTTAAAATAATTTAGACGTTGCTTTCTAATTCACATTTTTACACACGTGACGCCTCCGATTTATAATTAATATTTTCATATAGCATTTGCGATTTAATGACGTTGTACAACACGCGATTATCAAATCTAATGGCCATTATTATTATAATAATGAAGCATCCATTAATTAAGAAATTAAGAACCAACGCCGTTCATATTACAACGACGAAACTATGTAAGCGGACATCGGATATATACAAAAAACTAACTGGCATGTGTGTAGGTAAATGAGTTGTTTACTTTAAAAACAAGAAAGAAAAAAAAGGGTATATTTCTCTGGAAAAAACAACAATCGCTGATCGCCTAACACGAATGCGATTAAAATTATTATTTTGCATATCCTTCCAAATGCAAGAGAGGTTTTCTCTATAAAGCACACACCAAATGAATGAAAAGTACTTGGCCACCGTTAAGCAAGTTTCACTCTGCATTTATAAAAAAGAAAACTGCTTTTTTTTAGTCCGTACCCACCGAATGCACGTTAATATCGTGGTTGTATGGTTATAATATATGATGTAAATATGATTTTGCTTTCTATCGCTCAATCTATTTTGTCTTATCAGATGGAAAACAAGCATAATTCGGCTGTGGCACACAGAACAAGTACAAAAAAAAAATCCAAACATTCAAGAAATGAATACCAATGGCTACCAGTCCAAATCCAGAACATATAATAGTCAAAAATATTGTCTAAACATTATCTGAAAAGGTTCAGCTTAAATAAATATTAGTTTGGGGAAAAATAAATCCATTATTTTCCAATTCGAAATATTAAATAAAGTCCTGAAGTTCATATAAGATTGGATGGATTTCTTTTTCCCCAAACTAATATTTTTATCAAATAATTAATATTCTCTCAATTAATAATACTTTTTAACATAAATTTTTCAATAAATTAATTGTTCGATCTCTTGTAAATTAATCTTTGAAAAAATGACTTTAAGTAAATTACTGAAAAACCTGAAGCCTAGAATACTCTGAAGCAGTTTGCGACAAAAATCCTCCAAGAGCTAAAATAACAAGGGCTTCAACGGGTGGATAGAAAAAGAAGTGAAAGCCAAAAAAAGATAGTCACCTAAGATCTCACCAGAGGAAGCTTACGAGCTGCAATCAGCCTCCGTGAAGTAATAATAATAACGGTAGTCACGCACAGTGAATGCTAGAAGGAGTGTGTATATGGATATATGGTGTATATGGGGTGTAGCTTTAATAATTGAGCATCATGGATGAGCAATATTGCATGCCAATGAGTGCGAGCCAGTCATATCATTGGAAGATTCCCACCTTCAGCTCACATAGCAAGAGAAAGCAAACTTAGCAAAAGACCTCAACATATCATAGATATAAAAACCTATAGATTGAAAAAATAAAATTATGAGATGCATTACACGATTTGACGTTTCATAAACACCAAAACAGGACCATTGTACATTGTAGCAAAAGAGACTTACTTATTTGCATAGAAATCTTTGTTAGCCTGAAGCACATCCAAATTTTTACATTTTTTAAATACTTTCTTTTCAAGATGAAAATATTCGGATCAAACTGCTGTTTAATACAAAAGAATAATCCGTTCGAAATCATAAAAGTTCAGAAAGAACCGCATTTACTTTTTATGGTCTACTACTCTGGCAGATTATGATAAATCTATTGTGATCTAATTTTCTAATCTTTGTATCCACACTTAGATGTCGATGGATATTAAACGGTGGAAGTCACTTAGATTCTAGTTTGTAACTTAAAATATCTCAGTTAAGATGTCTAGGCTAACTGAAGATTGTTTTTATAGAACTCAAAAAATAAAATGTATTAAATATCCTTCTTGCATATTTTCATAGAAAAAAAAAATTGACAAAATCGTCAAAATTCAAAACCAAGAAGAAAACAAAAAAAAAAGATTCCAAAAAACTCTTAAAGAAAGATTCCAATTATGCAGAAAAATATCTGCATTTTTCATTTCAAGAACATTTGATAAATTTATTTAGTTGAAAATTGTGTTGTTAATATTAGTTTGGGGAAAAAGAAATCCATTATTTTTATATGAACTTCAGGATTTTATTTAACATG
>KK351145.1:482970-505126 GCA_000671755.1 Glossina brevipalpis
TTGGCCAATTCTGGCCGTTTCTGGTCAAACGCTATCTTCAAACGGTCCAGTTGTTGACAATAGAGATCAGAATTTAGCGTTTGGCCATATGGAAGCAACTCATAATAAATAACCCCCTTCCAGTCCCAACAAAAAAATTTTTTTTACTGCGAAATGTCACCTTTCCAACGAGCATAAATTTGAAATTGTTTGATCGATACTTTACGAGAAATCTACCTAGTGTAGCCATCTACCGAAAAAATAATGGATTTCTTTTCCCCCAAGCTAATATAATTTTTTAAGTGGGAAATATTCCAAATTAAAAAAAAAAAAAGTTTTTTAAAAAACTCTTTCTATTAAATTGTTGGTATATGGTGTGCGAGCATTTCATCGAAAGATTTGCGTTTTTTTGTCTTTTTGCCCAAAATCTTTTTAACATTCAAATGTTAAAAACGATAAAAACATTAAAACTTACGTGCAAATATATGGATCATGATATTTTCGATTTAATTTATTATTATTTCGATATTTTATTATTTTGATTTATTCAATATGTTATATAACAGTTTAAGTTTTTTATATATTGTATAGTATATTGCACTAAATATATTGGAGAATACGCTTTGAAGATCAATTAATAAAAATTCCTTTTAATTACTTGTAATTATAGCACTTTATTTAATCTAATTAATTTTTGTATAAATTAATACAATGTACAGAGTTTAAACTTCAACAAAAAGCACGTTTCCGCCCTTAACCTTAAGCACTTTTTGACTTTTACTATTTTATATGCACTAATGTGTACATACATATGTGTATATACATCTATATATATATATATATATAAAATATATATATATATTTTTTTTTTTTTTTTTTATTTATGTATAATATATAATATTGACAAAATATAATTGATATTCGAATGTGTTTTAATTGTTTGCAGTTCAAAATCGTTTAAACGGTTCAATATTAATTAAAATATATTTTAGCTCTGATTATAACTTTGACTTACTTATTCGTAAGAAACGAGTACGATTTGAAAACTTTTATTTGTTTACCAGTGATAAGATGTTCACGTAAATGGTTATTAATAAACATGTGTAGCGAAGAAGCACAAAGACGATCGTTTACATGACATGACGATGTCAATATGAGGAAGCTCCCTAACGGAATTATTTAACAAATATTATATTATCGAAACTACTTTAATATATATAAAATCAAAAAAAATTCTCAAATCTATTGAGACAGATTTTTACTTTCATTTATTGTGCGAATTTACAAGATATCAGCTTTTTTAGAGGTAAAGATAAGATTTTGTTACCGTAATTCATTGATTTGCTATATACAGGAGGACATTTGGTGCATAATCTTCATTCAATTTATTAAAAACAAAGAAAATTAGAAATTTATTAAAAACAAAAAAAAATTAGAAATTTTGTTGGAAAAGTTTGTTTTTTGTATTTGTTTGTCTCTCTATATAGACTTTCCTTTTGTTTCTCTCATAAGACTGACAGTGTTTTACGGGGCTTGATAAGTTGTCCCTTTGAAATTATATGATAGAAATTTTAGATTATTATTATAATTTATTTACAATCACGAAATGAATTCTTGAACTGCAACAAAAAAATAAAATGGAATGAATACTAGCAACTAAGACTATCGGCTCTATTTAAAAAAAAAAAAAAAAAAAAAAAAGTAAAACTAGATAGAGTTTAAAAAACGATAAAAGAAATAACCTAAAAAGAATTTAAATGAAAATTTAATATTAAATATAAAAAAAGATGTACACACATTTACACTTAATAAGCAATAAACTTTGTCTAGGATTCTCGTTTTCCATTCAAACTAAATTTATAATAGCCGTGTACTATGATGGAAATTTCTTCGTTAACCCAATTTATAATCCGTTGATAATGACTAAATAATCAACAAATAATAAAATCAAAGAATAGCAAAGCCGTGTATGTCTGTAAACTTGTCATAATTTTGCCGACATATTAATGTTAAGTTTAAAAATTAATGCGAAAAAGCATGTTCAACCACTGCCAAGGGTGCCCTATAAGAATAAAAAATAGGCTCTTTAGTGATAAGAAATGCTTTTGTTTATATATTCATTTAGTTATTGAGAGAAGCGTAGTAGAAAACTTCTTCACCTCTTTAAGCATCTCGTATCACAAATCAATGTACAACAACAACATTGTTATTAATTGTGTGCTTAGAAATTCGGTCAAACTTATTATAAATTATGTTTAGCTTAAGCCGAAGCACAAAGCTTAACTTTCATCTTTAAAGTGTTATTAATAGCACTAATCTAACTTTGTGGAACGTATATATTTATACATATATATATATATATTTATACATATATATATATATATATTATATATATATCATATATCATATATATATCATATATCATATATATATCATATATCATATATATATCATGTATCATATATATATCATATATCATATATTATATCATATATCATATATCATATATATATCATATATCATAAATATATCATATATTTATTTATATATCATATTATATATTATGTATATATGTATAAATATATACGTTCCACAAAGTTAGATTAGTGCTAGTAAATATATATAAAAAAACTGAAAGAAAAAACTGAAGAGATCCATAAAAAAAACTGCAAATAGAAAAAAAAAAAATACAAAATCTTTAGGAAAAAAAAAACTTTTTAATTTTTCAAGTGGAGACGGGACAGCTTTTACAAAACTAGATATTTTTGCTTGAGCTCTCTTAGCGCGTACTTCATAAAATTTGCATCTGAAACAGGATAAAAAGAGAAAAATTTTCCGATAAATTTGACAAATTTTTATTTAAAAATTTGTTATTCAAGATTTGAAAAAGTCGATGTTATGTTAAATTTGAAAAACTTTGTTTGGAAAAAAAGCGTTTGAAGTTTCCTATTTCACAATTATTATTACGATCCGAATTTAGATCCAAAAAATTAATTCATCAAATAAATTCGTAGACTAAAAAGCGTTTGAAATTTCCTATTTCACTATTATTATTACGATCCGAATTTAGATCCAAAAAATTAATTCATCAAATAAATTCGTAGACTAAAAAGCGTTTGAAGTTTCCTATTTCACTATTATTATTACGATCCGAATTTAAATCCAAAAAATTAATTCATCAAATAAATTCATAGACTAAAGTGGGATGAGTACTAACGTCTGTTCATATTTCAAATTTACGTTTTCTTTCTTAAATAGAAAAACAGCTATCATTTCTCATAATTTCTATTTTCTAAATTTATTTTTTCAAAGTTCAAATCCATACACAAGTAATGAACAATTGTACAAAAGAATAAGTTTCTTCAAAATCTCATGGACAACAGAAATAAATTTATATAATTTCTGATCTTTACTTCTGAAAATCACAAACGAATTGATGAAATCATCCTTCCGTCCTCTAATAATAGGTTCAAAAAAAAAAAAAAAATACTGATAAGAATAATTATTAACAAAGTAATAAAACGAGTTAATTTACAAAAACAATAGAATATGCAGTGCATTTGATTGTGTTTTGTAACCTAGATACAGTTTTTAATTAAGGCAGATGCGTCTATACGAGTCAAGTTCGAAAATCATATGTTTAAGCATAAATCTGAATATTTTGAGTAATTGAAGTATTGTAATTACTTTCATTCTCTTATATTATTATCTATTTGTATCACAATAAGTTTCTTCTTCTTTGTTCAACTCCCCTATCTATAGTGCCATACTTGTTTACTTTTAGTTTATTTTGATAATTAAACTCAGCTCAGTTACTCAGTTGATTCTTCTCCGCAAAAAACAACAATTTGTCGGCAATTTCTTCATATTCAACAAGGTTGTTCGAACACCAATGGCAGTGAAATAGATTGTTAGCCAAAGAAGCATAAAAAAACTCCTGAAGATTATGCTCGAAAATTGAAGCTGCGACAGACAGTTAACATTATGCAGAAGTGAAAACATAGTCAATATTTTGTGTGAACATTTGCTCATACGAAAGTTGTATTCTAACTGAGTAACATATTAGTTTGGGGAAAAGGTAATCCATTATTTTCCAATTCGAAATGTTAAATAAAGTCCTGAAGTTCA
The DNA here is from genome assembly GCA_000671755.1 of Glossina brevipalpis. NCBI lineage: Eukaryota > Metazoa > Arthropoda > Insecta > Diptera > Glossinidae > Glossina > Glossina brevipalpis. The sequence continues at coordinate 487,078 of KK351145.1, forward strand.
TATAAGATTGGATGGATCCATTATTTTCCAATTCGAAATGTTAAATAAAGTCCTGAAGTTCTTATAAGATTGGATGGATTACCATTTCCCCAACCTAATATTTCCGCAAAGAGGAGCAAATAATATTAGTTTGTGGAAAAAGAAATCCATTATTTTCCAATTCGAAATGTTAAATAAAGTCCTGAAGTTCATATAAGATTGGATGGATTTCTTTTTCCCCAAACTAATATATAATAAAAAATTTGCATGAATTAAAGTTCGAATTGTATCCTCAAATATCGTATTCTTCATACCTAGCGACTATTACCTGTTTGAATGCTCCACAACAAATCTTTAGACTGGAGAATGGAATAACTGAAGCGTTAAATAAGCCCATGAAATCTTTTCTCTTTTTTTCTCAAACGACTGCAGCTTAGGTTTCGTCACTTTTCTACATGGGGGAGGGGCTATTTTTCACACAATCTTTTTATGAAATAAATTTACCTTGTGAAAAATAATGAACGTAACCTTTAACCCGTGATGTTTTTATGTTTTTCTTTTTATGTGGGAAAGCCTCAAAAAGCCCCCACTTTGCGTAGTGGGAAACTTTGAAACGCTAAAAACCACTAATACCGCTCATCTACTCCCTGCGACACGACCGTTTAGATATTTTAAAATTTTACAGATCGCTTTGACTAGTGAGCATCTGCTTCTGAATGATTAATCTCACAGTACACTAATGTACTGGACAATTTTCAGAAAACAATAGTCTACGCCCCTTAAGAGATGAATCAATCTTCATAAGAGGGGGTTCCACTTCCAGTCGTGAAGTTCCAAAACAAACATTCACAGGGTATAATACAGAGTTTCCATCCCTATGGTAAGAGGATTTTGGAAAGACATCGATACCCATGTTATAGTGCATTCAGTTCAACTATTACCTCAAGCAATCATAGATATCTACTCATAAATAGTGTTATTATGACCTAAATTTTCCTCCTACAATCCGAAAAACAACCGTTGCCAAGCATCGGTAGTTGAAATCTTAACCTTAACGGTTAGAGCTGGTACGATGTAGAGGTAAAAGATTCGACATATTTATGTTTTACCTTTCTTAAAACATAATTTAACCACTACAATACAATCAATCCTATGTTAACAGTCCTCATTTCTTCGTGCAACACGTTTGTTGCAAGATAGCCGGATGGAGACAGCTTTCCAATTCCCATCTGTAATCTGCGTCGTTCGTTTTTTTCTTTCGGACAGGCAAGTAAACAATGCTCAGCGTCTTCGGTATCTTTGCATAAATACGAAGAGTCCTGCTCTATCTCAGATCTATATAAATTTATACTCGAAAACAACCGTAACAGTTTATTAGTTGCGTTATGTAGAAATCAATCTCAGTTTTATCTATTAAGCCATCGTTTCAGATTTGATATGAGCCTATGTGTTCATCTACCTTTACTTGTCGTATTGCAATGATCCTGGTCCAATATTCTACTAATCGAAATTTTATTCGTCATTTAGTTTCGCAAGTCTGCATGCTCTGTAATTCCACTTTATGGGTGCTTTCTTTGGCCCGCAGTTCGTTTGGTTCCGTGCCAGCAATAATCAATAAAGAATTAAATATTTCTCCTTAACAGGCTTCCAGCTCTCCAGCAATGATGTTTTAAGTAATTTAAATTTGAGGTTCTCCCTCAATAAATTATAGCATCTGTGCGAATGCATATAAATCTCTGCCTCTGTATATTTATCCTTATCTATGTCTTCGTGAATAATATTTGTGAAGATATCGGCGTAATTTCCGCCTTCTAGTATTTCTTTCCGATTAGCAGTTTCAAATCGAAGCACTTCCTTTTGCAGAGTTCTCTTTTCTTTCTCTAATTTATCAATTTTGCCCAACGGCGCATCAATTATGGCATTCCTTTCTGATGGGGCCACTTTTTCTACAGACGGTTCAGATGATGATTCAGATGTGATTCCGGCATTGATACTTCATCTTGTACGAATTCTGAAACTGATTCTATTGGGGATTCTTCTTCCGATAGTTCCATATATTCTAATTCATCTAACTTTAATTGTCTAAGATGCGCTGTTTTTATTTAAAGTAAGTTAAACATGAATTCGACACGTAGACAAAGAAATTCAACCAGATTTAAAAGGTTCTCATGATAAATTTTAATGTTTACGATTATTTAGGTAACCAAAAAAAAATATCAAAAACTTAAATCAATTTTACAACTTTGAAACATTCAAATTTTTTAACTTCAACTATTTTCCAATTATAATATATGAAAAGCGGCCATTTGTTATAATAAACGCAATAATAATTCTGCAAATCAATTACAAATACAAAACCCAACTAGCAGCAACCTGAGCCATTAAAGTGTTGGCAGCTTATTGAGTTTCCAATAATAAACATGTTTCCTTCAACCAATCATAAGATCGCCATGATCAACAAAATACCTGAGAATTGAGAAACGTTTTAAAAAAATTTGATCGAACGCCAGTTCATCTCTTACCAAGCTGTATTCAATATATCATCATAGGCGGCATTCCTGGCGCTACCGATCATCCCAGAGGTATCCCTGCTCCTAAATAAACTTCCTAAGCCCAATATAAACACAGCAGCGACTTTTTCGAAATCCCCACAACTGTTTAACGAATTTGCATTCACCACTTTTGGGACCACAATAATTCGAAATTCTCTGATTAATTCATTTTTTAATTAGTCTAAGTTTTGAAGGATGCGTTTATGTTATGTTTCCATTTTTATTCCGCTATTTCACTTTGCCGTAATTAGTCTTGCTTTTGGCAAACAATAGTTCTTTGTTATTAAAAGGTTTGTTTTTTAGGCTTCCGGTAATATCGAAAGCTCTGTTACCTTTTCAAATTTGCTGATTGCGTTAGAATGACGAAATTGGCAGTATATTTATAATAGCTGTTTAAAGAAAAGATGAACATCGTACGCTATTTATTGAAAAAGAAGCTAAAAGAAAGAATTTAAAAAAATATATAGATAACCGGTGAGGTTATAAAACTTTCTGATTAAAAATAAACAAAAAAAGCTCTCAAGCATCTATTTTTCACTCTGAATATGTATAAACTAAGCTGTTTTCAATCTCTAAAACTATTGAGATATCGCAGCAGTTTGTTCATAGTAGGAAAGATAACTGAATATGTAAATTAGTAGATATATAGAATTAGTAGAGAAATATTATAAAACCTCTCATATAACAAATGCAGAGCCTTTCGCTATCGTGCGTTATACGCCTACTCTTGGAAAGTCTGTATGCGGCTTGGATGACTTTTGTGTACGATGCTGTCTGTAACGCACAGTCTGCCAAGCGTATGTGTGCTGGAAAATAACTCTGAAAAAAGGACATAATCATGAATTAATACTACTTTGGATTTATATATAAACAATAACTAATGTAAAATGAAATGTACTTCATTGCTTGCTTGAAATGTACTTCCAATCTTTCTTGGTTATGTGAAACTTGCATTTGCGCCGTTTTTTTAGGACAACCTAAACTTTAATCACTTATAAGAGCTTAAAAAACTGTGAAGTACTATTCTAAGTTTTTGAACTGTACCTAACTCACTAATTCTTCATGGTACAAAAAAAAGTTATCGTCAGATTCATTTTTAACATATTCTTTTGTAACTTCTGGTATTTTAATTCACTGAATAGTTTTTTCAATCCCGATTTGTAGTCCGTTTCAAGATTATATTATGTTTCATACACCTTTCTCAGTATATAGTATCATTTTTATCGAATTATTTCATTAGGGCAATTTTGTGTTCACAATTTTCAATCTCATAAATGACTATGTTTTATCGCTAGGTGTGGGGAACGTTCGGGTAGGTCCAATTTGTCCGATTAGTCCAAAAAATTTCAAATGTATTAAACGTCGCTGAATACTTTTTTGCATCCTGTAAAGTAGAGAATAATAATGAAAAGAATCTACTTAAAAATAAAAACAAATTTGAATAAATGAGCAAAATTCTCTTTTAATGTGAATGTCTTTGAGGCGAATGACGTACATTACCCATTTTACCTTTCGATAATTAGTTTTAATGCTAGTTTCAACAAATCGGTTTAAACGAATTTAATAAATAAAATTTTTTATTGATTAATTTTAATTAATCTGAAAGCATTAATTAAAAAAGAAATATTTTAATTCATTACAAAAGTAAATGTTATTACAAACCAATAATTATTTGATTCTACAGAATTATTTTAATATATGATTAAACACAATCCAACTAAATTAATATATAGGATATAATTATAAGGGACTTATTGTTTACAATGACTTTACGTTTTTTTTATAAAAAAAAATATTAAAAAAAATATTATGAAGTACGTATTTATGAATTTACGTTTCTATGTGGCACTCTACGACTTAACGCGACACCTGGCATTTTAATGGCAATGCAAGACATTTCGCAATATTGGAAAAAAAATTTATAGAACGTAAGAAAAAATACTATCGAAAGGAAACTAGGAGAACATACAGAAAATACTTAATCAGAATGAATTTAAGTTAAAAAAAATAGTAAATATTTGTATTAGAAACTTGTTCAGTAAATATAATATATTTTTTTTTTTTTAAATTAAGAACATGGGAATATTCTTTATGTTACTTTTGTTTGGTGTTATTTTGAATTTAAAGAAGCCATACGATTTGCTAACGCAAAGGCAGTAATGGAATGATATCAATCGTTTAAACACACGTCTTTTGTATTGTTCGCATAAAACTCTTCAACGCAAAATACATATCGTGTTCGAAGGGAAAGCGAGCGAAGTCAAGTATTGTTATGAAGATTACATATTTCATGCAATGAATGGATACAAAAAGGCTACCTAATTTACTTAAAATAGTAAAAGCAAATCATGATTTTCGAAAGTTTGTCCCTTAATGTCATAGAAGAAAAGGAAATTTGCGAAGATAAAACGGATAAAACAATTGTTGGAAAGAATTAAAAGGTCATTAATGAGTGTCCAACAAGTTTTTTGGAAATATGATATTTATCGACTATTTTAGCCCATGTATACACAAACTATTGTGGGAAGCAATATGAATTTAGTTATAGCACTTAAATCGTCATATTAAAAGTAACGTTCAATAAAGCAAATGCGCCTTTAAACACCGATGGCAGAATTAACGTGGCAGCACATAGGTTTGTTTAAAAATTTGACCCCCAAATAGCTTACGGTAATACTAATCAATTAACAATGGCAGAAGCTGTGTAAAGTGTTTTAAAAGTAATTACAATCCCCTCCCTCTTAAACCACATATTACTTATTATTTGAATCGTTTAATAAATCTATTAAAGGTCTTTACATTAAATTAAACACTTAAAGAAGTTACCCTCATATTTTCTTGCATTATTAAATTATTTATTCGTACTTTTACTTCTTTTAAATGTGCTTGCTATATACTTTATATTTTATTTATGTATATTTTAAAAAAATCAAGATTTATTTGTTTTGTTTTTTTTTTATGCCTACTTCATTTTGTTTACTTTCTTCTTCTTTTCTGCATTTATTTACATATGGATTGTTATTCACACACCGATGATATCCCATATACAACTTTGAATATGAACAAACATTTCGATTAGAAATTATTCGGTTGATATGAATTTACAAGACGACGAACGCATGCATTCCGGTGAAGCGATCCCAAGTTAGAAATGATAATTCTGCATGAATTCTTTGTATTGAATTTCTTCGCCGGATTCTATAAAAAGTACCAAAAAAGGAGCACTAATAAAGTTAATTGTTATAATTAGGATAGTTACAAAAAATAGTATTGATATTAGTGCAAGGTATTTTACTGATAGTAAAAATACTCATCAAATAATTGTAATCCTTTATTTTATTTCATACTAGGACAACTTATCTTGCCATTACTAAATAGCCGATACGCGTGTTTGCTTATGTCCATATTTCTGAAAGCTAAACTGAGTATAACACATACTTATGCAAAATAGCCTATACGTGTTTGTTTATATTCATATCAATGTTGCCATTTTCAAACGTAAATATTTATACCGCGTTTTAAAGCGTTAAGAAAATATATTTGTTTCAATGTGTTTTTAACATGTTCAAGTCAAACGTCGAGACGTCATAAGCAAAAAACTGTCCGATTGCATTTTTTGTCGCAAGTTTCTGAGCACTGAATTTTTTATTAAGCTTCATGCATTGTCAAACACTCGTATAATTTTCATTTGCAAACAAAGGAACAAAAATGAGTAAACTGTTTGTGAATTGGCAAACCAGCGGTTTAAGAAAAAATGTAGTATTTAATAGCTTGCATATAAGCAATATTTGAGTGCATGTAAATCGAGCTTAGCAAAAACAAAAACAATGTCCCGGTCTGCTAAATCATAGATTAAGAAACTGTTTTCGAGGCTGTTTTCACTGAAACTGCTGGGTATATAGCTACAAATAGTTACCGCGCTCGCCTGCCTTATCGTATTAACAATATTTAACGTATTTAATTTCAATAGTAAACTTTAATATTTAGCGTATAAAACTTTAATCAGGCTTAGAAAAGCAATCAAGCCGCGCTTATATTCCTACGTCTGGGGGACAAAAAATACAAGCAAAATGCACGGCTTAATTATGTTCGTTTACATTGTTTTTCATATGTTGCAATTTGTGGGAATATAAGCGCGGCTTTATTGTGTTAATGATTTCCTTTAAATCTCAGCCTTGATTAGAACGTTCGATCTTAATTTGTTATGAAACTAATCATTCCAAACTTTTGCAAAAAGAATAATAAATAGACAAATTATCTTCTTCTAAATAATGGATATGAAAGCTATTCAATTAACAATAATTAAATAAATTTAGCAAATTGCTAATCAATTTTTAGTACACTACATAGTGAATTAGATTATTTTGTACTAAAGACACTTTATAATACAACTCTGTTTCTTGAAAAAAAGAGAATTGGCTTGTTTCGTATTATTTTTTTTTTATCGTTTTCTCTTTCTTAACCGGAAAACGCCAAATAGAAAATCTGGCAGCATTTAGCAAATATGTTCTTTTTGTTGCGAACGCTATTTCTGCTTGCATCGACGGTAGTTTTTCCAAAAGAAAAAGTAAGTAATTCACATTTATAGACTTTTAAGAAAAGCTAGGAAAAAATTGTGTTTATGATATTTTCTCCACTCCAATTTTGCTAAAATGTAGTGATAAAAATTATTTGAAAAAGAAGTTCAAAACTAAGAATTTTGTATAAGGTTATGTGAGTGCCATACGACATTTAAAATATGTGTATTGAGGTAAGATATGCACATGTGGTATTGCAAGTCCAAAACTAAAATCAAAAAGGTTGAAAATTATAACCTTTTTGGTATTCGATTGGACAATATCAAATTCCATGATTTGCTATTCCTCTTAAGGATATCGGCTAAAAGATAAACTCCTTAATAATGTTTAAAATCAACATTTGCATCTTCTATACAGTTTCAATTTGTTTTTAATATTGTTAAATATATATTCTATACATTGTAGGATGGCTGAAGTCATGGAAAATGTTACTGAAACCTTTGAGGAGCAGCCGCCAATTGAGACAGAGGGTGCTGAAACTCTAATGGAAACGAACATGATGACCACTACAGAGTTGCCTGAAATTAAATTATTTGGTCGATGGTCTTGTGACGATGTGTCTGTAAATGATATCTCATTAGAAGATTACATCTCTGTTAAGGAGAAATTTGCACGTTATTTACCCCATTCTGCTGGTCGTTATGCCGCCAAACGTTTCCGTAAGGCACAATGCCCCATTGTCGAACGTCTAACGTGCTCGTTAATGATGAAAGGTCGCAATAACGGCAAAAAGCTTATGGCCTGTCGTATTGTTAAGCATTCTTTCGAAATCATTCATTTGCTAACCGGAGAAAATCCTTTACAGGTAAGTTTTTGCTATAAAATTTACATATATGTCTCGTGCTAAACTGCTAAAAACGAATACATAAACTGTAAACCAACTCTTTAGTAGGTAGATCGAGACGTAAATTAATGTCTTTACTTAAAAGTTTAAATGCCGAACATGAAAGGCATTTGATAATAAAATATAGTAATTAAACATCGAAGCTGAGAATTTCTTATATGGTATTAACATTACACTTTTCGTTGCAGATTCTTGTTAGCGCAATTATTAATTCGGGTCCTCGTGAAGATTCCACGCGTATTGGTCGTGCCGGTACAGTACGTCGTCAAGCCGTTGATGTATCGCCTTTGCGACGTGTTAACCAAGTAAGTACTCTTTATTCAATTAAAAAGTTGTTAACAGCCTGGGACAATATCTTTCTTATAATCAAAACGTATATGAAAGACTATAACACCAGGCAAGAATAAGATCTATGTTTTATCCGTAGCATTATTGTATCCATCATGAATGATCTTTAGTGTATGAAATAACATTACAATAATTTATTATAATAATTGCAGCTAATTCAGGTATATTGTTGGTATTTCAATGAATAGTTTTATATGTTTACTCCTCAATCAAGAAAAATCAATTAAAACACGTCCGTATTAAAGTTAATAAATAATGTGATCATAATATAGTTTCTCTTAAATATTTAAATAAATATATTGTGCACGTTGTCTTAAAGATGTGCAATTAATTCGTGCCATTTTATCATAGTTTTCTATTAGAGGTTTGCTTAAATTTGAAAAACAAAAGTAAAAGCCAACCCCATACCAAAGGATTCGATGTTAAGCAGAGTGTAAATTTTGATTCAATTTAAGTCGTTCAAAAATATATTATTCTATATATTATATTTTTAAATACTATTTTATAATAAGTTTGATTCATTCTAATTATGATTTTCAGGCCATTTGGTTGCTGTGTACTGGAGCACGAGAAGCTGCTTTCAGGAATATTAAAACTATTGCCGAGTGTTTAGCTGATGAATTAATTAACGCTGCCAAGGTTAGTAACTATCATTGTTATCCTTTTAACTATTTAAGTCTACTTCTGATGCTGTGCATTCACTTTTAGACGAAACGAAGAATTTAATTATTTTTAGTCCTTTCTAATGCTATGTTACGTGTATAAATACGTAATCACATAGCTTCGCTTGTGGACGAGATTAAATATAAAGTTTTATTATCCTAGCATTTGATGAATTTATAAAAATTGGTTTTCAAAATGCTCGAGAAACGTAAAACTACACTCAAATAAATTTTATTCCGAAAATATTTATAAATTTTTAATTTACTGGCTTTTCTTGCATTGCAGGGTTCCTCGAATTCTTATGCTATTAAGAAAAAAGATGAACTGGAACGTGTTGCGAAGTCAAACCGATAAATGCTGCTGCATACATTTGTTTTGTGTATATAAGTTTAGCGCAACATTTTTTAAGTAATAAAAACAATTTTGAAAAGCGATTTTTACAATTTTCTATTAATAAGTACTTTTTTTTTGTTACATAATGACTTTTCTTCAAATATTCTAATTAAATTGGGTTTTATGATGTATTTCTAATTCTTTTAGAGCAATTTTTTCTTTTATTTCTAATTCACGCATTGTTATTCTTTCCTTCATTTCTAATTCACGTTGTTTTAACTCCGCTTGCCATTGTTGCTCTCGTACATTCAATTCAAATTCTTTGTGGAATCTTTCCCTCTCAAATTGGAATTTCTCTAATTCTAATTGCTGTTGTTTTTCTCTTAGCCGAAGTTCTCGCAAATGTCCCTCCCTCTCCCAAAGATAATTGTCGTCTTTCTGTTCCAAATTCTCTTCTGCACTTTGTAATATCTGTAATGAGTTTGTAATACCATTATTCGTTTGTTGTTCTCTCAATTGTACCAAATCTGAACGAATCTTTAAGGCATTAGAATTAGAATGATCTGTACTATCAGAATTTGTTCCAGATAATTCAACAATATCCATATGATTTTTGGAAACTGACGAATCGAAAATCTTCGCCATGTGTTGTTTGTTCTCTGCCGACATTTCAATGAAGTCTGTGGAATTTTGAAGACTATCGTTCTCTGACAGCGCCTCATTACAAATAATATATTCTGATTTTTTATTAAAAAGATTTGGTTTATCAGCAAAAATTTCATCCAATTGATCAAAGTATGGACAAATTCGACGTATCGCTTCTGAAAAGTTCAAAAGAGCTAATTAGCGTTTTTTTTTTAAATGAGGCTTACGAAATTTACCTTGGTCTGATTTTATAAAATTTGATGTTGAGTTTTTTAAAAGTCTAGCTTTCGCGTATGAAGTTCGTAAATTTCGCACCTTATAGCGCACCAAATTCCATTCCGTTGGAAATTTAGTTTCATATATAAATCTTGTATAGAATATTTGAGCAGTAGGTCTCTATATGGCAAAAAAAAAAAAGCAGATGCACTGAATTTATTAGTACTTTCCATCAGAGAATGAATATTTTCGTTTTTTTTTTGTAACATTGTGAATACACTTTATTGGTGCCCATACTTAACTTTACGTTAATATCTATCTACTCAAGACTCACCATACGTGAGTATGATATCTTAATTGTATTTATAAGAGCTTACCTCAAATGTGTCAATATTTTCCTTAAGAAATTCCAGTATTTTTCGGTGTTCATCTTCCGACCATTTTCTGTTTGGTGCTTTTCGTTGTCTTCTTTTAAAAATCTATAAAAATAATTCGATCAGCACGAAAAAATTATTGCTTTTTTGTAGTTCTCACCTTTTTGCGTCCTTCCATTTTTGTTTTTATTAAAATTTCTTGTACTAACCATTAGTTACACAAATAATACATTCTGTTTTGTATAAATGGGGTATATTTGCAATACTACTTTGTGTATAGCCACACATATAATGCCATATATATATATATATATATACATATGTATATATATAACGTGGAATAAAAATTTAATTTGTTAAATTTAATTCTTAAAAAAAGTACGCAAATTAATAGTCACAGTAATGTTTAATTAATACTAAACGAGTATTTCGTTACCTTCTCTATGTTAAAGTCGTGTTAAGAGAATTGTTACACGAATATGATGAGAGAAAAAGACAAATACCAAATGTCTCGAAAACTGCAATTATTACGTATGCTATTATATACTGTTCTTGAAAGAAAAACTAGTGGCAATATCGTACTTACATCAAGATTTACAGACTTCCGGTTTGAAAGTTAATAAATTAATATTGAAAGTGTACGTTGTGTTTAGTAAATTTTATTAATATATATATGAAAAAAAAAAAAAAATTAAATAGAATACAATTACATTTAATCACGCGATAAAAAATGTAAGAAAATTATCATATTCTCAAATAGATAAAGCAGGTCCTTTTTTTAAAAATAAAATAATTATTCATTAAACTTTAATTAAATAACTTTGATTTTAATAATTTAAATAAAGCATTTTTTTTTTTTTTTTAACAAATCAAACAATAAGTGATTATTTTCGAATAAATTAAAAAAATTTTAATAAATGGTCTATAAAACGTTATTTCATGGAATTTAGCTCAGGAATAGATAGATGTTCAATAGTTACTATATAAATTATAAGGTAAAGACTTATTTTATTTTAATGTGAGTTTAATTGAAAAATTACTTAAATGATCTCTTATAAAATAATGGAAGCAAAGAGGGTTTAGCGCCATTTTTATGTTTCCAATGATATTTTACTTCTACACAGAAACTGCATATTCAACGCAATCAATATCAACAATTATTTACAGTTAACTGAAGAGAGAAAAAAAAACTTCCCAAAAAAAAAAATTTGATATTTAAACTTTTAAAAGAGCTCATATCAAAATTAAATGCTTATGTTATACAAATGAAATAAAATTCAAGAGATTTTTTCAGCAACAATTTTAAAAAAGTTATGAAATTTTCAAAAGTAACAAGTGAAGGAGGCAAGAAGGCACTATACTTTTTATGTTAAAGAAGTTTCTCTCACAATGGATGCACATCATATTCGTTAAATGGGTATTACAAATTTATTCGAATCAATTCTGTTATATGATGCACATTAAGACGTAATTTGATACATACAAGTCAAATTTTACCACTATATATATATATATATAACATATCCTTATACGACAAAGAGCAGACTTTTTGATTCGCGCATTAGTGTTGAATCAAAAGTATAATATAATCAGAGAGATTGATAAAGTTTTACCTAATTATGGTAACTAAATCATTTTTGCTTCTTTTTAAAATTTCAGTTCTTTCTAAAATAGTATTTAATTCAATTTTCATAAAAACGCAAGATCATCGGATACACTAAATTAAAGTAATTTCGTTCATTTTATAGAATTTTTAAAACCCATAGATTTTTTTCTTCCAAATCAAATTTTAAAAATTCAAAAGGATGGCAGAACGTTTTCACAGGTATGTCGACCGAATTTATTTTTTTCGTTTTAATATGCAAAAAGTCAATAATTAATTACGAATTTCATTACAAATGAAAACGATGTTAACGAAAATCAAAAGCGTTCGTCAAGATGATATATCAAAAATATACATGAATAACAATGCGAACCCAATATCAATGCAGGCTCAAGTAATTCCAACTAATCAACATACGCAACAGCAGCAGCAGCAGCGCCATGGTACTGAACAAATCAATTTAGTTGCAGCAGCTAATATTCGTGGACCCTTAAAGAATGATTTTGATTATTTGCCTAGTGCAGGATTGTACACCACGCCTATATCAAGATCTGTTGCCGATTTAAATAACAATCGCATATCTTTGACAAAATACAGTGGTAATCAAACTGCTAATAATTGTTACTCCAGTAAATTTTTATCGTCTATGCCATCATTAAACTCTTTAATAAACAATTGCGCTACTATGAACACCCAAAATATGTATCACAATCATCCACATATGTCCACACCGGTTACGAATCGCCTTTATGCAAATACTAACCAACTATATCAGAATAGCTTTCATCGTAACCGTTATATGCCCTATAGTCGTTCAGGTTTTTTACCAGAACATCAAACTAATTCAGTCATGTCGGGTGCTTTATCGTCAAACAGCATATATTATGGAATGGCTCAATATTCGGAAACTATTTTTCAAATGTGTCGTCCGCCACTACTAGCTTCTTTCACCTGCAATGGGCCTTTAGTTCAGATGCCATCATCAACAACAACTTTACACTGCACTACACCGTCTATATCCATCCATAAGACAACGAACCCTCTTACACAAAACCTATTAGCTGTAGAAGCAAATTATATTCATGCAACAGGGAAAACTACATCTTCTATGCAAGATGAAGGCACAAGCGCTTCCATAGTTGCATCATCCACCAAAACTACTAATAAAAGCCTTGTAACTTCTCTTGGTACAGCTAGCTCTGCAAATACAGCCCCTACCAGGAACACATGTATCACAAGTAGTACGAACTCTACTACTGATGCAGTTACCTTACAAATAACTAATCTAGATTACTCTATGGATGAAACGAGTCTAAGAACCTTCCTTCTTGGCCAATTAGATCCAATAACTCCAGTAATCTCGCTAGTATTTGAGGGTACTTCCTTTGCAAAAGTTACTGTGCCCGATATAAATGTAAGTTTTTGAAAACATTTTAACATAATAGAAAAGTAGTTTTTGATTTAATTTTTACTGTGATGGTCAAAAGTTTGCAAAACTAGTGGTTTCAAATTTACATCGCAAGAAAATTGGTCACAAACGTATGTTAGTATCTTATACCCGCGATTCTTCACTTACGGAATTCAATACCCTACGTTGTCAAGTAGCTGGTTTACTAAAGGTAAGGAAAAAAAATAAAAAATAAAAAATAAAAGGTTAATTATAATGATATTGGATTTTAGGATGTTCCCTCTTACACTTTGCCTATGTACAAATTTCGAGAACTCTTTCAATCACGCTTCAAGACTTCAATCAGTGTTTTAGATTTGTATAAAATGCCGGACATTTGTACTATTAATGCGGACAATAATGAGGAGAAATTTATTAGTTTACATCCTGAATTGGTGAATTCATTCGAGAGTTCTCCCCTAATGGAAGGATTGCAGCATAGTGTCCCTTATTGCACTATACACTTCAAACGGGAACAACACAAGGGTTGGGCTGAACAAGAAATTGAACCTCTGCCAAATGTTTGCATGTCAATCACTGAAATACAAAAGATTTTACGTCCTCTATTAAAAAATCATCCAGGCGATATACCAATCGCATCTTTAGTGCATTGTATTGAAGCACAATTGGATATGCATATTACTCCTGATGACAACGGGGTAAATTTGGAACATTTAATTTGTTGTGTGCCGGGTGTTCAATTACAAATAAATAATTTTGGTATAAAAATCCTAACATGGGTGGATACAATTAACAACAACAACAACAACAACAAAGAGAGGGAAAGTTTAAATGCAGTTGTCTGTGCTGCGATTGGTGGAGGCAACAGTGGTAATGAAAAAGGAAATTCGCATGGAAAAAATTCAATAACTGAAGCTTTATACCAAATTTCTCGCGAAGTTATAGAGTTAGTCAAAATGTCACCAAAAGCCACAATGAAATTCAATCGATTCATACCGGCATATCATAATCACTTTGGTAAACAATGTCGCGTTGCCGATTATGGCTACACTAAGCTTATTGAACTCTTTGAAGCCTTGTCACCAGTTATACAAATCATGGGCGACGGTGAAAATCGGCAAATAACACTTACACATCGTATACAAGTACGGCGTTTTACTTCCGATCTATTAAGAATATTAAGAACACATTGGAGCAAATCGATATTATTGTCCCAATTACCAGAAATTTTTGCTCAAACCCAGAATCGTCAATTCGACGTAACCGATTATGGCGTTTGTGAACTAACAGATATATTCGATGGTTTAGTCAATACAAATATTGTACTCATGCTGCCGGTCCACGATGGCAAAGATTTGTTAATATCAATGCCTAAACGCCAACAAACTTCGAATGAATTGGAAAAAACTTGTATATTTGCCGGTGAAGTTGTCGAACTGTTTCGCAATGCACCTCAATATAGTATATTATTTCAAAAATTTGTGCGCTCCTATCATTATCACTTCGGCTATCAATGCCGTTTAAGCGATTACGGATTTTTAAGATTGGCTGATCTTTTAGAAGCCATTAATGGTGTCGTAGAAATAGAATTGACTGCTGATGAAGATAAGAAAATCTTGCTTTCACCTATAATAGCACGCCGTATCTTTGCTAAACAATGTGAAGAACTTATCCGTGATATGACCGGTATTCCTAGTACTTGCATTAAGTTAGATGAAGTATTAAAAATGCATAAAAAAAGATTCGGTTATCAAATGCAATCTCAAACTTTAGGTTCGAAAAATATGAATGAAGGCGTGCAACAGTTACCTTACGTTGAGGTAAATGCCTTAATTAACAATCAATTAGAGAATAACTGAAGAATAATATTTAAAAATTTTTCTAGTTGATTCTAAAAGGTGATTGTCCTTGGATTATATGCCACGGAGAAGATAATAATTTTCGTAATCAATGTTATCGTGCTTGCAAATATTTATTGTCTTTGGAGACAGAGAAGGATGAACAAAACGAGGAAAATATGGAACTAGAGATGATAACTCATTTAACCGTAAAAAAATTCATCACCAATTTTAATGAGAAATATAAAGAAAACTTAGCTCAAACAAAATTGCACGCAATGAGGCATGCAATTGAAGTAAGACTCTTTAAGATATTTCTTGAGAGAACTTTTAAATTTAATTTTTTTTTATGTACAGTTAAAATTGAAAAACAATGAATACTATGTCTGCTTAACGAATTTTACCAAGTTCCTAATGAAGATAGTACGTCTATTGGAGTACAGATCATCATCCATGACAATATTGGAGATTAAAAATGCCCTCGATTGCGACATTCACACTACTTTTCAATATGGTTATCCGAATTTATATTCACTAATTATAGCACATCCGGATATCTTTAGCGTTGGCCCTACCTCTACTCACGAAAAAGCAGAAGTAACGTTAGTAAAGAATACTGAAAGTAAGTTTGTGTTATTAATGTCTATGGACATAAGTGGAAATATAAAAATATATATATATTTAATAGTGAATTTGGGAGCTTTTGCAAACAATAAAACTTTATTCGGTTCTTTAAAATTGCCTTTGAATAAACAAAAAGTAATGCGAACTATTCGAACACCTCTAACCGAATATAATAGCCACGTTTCGTTTGCCAACAATCAAGGGCCACCACCAGTCAAAACTCGAGCTCTATCGAATGATACTAACCAACCTAATTACAGTTACTCTCAGCAGGCATACAATTCCAATCAACTATCATTAAATGTCAACAGTATAAATACTTCAAATACTCAAAACAATTTAAGTAGTTCTTCTTCCGCATATTCTATGGAGTCCAATGCCTTAGATACTTCTTATACTGCTTCGATTGGCAAAGAAAATTCGTCGAGCTCCTCTTCAGCAATACTTAATAATTCATTTAATGGTGGCAATCAATCTTTTGCTTCCTGTTTTAGTTCCAGTGACAACAGTAATTTAAGTAACACAAATTTGCCGTCGCTATTATTGCCAGTATCACCATCAGTACCTTCTTCTTTGGTTCTTGCTGATCAGACGATTCATAGCCAGCAACAATATCACCCTTATTACCCACAAGTATTTTATTCGAGTACTAAATTGTATAATCGACGTAATAACTCTTCATTTTATCAGCAGCAAATTCCGAAGTTTTTACCCAATAACGTAACCCCACTTGGATCGGCAACAAATATTAATGATTTTAATCCTATGGCATGCGGTGAAACAATGGATGCTTCTACGGGCTTTTACGAGTTAGTGAATAATATGCGCATGTATCCTATGTATGAGCCACCAAAACCAGATACACCACCCTCAGCTGTAAGTAAAGCAAAGCTTTTTTTCTTCACGGTTTTGAATTTTTGAATTTGTTCTTGGAACTAAGCACGTAAACTTGTATTGACGTGCATAAATTTGCATTGACGTGCATTGACGTGCATAAATTCAACAATTAACGATAAATCCGTCTAGATTCAGCATTTTCATAAACCGAAGCATTCAGATTAATTAATTAATTAATTTCTCCCCTTATTGTTCCCATTGTCTGAAAGTCAGAAACAAACAATATCAAAGTCATCTTTCTATCCTTCTCTTGACCATTGATGCTATAGACTACATAAAAAAAAATACTGTAGTTGTAACTAAATTCTAGACTTTAAAAGAGTTTATCAAAAATTTCAATACGTAATGATGTCTGGTACTTTTCTACTTGTATTTTCTTGGATTTTTTTCTAGAACACCCCATTTTGGATTGATCCGATTTGGACTAATAATACTAACGCTGAAAAACCATCGAATGATCTGGTAAGTTTATAAAATATTATTCCTTTCTTCTTATATACCTAATTGCCAAGCGTTAAATTTTGTCTTTTCTTAGTTAAATATACGTCTTCCCGACCTTAGAGCCCTTAACGTTTTGCCAATGCTTTTGTCACCTTATTCTATTTCAAAAATTGAAAATATGAAAAAAATTTTCAATTTCGAGTCACAAGACAGAAAAATTGCTTAGTAATGTGTTTCTGTGTTTTTTATGTTATTTAGTTTAATTTTTTAACTTCAGTTGCGCAATATAATGTTTTGAAAAAAAAAAAAAAAAAGAAAAAAAGGTTTAAAAATTCTCTCAATAAGTTTTGCTCAACAAAAAAATTTTCAACACATTTTTCTAATAATTAATTATATTACTTTATTTAATCTATAATAAGTGATGCTGAACATGTTACGCTTTAAATCCAAAGTCCAATAAATGAAAGAGCAATATGTTGCTTGATTTTAATGATAGCATCAGAGACAACATATTGTTCATTCTTATAATGGACCTTAATGGACTTTAAAAAAAAAATTATAAATTTATGCAATTTTAATGATACTTCAGCTAATTTCAAAAAAAAAAAAAATTATAAATTTATGCAATTTTAATGATACTTCAGCTAATTTCAAAAAAAAAAAAAATTATAAATTTATGCAATTTTAATGATACTTCAGCTAATTTC
>KK351145.1:505701-530812 GCA_000671755.1 Glossina brevipalpis
TTAAGAAAATTACATTCAATTTCAAGTGACTTCATCCAGCCATCTAGAGTCCTTATATTCGATTAATAGAGGAACGAAAGCAGTTCAATATGATCTGTAGTTCTCTAAAAAAAAAAAAAAAAAAAAAAAAAAAAAGAAGTCAAAAGCTAATCACTTTTTCGTTTTGGTCCCTTTTCGTTTTTAATGCCTTTTCCTTTTTCGTGTATATTCACTTTTTGTTCCTTTCCCTTTTTCAATCCTTTTTACCTTTTAATGCCTTTCCCCTTTGATTCCTTTTTCGTTTTAGTGCCTTTTTCCCTTTACTTCCTTTTTTCCCTTTACATCTTTTTCCCTTTTCGCGCCTTTTCCCTTTCCCGCTTTTTCCCTTTTTAATGTGTTTTTACCCTTTCAGTGTAGATATTGTTGTTATTGTTATTGTTATTATACTCTAGACTAATGAATTGAGTTCTCAGACTAGAGAAACGTGTATTGAGCACTAAGCAACATAGGCGCTATCGGCTCGTTGGTGTATTTATTATTTTAGTGTATTGATTATGAAAAACTCTAACGCAATGAGTTTTGAGAACCCAATTGTACTGACTTGCTAGAGGCGCTTCTTAACAACTCAGCAACACAGTTGCGGACTCAGTGTAGATAAAACGCATAATTTGTATGAAACATTTAGGATATGTTTTTATATAGAAGAATGATTCCTCGCTTTGTCGTTTATGTACGCATTCAAATATCCTTTAAAATTTAGCGTAAATTGAAACAAACGATATTTTTTTTTTTTTGGTTCCCATTTCTCAACATTTCAGTTATTTCAATACGCGTGCATACATAGACATAGTTAAATCTATTATAAAACAATATTATATAGATATTATAAAGATAGAATGACGATAAGGTAGGTAAAAAAAAATAGTTTCTTACCAGATTGTAAACGGCTTTTAAGAACGTCGGGCGGCATACCAACCACCCAATAGGACATACCACTGAGACCGCCAGCAAACAAAGCACCCCATAAAGAAACATCGTTTGTTGGACTTCTTAATTTTAATTGATTTTGTATGAATTCATAGGTCATAAAATACATACCATTGGCAGGTAAATCTTCAGAGACAAAAAATTATTAAAAAAAATATTAAGTATTTGAAAAAAAAGAAAATAAAATAAAATTCAGATTAAAATATTAAAACAATTTTATTTTTTTTTAACTAATATAACAATGGTATAAAAATCAACTATTTTTCTAAAAAATTTTTATTAAAAAATATCTAATTTCATTATATAAATTTGATATAAAACTTTTCAACTTAAGATCAAGAAGAAGAGTCTCTTTTTATTACAACTTAAAAGTTTGGAGCAATTTTATTAAATGCTTTATTAACCAATTCGATGCCAAAGAAACAGGCAGCATTAGCAGGGAAAGCGCGTATCATTACCGCACTAATGCCCCGATATAGTGCCATTGGACCTTCTTTCTTCATTAAATCCTTAAAGGCACTGCGTATCCCATGCTTATAATAGCCAGGAGGTGCTGCGTTAATAGATAAATTTTTATACATTATATTATATTTTTTTTTTTCTAATTTAACATTTGCTTACAGGTTTGAAGACGACTTTTCAAGACATCCGCAGGCATACCAACAATCCAATAGGAGATACCAGATGAACCGCCAGCTAGTAATGTAGCTGCCATGCTAACCTCATTGCTGCCCGTTAAACGTTTAGCCTGTTCTTGTATGTACTCGTAGGTTACAAAATAGGCGCCATTAGCGGGTAGATCTTAAAAATTGTTATTGTATAAAATCTTTTTTTTCTCTTTCATGTTTTAAATGAAAACAAAAATCACACATAAAGGCTCATCATCTATACATACACACACACATACAAATACACACACACAACTTGACATTATTTTTTATCAATGAAAAGTAAATCACATTGTAACACATACATATGTGTACACAATATTAGGCATAATTCCATCGTTAACGATAAATAGACCCATTGCCTTGACTTACACGCAATGTGTTCTTCATAAAATTGATATCGTCGTAATTCATAGAAATAATAAGAAAAAGTGTGTTCGAAAACAGGCTAAAACATCAGAGTAATAATAAAAAAAAAATAACTAAAAATTTCAGGTAACACATAACGGAATTGATCCATAAATTTTTTGAGATCTTTTAGTATTCAGTTTCCGTAAAATTGTTTTCGAACAAATATATAAAATTCCCTTTTAAATGTTATGGGCGATCAGTTCGATTTGAAGCTAGAAAAAATAATACTTATAATAGAGAAAATAACTCGAAAAAAAAGATTAAATTCTTAGACAAAAAAAAAACTGATGAGCACTAATTAATAATGACTATTATTATTATTTTTTTTGATAGACTCGCTAATTAGTCTAGTTATTGTAATAAAATAAAAGATTTGATTAATACTATGGTTCGTCAGTTACTTTCATGATGTCCATAAGATTAGATACTCCGAATGCTTGAGAAAATAAAAAAAGTCTTATTCAATTGAAGGCGAAGCTTTCAAAAATTCTTTCGAAACCAATACATACGATCTGCAAAATATGTTATAAGATATGCGTCATGCCAAAGTACTTGATTGTGATCATTTTTTTTTTTTTTTATATAGGCCCCTTTGTATTAGATCTTAGATTAATACCTTTTTTATACTATGGATTACCGTTTTTCTATTATAGATTCGTTTATAAACACGTAATGTTCATTTTTTCGTTTCGGAATTTCCAAAGTAAAAGCTTATACCAAGTTTTAGACCAATATCTAGGATAAACTCTAAGCTATGGTTTTTTGTCTGTTATAGGTGTGCAACGTATTACATCCATTTAGAAAAAGCTGCAAACTGCAAACTTTTCCGATCTAAAAACGTCGTAAAAACCAACGAAACACCAATGGATGAATTGTTTAACATAGTTACGTCAATTCCAAATCTTATATCAATCAGATATATATATATATATATATATATACTCTTTATAGTGGCGGCTTTAAAGCATACTTTTGAATATTTCAAATGGATGTAGTCATTTACTATATCTCATCTTTTGATTAAATGTTATGACGTGTAGTGTTAGTATTCCGCACTACAACTTAAAGAATACTAAAAAAACAAAATTCAACTAAGGCGCCTTAACGTTGATTTCAAAAATATGGTCACAGAACTTTAAAAATGTACAATTTTTACATTCATAATAATAACGGACTGATAAATTTTGTTGTGTTCCTATAATGAGAATAAAGCGAAATTCTCTACATATTTTAGATCAAAACGCCAGATACGCAAATCTCGCCCTAAGTCAAATAAGTCTTCCTCTTTTTTTAATTATTTTCAAATTAATTTTTTTCTTTTTTGCATTTAAATGGTTTTTTTTTTTTTTTTTTTTTTTTTTTCAATTTTTAAAACACATACCACTCATTATATACAACATATATATATGCACATACAAATAAATAAATTTAGAGAGCGATAACTCACATCCTTTACGTCGTTAATTCCTTCATATATTATTTGTATGTAAGTACAAATTTAATCTTTCATTTCTTATATTATTTCTTATTTCATTTGATGATGTTTTCAATATATACAATTACTGTGCGTATATTATAGCTTGAAAAGGCGGCGGCGGCGGCGGCGGCGGCGTTATAAATTTATTTTAAGTTGTTTTATATTTTTAATAAAATGTATTTAGTTTTATATCGGCTTTTATTGCAAACACGACATCATCGGTGCTAAGCTTTAATGTTTTAATGAAATTTCAATTAGTTAAACTTTAAAAGCAAAAAAAAGTTTTATAATAAAAAAAAATTTAGTTTAGAAAAAAATTATTTAAAAAATTTTGAAAACATTATGAAGCTGTTTTTGTTCATAATTTTCACATTATTTATAGTGAGTAAAAAATTAAAAGAAAAAATTTTTTTTTTTAACATAAATAATTTAAATAAAAAGATATAATATGATAAAAAAAAATTGATAAATCAAATATAATAAGGGAAGCGTGAAACGTGAACTTTTTGTTTCTTTTTAATTTATGGAAACTAAAAAATTTTCACCAAAAATGATCGAAACTTTAATAACGGATAATTATGAGAAGTTCCCTGTCTTAGTTAGCTTAATTATCATTTCACAATGAACTGTAGAAGAACTTGTTTGTTTTTTTTTTTTTCTCTTTAATATCTATTTTTATTGTTTTCACGCCATCTCTTGGTAGTTTTTTGATTAAGCATTCAAAAGATAGCAAACGATTTCATTAGGAATTCGGCCTATGACTCGATAAGTTTTAATTCCCCTAGAGCCAAATCTATCTTTTAAGGTGAAATTTCAATTCTTATGTTTAATTCATATTCAATTATATTTAATTTGTAGCCATACGGTTAGTTTTATAAGAAAAATAATTAGATGATTAGTTATACGAATTTAATATACAGTGCAATAATTAGTAAAAGTAACTCTTTATAAGTTAAAAAGTGAAAAGAAAACTAATGCAAAACAAATCATGGTCTTGAATTTTTTTGGTTATTTCCATTGGTCTACCAGATGCATAAGATTTTTTATTTAAACTAGTATCCCCCCTTTGATTTCACTGATAGGCTAGGCTATGTTTATGGGCTGTGGTGGTTTGAAAATATATACTAATGTGATCAGGATGAGGATATAGTACAGTTATTCTTTGCTAGAAATTTACATTAGAGAGAAATATATACTTAACCGTCCTAAAAAAGTTAGTTGTCTTCGCGTTTTCATTTTTTAGGCTTCGTCCTATCTTAGTTATAGAAATCTGTGCGCATAATAATCGTCAACTAAGTATTTGACATTAACCGGGACAAACCAGTAGAAGGTAAACGTGACTCTCTACAAGATATGACCAAAATAATTAACTAAAAATACTGAGTAAATATGTTCCTTAACGATCAATTGGAGCGAGCGCATATCATCCATAAATTTATAGGTTTTATATGTTTATTTAAAATAATGGGTTTTATAAAATTTATTATTATCTTTCTTTTTTCGTCCATTCAATTTTATATCCACAAATTTGTAATAAATATATCTAAAACAACATTTTATTAAAATCGTGAAATGATCTTTTAAACAATTATTGAAAGAGAAATGGTTGCTCTTTTTGTTTACTTTCCTGATTTCCACGCCAATAATAATTTAAAGATTTCACCTTTTAAACTGAATGGAGGGCATTATATTATTGGAATTTACCCGCTTCTTAACCCAATTGTAGAAAAGAAAAACAGATTTGTTTTTTTTTTTTTTTTTTTTTTTTTTAAATAAATATTCTCTTAATTAAATTTTTCAACGATAAACAATAAACGAATGCTTTTAAAACAGAAGCAGAAGAATTATTGTTATCGCAAACAAAGTTACATAAATTGAGTTCGTTCTCTTTGCAACAACATCAACAATGTGCAGTTAGCATACAATGATTACGCGGAAATCTCACAACTTTATAAAGAATACCACGCGAGACACATACAAACGGACTGTTTACATATATAAATGTGTGTGCACAATAAGCATTTTTTTAATACCATATTTTTCTTTTTATTTATTTATTAATAATATTCTTGTAATTTCCGTACGCATTCTTCATATATATATATATATATATATATACAACAGAAAATTTCTATAGCACATCAACAAAATAAAAGAAATCACCGACTACAAGAACAACAGCAGCAACGACACGAACAATTTAAAAACAATCATTACGAAAATCAGCAACGGCATCATCAGCACAATTATGATGACATAACACATGACGATCAATATAACGGTATTGATGATGCCTTTAAAGATATGATAGCGGAAGTGGATGAAGAAAATGAGCAAATAGAATCGGATATACCGATGGTGGAGATTGATATTAATAAATGTCCACAAGGTTGTGTTTGTCAGTATGCTCGCTTTATGGATTTACCGATATCACGTTGGATCAACTATATGAATCAGAAAAGGGAATCGGTCAGATCCGCTAATAAAGAAAGTTTAAGTGCCGATGATTTATTAGATGAAAATGAATCGTCGTCTTACGAAGGAGATTTAAGTTATCATTCGAATCCATTTATTAAGCAAGCCACTTGCATAATACAGGATCATACAAATTTGGAAAGTTTAGTACAAGCCTTGCCTCATGATATACGAGCTTTAATTTTACTATATACCGGTGTGTCTCAAAACAAAACCGGTAAGAGTCGTTTAATAATTATATACCTAAGGTGAGCCCGTTTCTTGTAAGCCTAACTAAGCCAATCATATTTTATGGCGGAATTATTATAAATATTTCCCTTTAAATTCCAACATAAAAACATTTACTTGGTGTTTACAATTGATTTGGATAGAGCGGGAATATGCCGAAAATTTAGAAATTGTTAATTGCTCCCTTCCTTCCTTTTTTTTTTTTTCTTTATGATTGCAGTTAATGCCAGTATATTAAAACCCTTAAATCGTCTAAATACTTTGGAGATACGAGGTTCCGATCAAGGTGGCATACGTTTTATACTTGATACGTCCTTAAATTTTATACAACATGCTAATTTTGAGTTCATTACATTATTTGGTTCCGATACATATAAAAGACCACAAAACACTGTTCATCCAAAAGATATATTTGACTATAAACCCAACATTGAGCTTATGAATGATTTTGATTTCTCCAGTAACGTTAATAAAGGCAGAGATGACCAAACATTTTTAGTTGATTTACAGCAAAAAACTGAACGTCATGAATTGGAAATAATTCCATATGAAGTTTATCGTGAAGAGGTGAAAAAGGCTCGAATGCCGATTTTCTATGGTTGGCAGCGTTTAGAAGTATTACGTATTCATTCGTGTGGATTTCGTGATCTCTCTTGGGAAATGTTTTTAGGTCTAGATAATCTACAACATTTGTCATTGGAGCGTAATGAGATCGTTGAGTTGCAACCATTTTCCTTATCAGGTGCTACACAATTAAAAACTTTATCGCTTGCCTACAATCTTATAAAAAATTTACATTATCGCGATTTGGCCGGCCTGTTCAAGTTGCAAGTATTGGACTTAAGTGCTAATCGTCTAAGCAAATTAACAGAATTAAGTTTTCCTCCATTACCTAATTTGCAAAGTATTGATTTTCGTGATAATCCAATACGTTATATATTTCCGGCCGCTTTCTGGATTATGAATAGAACGCAAGAAATGTTTTTCGGCTCTAAGGAAGTACCTTTAGAATTATGGAGTAACATACCTTTCAAGGCTTTACATCATTTAAAAGCGCTGCACATCTATAATGTTACCGTAGACAGCTTGGACCAAAATATATTTAAAGTATGGTTTTTCATATTAATTTTTATGATCAAATAAGTTATTTAAAGGAAATGTTTCTTCGCAGGATTTGCTGTCTTTGGAAGTATTAAAACTACATGGCGAAATACGTTCGGTGGAATTTGATGCCTTTTCTGATCTTTCTAATCTTAGAGAATTAGATATAAGCAATTGCCAATTGAGAGAGATTTCTATGGATGCCTTAATGGGTTGCAAATACTTGCATATTATTAATTTAGGATATAATAATCTTTCCTATATACCACCTGGCCTATTTGATGATCAGCTAAGTTTAGAAGAAATTTATCTGAATAATAACCAGCTAAAGTTTTTACCAAACTCCCTGTTTCAACATAGGAAATTGAAACTTTTACGTCTCAACAATAATCCTTGGAAATGCAATTGTGAAATGTCGTCATGGAAAGCGAAAATCACTAATCAAGAGAAGGGTTTGAATACTGAACGTTGTATAAATGATTATTTAACTGGAAAAAAATTATCCTGTCGCAAAATCGATGGCTACAAATTTAATCATAAATACGCACCGAGATGTGAAAATTATAAAGGTCGTAGCGTATATTATGTATTACGAAAACAAATTGAATGCGGCCCAATTAAAATTATGCATTTACGCAGAAACGGAACCACAGTTCAACGAATACCGCATTGGCGCAAAATGCAAGAACGTCGACAATTGTATAAAGATCGTTTAAACAACAAAAATGCAAATAGCAATCTATTATTGTGGCGACTAGAGAAAACCAGAAACAATGATTTTAAAAAATTTGTTGACCAACAAGCAACTAGTTATAATCATGCACAATCAAATAAACCAATAGCAGCAGAAAATGCCATAATAACGACAACAATAGCATCAACCTATGAAGGAGAAATATCAAATGATATATGATACAATTATAAGATATAAGATAATAAGAGTTTCTTTATCCTTAAATAGCGTAGGGGGTGTAGTAATCCTAAAAAAATTTTCAGTTTTCTTTGTAGTCAGTGAAATTTGCATATTTCAGGTACAAAACTAAACAAAACACAATTTCGTTAAAATAAATGATTTACATAAAATTTATATTAAATTTTATTGCAATGACGAAGTTATTCACATTTTCACAGACAAACCCATACATATAAAAATAAATATTAAAAAGGATTTACTTACCTCTTAATAAAGTAGCAAAACTACCTTTATAAATAGAGCGTATACCACCCTCTTTATACAATTTGAAGGCACAATCCAACATGCCATTATATTTCCTTTCACCACCCGAGGCTTGTTGTACTTGAAGTAGGCATTTAATGCGCTCACCAGGAGCCATTATTATAGTAGAAAGCAAACCCGAAAAAGATCCAGCCACAAAAATTTGTCTATAAGTTAGTTTGTTGCTATCTTCGGTTTGCTGAACACGCTTTCCCAAAGAATAGCCGGCAAAACATAAGGCAAAGATAGGTGTTATACCAACCAAGGGTGCAGACATTCCTTTATATAAACCTCGATAACCTTCATTTTGAATAGTTTTTCGAGCACAATCAAATGTACCCGTATACATAGGTTGTTCACCAGGTGCTGGCTGTGGCATAGTTTGTAAGCGAACCTATATAGACGAAAAGAAAGAAAGCAATATTACTTATTCGGGATCTAAGATGGATATTTGATATATATTTTATAATTACCTTAATGGTATCTAAAGGATGACCTGTTACCACAGTACATACACCACCAAATCCACCGCCTACAAAAGATTTTATAGGATTAGCTTTGCGTTCCTGTGTATCCGACATTTTGCGGGTTTTCTTCGCCTAAAATTGCAGGAATATGAATTAATATATAACGAATAAATATATATATATATATATATAGGTGTACTAAACCTTTTATTCAACAAATGCAGCAGAGAGATGTTTTATTGATAAGGTATTGTGAAACGACAAATCAAAGGTCTTCGATTTTAGAAAATAAATCGACTCTTATGCATTTGTATAATTCAAAAACAACAATAATAATAAAATGATTTAACAGCAACACATTCGCATTCCACTCATTCCTAAAATGCGAATGACTCTTAGCTAAAAAAAAAAAAAAGAAACTAAGGCAAATATCATGTTTTAGGTTCACGAATTGTGTTCATTCATAAATTGATTTAAACTTACCTAATTGAAAGATGTTAATGACAATTGACGATGCGGTACAAAGTCCAAAATACCTCTTAGATAGTGTTTTACTCCAAAAACCAATACAAGTTTCAAAGAGATTCTTTTCAGTTTTCAACTTTCAACTTTCAATTTTATATGGACATAACTCGGTGTGACAATTCCTACACTATCGGTAAAATAAAAATTAAAATCTTAAATTTAATTTTATAACATCTGTTTTTGACAAATGTCACAGTTTAAAAAGCACTGCCAAACAAGAAGAGAAGCGTTTTTTTTTTTCGAAAATTTTGATAGTTTTAATATCCAGCTGTGGTGCATAATGTTAAGTCAGCGGTCTCCAAAAAAAAATTTTATAGGCGCATAACATTTCTCTTCACAATACGTTTGGTCCCCATAAAGCCAAACACTGAAATAAATTAAAATTAGAACAAGATCTTCAGATTGCATTAATAGAGGGAATCAAGATAAATTTTCCGATATTATTCAATAAAATCGATTAAATTGCCCCCATTTTAAATTACAATTTAAAATGCCTCTTACTTTTATCAATTGCTTATGTATATATATATTGTTTCATTTAAAATAAGTAAACAATAGAAAAAATTACTCGATTTTCTCAGTTCATTTCCCCGAAAAAGAATTCAGTTTTCACACATGCACAAGCAAACTAACAATATACACATAACAATACAATATATACATAACAATATATACATATATATATATATATATACATATGTATATAATATATATATATCTGTGCAATTTAAAATTATTTCGTAATAATAATGCACGGTCAAAATAGTTTGGAGATAGCTGCTTTAGGAGAAGGAATGCCATTGACTTAAAAACAAAAAAAAGTGAAATTTATTATTTTGTTGTCAATATATGTGTGATTATAACCTCTTTTTTGATCTATACAACTGCTGGCCACATATCTATTACCACTGAATAAACCCAGGCTATAATGTTGACTTAAAAACATAGAGTGTGACGAGCATGAGCACTTCGAAGACATGACTTGATCCACACGTGTTATATTGCATTCATTAATTTCATCCTTTTTCGTTTTTTGGTTTTTAATGCATACTTTTACACCTTACTAATTAAAATATCTAAATTGCTTCATAGATTATTGTTCTTTACGGTTTTTGATTAATTATATCTAGTAATAAAACTTTATGTGTATTACCTTCTAATAGCATTATTATTATTATTTATTCATTTTGATCAAGAAAATAAATTCTTAGGCTAAATAGCGACTAAGGCTATGGACTCTATTTTCTTAACAGAAAGACAGAGTAGAGTAGTCGGCCTAGTCATTTTAATAAAATTTATAGATACGAGCTTCAGAACTGTTGAAAAGTTTTAGCATTTACAGAATATATGTATAATTTGTAAGATTTCATTCACAACTGCAAATTGGTGAACTAGATTTCTTAAGGATCCAATTGTGCCATGCAACAGTATATCCGGGACGAATTCTCACAAATTTTTTGATCTTGATTTTCTCGACATTGATTGGATACAGAGGATTAGTATTATGTATCAAATTGTAGTTATGTATATAAATGTATTAAATTTCTGACTTAGTCGAAGCAATTACTTTGAGCGGAAATGTGTTCAACTACTCAGTAATATATCAGAATATATCCATTATTTTTATTTATTTTTAAATATTATTATTTATTGCTTTGCGAACATCCGCGATACCTCCACAATAAAACGTGTATGCGTCGTGCACATATTTTCCCAACCTCGCGTTGGCATAACCTCAGTGATATGGCTATTGAATGAAGAAAGAGAAGTAGAGAATAAAAAAAAATCAAAAGAAAATATCAATATATCAGTCAAAGGTAAAATGAAGTAAAAACATTGAAAACAGGAAACCACAAAACAAAAACTTCTAAAGTCTACAATAAGTATGCTGCAACGTAGATGGTACTCTTCACAAATACATGTCTACGGAAAATGCTATCAAATTTTATACCTTACATCCCTTTTTTTTCACTTATGTATTAAATTATCTACTACTAAATATTCAATATATGTGAAGCTGAGATCTAGTAAAAAAGTAACGTTCAGTACTTGTATCCAAACAGCATTATTTTTAAACAGTCCTAAAAACTAGTACATCAAGCTAGGTTTCCGAAAAAGGTCTCCATGTTTATAAAACGTAAACAAACTCTCTTCCGGCACTCTTCAAATCTCTACGAAAGCAAACCTGCTTTTAATCTCTCTCTCTATTAGATTACGGTGAGACAACTCGATACTATCCTTGCTTTCGCATGATCCTGATGAACATTTAAGGAATTTTTTTTTTTAGAAAGAACCGTACGCTGTCAGTTAACCATGATTTTTTTTTAGAGAAAAAGGACATTTTTTGGAAACGGTTTCTTTTTTAATGACGAAACATACAGAAAATGAAAAGGTATCTTTTTTAATAATGCACGCACATCCGTTGTTGACCAACTTTCTTAGCCAACATTTTCCAAGTTTCAAAATTTGAAACGAACGTAACTTTTTCTAGTCATCAAATGCACTTATTCTTCACTTTGTTTCGCTAATATCGAAAGTTTCGAAAAGGAATAGTGAACAATATATATATATATATATATATATATGTATATACGAATATAATATTAATATGTGAAATTCCCTTAAATTCTTAAAAAAAACATAAGTCTTCACCTACGTTTTAATGAAATCCATGGCGTGTGCTTTCAGTTGTGTGGCACTGTGGAGATCAGCTAATATTAAAGTTTCGGCGGCGTTTTCTGCAGAAATCTTAGTACAAAGGGTCTCTTCACACATTACCTTAAGATTTTCTAAAGCATACTGAGGAAGAAGAAGTTTTAATATTTCAATAAAAACGAGAAAACAAAATTTTCGTTTAATTATTTTACCTTATCTGCAGCTGCTAACAAATCATGGGCCATTTCATCTAAATTAGGCGCTTTATCCGTATAAATGAATTTTAACATTTCCTTTAACACATCGTAATCGATATCACTCACGACGATACGATTGATTTGGCTTTCTTCCATATCGTGTTGAAACATGGCCGCAAAGACGTCGCTGCGAGCTTTTAAGATAAATTGTAAGTTTACTAATATGTCTATTAGTCTATTAGTTCTGTAACTAGCAAGAAAATTATGATAACCTTAGTGGGAATGCTTAGAAACTAACTTCTGAAATCCAAAATTATATATTAAAGTTCGTTTACTTAAAAACACGACTTTTGAAAGCGGCGAGCAACATAATTCTAACAATTTTCATTCCTTTTATTCCAAGTTTTTAGAGTATGAGGAACATTTTTTTCTAAGTTTTTAAAAATTTGAAAACTTTTTCTAAGTTTTGAACAATGAGGAAAATTTTTTGGCTAACGTCATCAATCACTCGGACAAATACGTGATGTTTTAAAAACTTTTATTCTAATAAATATTGAACCAATTTCCAAAAGAAACACACATTTCATAAAAGAAACACACAGCAGCCTATCGTTTATCTCAAGGTGTACCCAAACCTGAGATAGTGGAGATAATAATTAGTGTTAACTTTCTTTGGAATTCTCTCCGATGGCTTGAGCCCATATTTTTCACCTTAATAAGTTCTTCAATCGCAATCACGATAACAAACTCGTGCAAACTCAATAGAAAAAAAAAAACTGTGAAAAGGAACCCACGATTTTTTGGTAATTATGGTAGTTTTTGTTTGCCGACTGACAACATCACGGCACTGAACTGCTGCGGGTTAAGCAAATGTATCCAAACCGCTAGTAGGTTGACTTGGTTAGTTTAAAAAATCTTGCTAGTTTTCAGCCTATTTTGTGGATTTGGAGTTGAAGTGTGTTTGGAACGAATATTTTCTAAATGACTTTTCCTTGTTTACATCCGTAAAAGTCAATAACAACTTATTCTAAAAAAACATGTTTCAACTTACAAATTAATAAAGCTTTGTGAGCTTGAACTTCACGATCACCCACGAAAAACGTGACATCACTAAGTTTCCCATTATCAAGTAGATTGCCTAGATTTTCATTTAATTTGCCTTCGATCACTTTATACTGCGTTTTTTTCGGTTGATCGCATATATTAACTATATTTACCATGCCAATCTCACAAACAATAGTTAGTTCGTCGTCAGGCAGCAAATTCGCGGCTTTGTCGAATAGAATATTTTTTTCTATAAATTTAGTGAGACCCCAGAATCTAGATTTCTCACAAAACAGCCAAATTCTGTAAAGTGGAAATATAAATTAAAAGGAATACATTGCTTTTTAAAAAAAATAATTTGTTTACTTCGCTGATGAGGAAATGTTTTCTTGTTCCTTTTTTATATTTAATATGCAAAACTTAGGTTTGACATAAACTCCGGAAGTCATACTGCAGGGCTCTAATAATAAAAACAATGATAACACATTTTCTTTGGAGATTCCCATTTTGAGGAGCCTACAAAGGAATAATATAGCATTAATTAATTTATAGGTAAATCTATAAAAAAAAATACGTATCATATTACCATTTTATTTTATCATAAGCCTCAAACGAAAATTTTGGAGATATTAAGTCTTCCCTTGTCACTTCATCCATTTCATTACACCAAATGCTAAAATTTTCTATAGTCCATGTAAAGGTAAATTTATCTACTTTCACCTGGTACAGAAAGCAATGCAAAGAAGTTTAATAAAAATTTAAATGGCTTCAAAGTGTTTCTAAAGAGGTACTTTTTTTTATTTACCTTTGTACGAGCACAATTTTCACTCATTTGTTTGTTAACTGCCGATAAAGGCGCCAATATACTGTTTGAAACGGTACAATTCAAGCTAATTCTACTAGTTTGGTTAGCCCAGCTTTCGCGCACTGATATATTGTAACGCAAAAGCAGAGAAATTAAAAAATTCGATTTTTTTAGTTAGAAGTACAGGAAAGAAGAAACGAAAAAATAAGTCTAACGCGGTGTTTTAATCTGGACGTTGGCATTAAAATCGACAAACAGAATGCCTTTAAATCACACAACTTTCTAGAAAAGAGTTAATGTTAATGATTAATCAAATTTACAGCCTTTTTACACCAACACTTTCTTGTAATCCTTCTGCCTTAGCTTCGATTGAAAAGTTTGAAGAACATGTACTGAAAAATCTTATAAAGAATATATGATATCAGTTTTAACTTGTTCGAGGTAATTGGATAATCTGAATTCCAAGACAAAACCTCAGTTTTGTAATTCAAATGAACTTAATCTTAACGTGGTCGATATTCTTATAAAAAATGAAAGAAATTTACTTCACAAAACACCTTAAAGCCAGATTAAAATGCTAATGAATTGATAACAATAGATTTGAATATAGAATAATCCACTGAAATTACTAAAGAGATCAGATAGAAATTTTCAAAGGATTTTGGTATTTTTACTCAAAGAAACTTTAAAGAAACTTACGCCTTCACTAGAGTACGGATTATGAAAAAAGACTTAGGGGGATTTCCAATATTAATACTTTCTCAACACACACACTCTCTCTGATGTTTCTACTTTTCATAACACTCAGGCAAGTTGCCAAGCGTTCAAAACAAATCAGCAAATTTTTGATTGGCAACACCTACGCTACGCTGTCTGAAAGGACTACGAAATAAGCAATATTCATTACTCGAGAGAAATAACTTACTCTTCCCTACATTCAGAAGAGTCATTACGTATAAAGTTATTTGACTTAAACTTGCTTGTTTCGGCTCAGCTTTAAAATGCGCCCTTGCATTTAAGTCAAATCCAGCGATAGCAAAATTTGCTGTTAATAAAATTTTCGTATGCAAAAGAGATTACTACAAAAATGTCTTTTTGGAGAGTTGCGTTTATATAAAAAATAAAGTTCTAAAAGAAAAACGTAAAGAAACCTAAATATACTGTTCGTTTGCACTACAATATAGAAGGCGCCAGAAATTGATTGAGGTTACTTTACGTATTATATTATTTCCATTCTTTCCTTTATTTTAGTGAAACTTCTTTTTTTTTATTTTGTTGTGATTTTCATTTATTTATATATATTTTTGGATGAATTGAATGTATAATGAAAAAAAAAAAAAAAGAGTGTCAATCTTAATTTAATCTTCCTCCAATCTATCATTTCCAAATTCGAGAATTCGGGAATTGTTCTGCTGCTGTTCGATGAACTGTAACACCTTAGCGTGAAGCGATTTCATTTCATCGTTTCTTTCCCTAATCATTTACAATACTTGATGTAGGGATTGGAATATTTGCTGTTGACATTACAAAAACAACATTAAATTAAGATTTATTTTATGAATTATTATTTTATATTATTTTATATTTTATTTTATATTTAAATAGCTTATAAAGAGTATCATATTAAAGATGATAGAGAGATAAATTATCTTTAAATATATTGAATTAAATTTATTATAATAAAGATTAAATTAATAAAGATAATAAATTTAAAAATAAGAAAAATTTTATTTCTTCGGAAGTAAAAAATTAATGAGAATGATTAATTTAAATGAGATAATTTAAATGTATAAAATAGGTAAATTATTGTAAAAGAAATAAAAGTGTATACCACAAAAAAATAATCTTGAAATTATATTATTTATAAATATAGAAGCTAGTATTCATTCTAACTGATTAATAGATGAATCAGAAGTTTGATTTAAACATTGATATAGGAAATGAAAATGGAATAAATTTTTTTTTTTTCACTCACCTTGTTCCAACGAATAGAACTTCATTCGCCATGTCTCAAGGAATAAAGCTTCATTCGCTTTGTTTCAGCTAATAAAACTTCATTTGTGCTCGTGTCACATATAAGAAAAAAAAATTGTAATATGAATTAGTTGAAAATATATACAGTACCGTGTAATAAAAAGCAATGTAGATAAGTAAAAGTAGGCGTGGTTCCCATTAGAAACAATGCTTTGCCGATTCGACGAGCATTTACAGAAATGTCCGGCGAGAGGAAGACAAATTTTGTGTAGATGTTGTTACTTGTTTTATATATATATATATATATATATATAGCAAATATATATATATATATATATATAGCAAATTTTGCTTTCGATAATCTTGCATACTTGGACCTGCCGATCCCGCCTTTCTCTTTTTCTTTTATATTTTGTCTAATTTTATTTGTATATTTTATTATTTTAAACCTTTTCCATTTTATATGATTTGAAATTTTGATTTATACATTAATTTACAAAATATAAACAACAAGAAATAAACGTAAAATTCTTTTAAGTTTTAAATGAATTTTCAAAATATGTTATAATTTTTCTTTAAATTAAAGAGAAATTTTCAAATTTGGAAGAAGCAATAAAAATATAAATGGTTTTCAAATATATCATAAAATTGAACAATATTATGGAAATGAAGATTAGTAAAAAAATTTCCAAAATTTCTCAACATGAATAAAGTTAAGCCCGCACCAAAAGAGTAAAGATCATAGGATCAAATATCTATTTTGATTGGTTATCATCGCATCATTATCAACAGCAAAATCTGTTTCGAAAATAGCTAATAGTATGTATTGGGAGAGAATAATAACTTGATATCTCCTGTAAGGAGTAGGATTTTTTAAATGACAAGCCAAAAAAGTGTATCATTCTTGATATACGCGTAATGTTACAATATTCTCAATTAAAAATAGTACAATTATGTTGAAAGATTAAAATAAACTTTTTGTCTCATAAAACAATGATGTTAAAAAAATATTTTAAAAAATCAGTAAAATGAATAGTTAATTAAGGAACAATTAAATCATTTTTAATTGAAATTTTTTTTGAATAAATAAATAGAAAATAAATGTTTTGCAACACAATTTTATCTTGTCTTGCTAGACAGACTAATAATTTTTGATTTTGAATTTGCATTCCATTTGATTCGTTCCATAGATAACACGAAAAAGGCATTTAGTGTTATTCTTCAATCGAACTTCAGTAAGTTTTTCAAAACGTATGAGAAACAAAAACCATTACTTATTCCAGTAAATTGAAAGTATTACAAATTGTTATGATTATATTTTGTACAAAAAAAAAATTTAATTGCATTAGTCTTATTGTACTTACGGTTCACAACATTCTTTGAACGCGATTTTTGTTTTAAAATTTATTGGAATGGTGAACTAATACAGTGAAACTATTATATTTACAATAGAAACATTGCCCGGCCTTCTTAAAATAAATACAAAATTTATAGAAAAATAAAAAGAGGAAACTTTAAAAGATTATAAAAAAATATTTTTTTTTGTAAAATTCACAACGCAAATTCAATAAGTAACTTTATATATACATAATAAAAACCACCAAGCAAATAATAATATTAATATTATTATTTTTTTGAAAGCACTTTGAATTTTTAAAAAAATTATTTAAGTAACAAACATTTTAAAATTAATAATCCTAAATAAGCATTTTTATCTTCGACAAAAGTATACATTTTTAATTCGGTTCATTTACGACTGGATTTAGCATTTAGCATTTGTGCCACTCTTCTGATAACAAACGGCCATAGTATCAAGAAAACAAACCAAGTAGGAGATATATTTGAAAATGGCCACCATTTCGGATATTTCGATTTGTGAATGATTGATGATGAATTGTTCGTTAAAGACGAATGCGATTTTCCCAATAAATGGTGCATTTTTATAACCGATTTTTCCAAATCGATTACGCGCTGATTAATCGCAGCTATCTCGGAATTCATTTTTATTATCGTAAGTTGAACCTGCTTCAAAATATGAGTGTTGTGCATTAAGGATTCTGTAAAGTCGTTTTGTACGTCACAAGGATCTACGTATTCATCATCTGAATGATCTATGCTACCATTTGTCATGCTTTGATTATCAGTGGTAGTTATGGTAACTCCCGAAATTTGTGATTCATTAATTATACGTAAATCATCTATTTGAGCATTCTCTAAAGATTGTTCGTTAGCGTTTAAAGTTAATTGGTCTGAATTTTCATGCGGTACACGATGGTTGCCACTGACGGACTGAAAAAAAATTTTCTTCTTAAAAAATGTGAATAAATATATTTCATATCATTTACTTCAGATTCGATATTGTCAACATTATGACTACGCCCATGTTGTGGACTATTCGTGCGCGAATTGAATGGAGAATTAGGATGAGATTCCGCAAGCTCTTTCATGCCAGGCGCTATAATATCCAATTCATCTAAATTAATATTTTCTAAACCTGATAAACTGCCAACAAAATTTTGCACATTTTCCGTGAACGACATAGTTTCTATGATTTCCTGGAGACCCTTCACATATTCTTGCATAGCCTGCTCTCTGCTGAGATGACGATTTTTATTCCAAGCCTCCCATTTAGTACGACCGACAATATCCCAAAAACTGGGTCTGTTTTGATGGCAAGGACCTTCGGTTGCCTGTTTGTATAACCCATAAAATTTCAACATCATAGCAGTGCTTGGTTGATAAGGACCATTTTTCGGTAAACCTTTAATAACATTAACTGCCGCCTGAAATCGTTCCTGTACGGAAGCCATAATTAATCCCTATTCTGCAATAACAAAAAATATAAATAATTATAATAAGAAGAATAACGATAGCATAGAATTAATGGTATTTTGCAAATAATTAAAAATTACATTTTCCTGACAAGAATCAAAAAAGTTATTTATTACGCTCTCAAGTTTTTCCTCAATTGAACTTTGTTCGCTGCTTGAATTTGCACCTTTGTAAAAAAGTCAAATATATACATATAATTTTTTTAATATTTCGCAAATTTGCAAAAATGAACAAATTTCAAAATTCACTTAATATTTTTTTCGTAAAACGTAGAAATAAAAGTTTTATTAAATAAAATCAATCGCTGAAAATTTTGTATCAAATTTTTGCTAATAAAATTGTTCATTCTTCTCTTCTTCCTTTGCAATATCTTTTCGTAAAAAAAAGTTTACTAAGTATTAAGTTAACTTTAGTTCTTATTTTATATAATAATTAATATTACAATTTATATGACATTTTTTTCGTAACTATTATCATCCCGTTTGTAACTTATTAACGATATTATAAGCAAAGAATTTTTCAATAGAAAAAAAAATGATTTAACCGAAAGAAGAACAGCTCTGTTCATCAACTAGTTTAACACTGCCAAAGAAAGCATCCACAACAACATATGTTAGATATTCAAGCATATAATGACAAAAATGTTAATGTTGCGGACGCGAAAAAATTATGAAAATGAAAAAATAAGAGATATTGTTTCGTAGTGGTTTCAAAATTAAGAATAAAACATAGTACTGACTTTGTTTTTCGTTTTCGTTTTATACAAGTAAAAAAAAAACATTCTTGTACAAGTATGTTCATGTAATATTAAAAATATAAAAAAATATATCTTCATTGAATTCCTTTGGATTTAAAGTTTATTATTGTTATTATTGTTATTATTTGTGATATTTAGTAATTCATAATTAGTAAATAATTTGTCTTTTGATATTGTTTGTTACATCTTTTTTTAAATTTTGCGTAGGGTTTGGGGTTTTATGCTGGTAGATCACAGTTGTTCCATTATCGTTCGTAGTTTTAACTTTAAGTTCGAGCAATTATTACGTTCGAAAAAACAGCCATAACACTTCTTCGTTTTTGACTGGAATACAATTTCATATTTCCTAAAGATGGCTCTGCCTTAAAATGAAAGCTGCCTCAAATGTAGAGTTTTTGGATATAACAATTTTCATTTGCATTTGGATATGTTATATCTATTTTAGCTTTCAGAAATCATATGGACCTGGCATATTGAAAATTCCTAAGACTGCAAATATAATGAAGCCGCGCGCTTATATTCCCATGCTTGGGCGACAATTAGACTGAACACAACGAAGCCGCCGTTATATATAATAATTTGTAAAATAACTTTTAACTTTATCAATAAATCGATATTATTGTTTATTTTTAAATTTTTTAGAAAATAATAAAACATAAAACTGGATAAATAAACCTAATCCACACACCTCCGAATTATATCCGGAATATAGAAAAGTGTGTCGCACAATTCTGAGATTCTAAATGGAAAATAGAAAATAAAAGAACTAAGATGCTAAATGGAAAATAGAAAATAAAAGAACTGAGATGCTAAATGGAAAATAGAAAATAAAAGAACTGAGATGCTAAATCCGATTTAAACGATTAAATACGTGTTTGTTTTATTTACTTTTATATATCTGAGATAATGATTTACTGATTTATCTTATAACCCTCCTTTAAGCAAATCTGGCAACTAGTTGCCGTGTTCACAGTTGTAATATTTTGCATTGAATAAATATATAATACCGTAGATAATGAATAAACCCATAACATACGGTAACGTGTTTATAAAGCACATTACCAGACCGTCTTATGAATTTCGCCATAGAAATTCCTCTCATTCGCGGAAAAACTGTGCTTGTGAAAACATATTTTATTTTTTCGTGCGTCATATATGTATGAGGACAAGAACGTGAAATTCTCAATTTTCACAATAAGGTGTAAATCTTTCAACCACAATTTGTCAGCTTTTAAAAGAGCGAAATAGAAATTAACTATTTCACAAATGTTAATCAGTGTTAATAACTCAATTTGTTATTATAGATAACCTTGTGCAAAAGACTACTAACAAACAATTTGTTGTTCGTTTTCGTTTTTTCTTTCAGTTACAAAGATCGATTTTCTAATTATACGTGTGTATGGTGGCGTTTTTGTGCATTTTTTCTTCAATATATTATATATACCACTACTAATACAATTTCTTTAGTAGTGATTCAATACATGTGAACGAGTGTGTTTGATTAAGTGTGGGTATTTATACATAAAGAAATACATCCCGATCAGTAACGATTGAATAAAAATCACAATTGGAAATTGTTAAATATTGCAATTAAACATGAAATTTGTTGCAACAACAACAGTCGACAATAAATTATTTGATGAAGAAGAAGCCTTTTTATTCCAGACATCTATAAATAATAATCAAACAACGTTTTTAAAAGCACTAAATAATTTACAACTGTGCTCGTTTATATTGTCTCAAGTACTGAGGAAATTTCAAGTGATTCATAAAACGCAACAACAACAGTATAAAAACTCAAAAGTTCATAAAAATTGGAAAAATCAAAACTTTTGCATAGCTGCGTCCTGATTAAAAGCAAATATTCATTTAAGAAAATTCAATTACTCTGATATAACTGGAAGCCGTTTCAAAAGAAAAAATCGATAACTGTGCAAAACTGAATTAAATACAAATCGTGCTATAAAAAAGTGAGCGTTAGTGAAAAATTATTTGGAAGGAATATTAAATAACAAAGAAATCAAAAATATTTTATCAGAGAGTATAAAAAGTGTTAGAATAATACATAAAATAATATTTTAGCATAAAGGAAAAGACGTATATATATTTATTGAAAAACCTCGTGTTCTGCTATCATCGTCCTTTTATATTCTGGCATTTTTCGCTTTGTTGTTGTATGTGCCATTCAACGTGTCTCTTTAAGCTAGCTAGCTATTGAGTGAGCGTGCAGAGGAATTTTCTCTACTTTCTCATTTCTAAAATTTATTTATGTTTGCACAGCAAACTTGGTGGTGAGAAAACCCCCAATCGGTAATTTATAATATATGTAACTATATTCTACTTCTTTTCTATATTGCAGGGTGCTTAAAACTGGTTCTATCTGTTGCTTAAAAACAGCACAATTGAATTCGAAAGCGTTGATTTGAGTTTGTCAAAAATTTCAAAATCATTGCATTTAAAAACTAAAAATTATCAAAAATTTAAAAAAATGCCACGTCGTAATAAAAGGGGAGGCAAGGGTAAGATCAAAATTTATCTTTATTTTATATAAATACTCTAGATTAAGTTCAACAAATTCTTTTTTATTTGTGTTTAATATGTAATGCGATAGATGAAGTGAAAATTACTTTATGCAACGATGAGAACTTTTGTATCACATTGATTAGATTAGAATTGGGAGCTAGCGCGCGTGTTTGCAAGGCACGTTCATTTAACAACTATCTCTATAACATCCAGAAACATCGTGTTAAAGTAGACTATACATCAATTATTTTCGTTTAATGCAAAATCGCAAAATTTAGTTAGCCACGCGCTCTTTCTATCCACATATTACATGTTTAAAAAATGAAGATCTCACAATTGGAATAACAGAAAATTAGAAAATTTTCCCATTGTCCATCTTTCTTAGTACATTATAGAAGAACTTTAACATTTTATCAATTGTTAATTGTGTGAGTATGTCATTTGGGGATGAGTTCCACATCGGATCCTTAAATGTTATATTTAATATTCGAGGGATTCAAAATTGTTGAAAAAATTAATTTGAAAATAATTCTTTCTTTTTTTTAGTTCTCAAATTGTGTAGCTTTCAGAGTTTGGTCTTTATCAAATATTTAAAAACAAAGATTAGATTTCGACAATTATTGGAAAATGGCAACATAAGCGCCTTTTTAATTTTGATCGAAAAAGCTGATCTTTTATTAATAAAACTAATGCTTAAAGTAATTTCTGAAAAATACCTTATAAAACGTTAACTTAAAAATATGAAAAATTTAAACGGGAAAAATGGAAATTAATCGAGTTATGTATGCTACGTGACGCTTTTGATGTTTTAGAATATGTTGTAGACAAATCCTTTTATTGGAAGAGGGTTTTTATGTTATATATTTTTCATTAGTCTGCAATCCCAGCACAGAGCCCTTTCATTTTCAAATATTCTTCAATAGTCTCTTTTTTCGATGGTTTATTGAACGAAAATGACTCTTCTACTACTACATCAATCAAAAACTGATAACTTAGCTTTATTTTATCCAGTCATCTCAATAAAGCTGCATCAACATATTTTTTTTGGGAAATGTGTCTTCACAAAAACATAAATGCTTTATAAAGACATTTGTTTAGCGTATCAAAGGAATAAAATATTGAAAAACTAAGAAATAAATATATAACTTCTTCTCAGCATATATTCTTAGACCGCTTGAATAAAAACCATTTAATTTACAGGAAAAAAATGTATTCTAAATAATGAATTTTTCTCATCATATTCTAAAGGGTTCAAAGTGTCTATCAAGTGAAAAAAAAAAAAAAAGATCACTGAAACATCTATGGAGGTCGTTACCTCTTAACTTTTTTTTTTTTTGAGCATTTTACCAGTGTTACCTGTTAATAATAATAAAAAAAAATACGTATTTTTTTTTTTTTCGAGTATGTAATCTTATGCAAATTTCTCGGCAATGCAAATGAAATATAAATCCTTTGTTGCGGTATATAATAATTTTCACAAAGGCTTATTTGAGTTACTGTTGTGTCACGATACGAACTGTTGATCATCTGCGCTGATCACGCGCTCTTCAAGATAATTTTTGTGATTTTGTATGTGTCTACCTTTTATGTATGTAGTATACAATACACGTAATATAATTTCTTTTTGAAAGAGTAAAAAAGCAAAAAAAAAAAAACGTTTTGTAATTTTCACTTGTCTTATTTGTAAGATATTTCGTGTAAAGAAATTAAAGTTAGTTTATATTTATATATTTAATAGAATTCATTGTAGATGACAATAGCAAATTTTTAAAATGACAGTTGATAATGAAATATTATATAATTAAAGATAATTTCAAGAGAATTTAATCAAATCATGCTCTTCCCTTCATTTCTACAAAATATATGTAAAGTTAGAGAGAAAAGCTTTCTTTACGATCTTAACAGAAATTCAGAAATTTCAATATTTCGAATTTTGCATCTTAATAACGGAACATTAAACATATTATCCCAATTCGCTCTACATGCTAACATAATCTTATAAAAGGAATTTTTTTTAAGTTAATTGCTTTAAAATGTTTGAATGTTTTTTTCTTTCATATATTCCGATTCTTTAATTAACATATACACTAAAATTCACACGTAAATATTTCTATTTATAAAAATTTTAGAGTAGATTACGTTTTTGACCTTCAGAAATAAATTAAGATAAAAAAAACAAAAGCAAAAAAAAAAAAAGAAAACGAAATTATGAATTTACTTAGCTTAAAATGAATAGTTAAAACCCACTACTGCTACTACTACATGAGCATATTTTCAACTTTATAGTATGCGCCTATATCCATCTTTTTCTATTTATTCTCCTCTACAGGGAAGACAGAATTATTATAGGATCTTCGGAGAATTTCGAAAATTTATTCTCCTCTACAGGGAAGACAGAATTATTATAGGATCTTCGGAGAATTTAGAAAATTATATACAAATATATTGCAAGTTTAGATATATACAAATTTAGAGGTTAGCAATTCAATCATCCAGATTTTGTGGAGAAGGAAACGATTTTCTTAAGATTTCTAATATTAGTTTGGGGCAAAAAAAATCCATTATTTTTTCGGTAGATGGCTACACTGGTAGATTTCTCGTAACAATTTCAAATTTATCCTCGTTGGAAAGGTGACATTTCGCAGTAAAAAAAATTATTATTAGATTATTTATTATGAGTTCCTTCCATATGGCCAAACGCTAAATTCTGATCTCTACTGTCAACAACTGGACCGTTTGAAGATAGCGATTGACCAGAAACGGCCAGAATTGGCCAACAGCAGAGGTGTC
>KK351145.1:536578-550368 GCA_000671755.1 Glossina brevipalpis
CACCAAACAAAAAACAACAAAAGAATTTTTTTTACTGCGAAATGTCACCTTTCCAACAAACATAAATCTGAAATTGTTTGATCGATACTTTACAAGAAATCTACCAGTGTAGCCATTTACCGAAAAAATAATGGATTTTTTTTTCGCCAAACTAATATAATAACTTATTTGTCAAGGATATAAAGTATACTAAGTTTAGATCACTTTGGACCATTTTTACAACCTCTAAATGCTTCTCAATAAAAAAAGTAAGCATTTATATAGCAACAAAGCATAGTTGTTGGTATTTTATGACGAGAATAATATAATAGACGAGGATGGTGCAGAATATTTAATAAATAGCACATCTTACTCCTCGACTATAACCATTTTTGCTAACTATTCAATATATAAACGCGATACATTTTTAAAATTTTTTTCAGGTCGCCTTGGCGACTCAAATTCGGAGGATGAATCATACAATGACAATGTTTCTGTTTATTCATACACATCGGACAATGCACCTTCTTCGGTGAATGATTGTGATGAATTGTCGTCAAATGAACGTTACGAGGAGCGTTTCATTCAAGCATTGGAAAACGCAACTGAGAAATCAGCTCAAACACGTACATTGGCTTTGCAAAGTATTTGCGAAATATTAATGCATCGTTATATGCCTGATTTCGTGGATGATCGTAAAGTTACGTTGATTGATTGTATTGAAAAGAGTATACGTCGAGGTAAAGGTGCAGAACAAGCATGGGGCGCTCGATTGGCACCATTGTTGGTGCTGCAATTAGGTGGTGATGAAACCATTTCCAAGACTCTCAATCAGTTTCTTTTGACTACAGTGCAGGATAAATCAGTTACATTTGATGCCAGAGCTAAATGTTGCACTGCCTTGGGTCTATTGAACTTTTTTGGTGGCGAAGATATTGGTGATTTACTCTCGCTGATGCAATGCTTCGAAAGTATTTTCAGTGGCAGTTATTTGAAAGCCGATGACAAGGTACCAATCTCTATAAGTGCCGAGGCTAGCACTTTACATGCCGAAGCTTTATCGGCCTGGGGTTTGCTTTCAACTCTAATACCTCCAGGTGATTTTGTGGCTTGGATGACAAGTGGTCAGCCTGTATTACCGTAAGTTTTAACAAGTTCCCTTTTTTTTAACATTAACATTCTTTCCTAATTTGTTTCAACTTTTTAAGATCGTTTAAAAAAATTATGGGCTTGCTGCAATCACCACATTTGGACGTGCGTATGGTTGCTGGGGAAACTTTGGCTTTGATTTTGGAATCTGGCCGTTCTCATGACGAGGAATTTTTGGAAGATTATCTTATCGATCTGATAGATATGGTAAAACAGTTGGCTACAGATTCTCATAAATATCGAGCTAAGCGAGATCGTAAAGCTCAAAGAGCTACTTTTAGAGATGTTCTACGGTATCTAGAGGTAAGGAAAATAAACTTGACATACGAAATATTCAAAACTTTTTTTTTTTCTCAAAACGATTTTTTTTATTATATACCAAACAAGTAAATACTGTTCCGAAAATGTAAAGAGGCCATTCATTATTAAACTTAACACAAAAGATTTTCTATAACTTTTTTTTCTAACTTAGATTCGCACATGTA
Organism: Glossina brevipalpis; assembly: GCA_000671755.1. Classification (NCBI taxonomy): domain Eukaryota; kingdom Metazoa; phylum Arthropoda; class Insecta; order Diptera; family Glossinidae; genus Glossina; species Glossina brevipalpis. The sequence continues at coordinate 538,192 of KK351145.1, forward strand.
TGTACTAGCTGATGACGACAATGTTTGTTCGAGCATTTCTGATGATTATGTATATTATTACGCATTATAACGCAGCCAATCTTATTGATTGTATCCATATACTCGGAGAAATCTGCTTTTTTGGCAAAGATACTGGAACGCCAATGCGAATTATTGCCGGAACTAATGAAACGTGCAGAGTCTGCAAACGATATTTTAAATGGTTTGTAGACCTTTTCGCACGGATCTTGATTCAGTAAACCGGCTTCGCCTTCTTTAGCCAATTCCTGCATAACATTTGTTCTGAACTCAGCACACGGTCCTTGGCGTTGCAACAATTTGCTAGCATTCAACTTTTTGGTTTCGTCCTCATCCTTTAGTGATTTGTAAATACCTTCCGGATATTCGTTCATGTTACAAAAATCAATTTGATACGTAGTATACATGCGTTCACGTTCCAAACGCCTGTTTAGTTCGTCCTTAGGCATTTGCTTTAATCGTTCGTATAGATCAGGATAAGCAGTACGTAGGATTTTCAAAAATCGATTTGGTTGCTCTTTGAAACAATCTGCTTGCGCTTCACCAGCCATCGCATCCAACTGTTCGGGTGATAATTTAGTGGGCAATATGCGTGGATCAACTAATCGACCCATCGGGGCCACGCCTGTCCATTCCATGGCGCATTGTTTCTCCACGGCCTTTGGAATGTCAACTTTAGTTTCTTCTACACACGCACAGACTTCTTTTTCTGGTTCAGCTGTTTTTGCAGTTTGCTTCGTTCGGAGAAAATCATAGCGTTTGGTATAGGGAGGAATATAGTCGTGTTGATAAGTAGTTACGAGCATTTTTTTAGTTTTGTTTTAAAACACTTATAATTTTGGCCACTGTTCTTAGTGTATTATTTTAGAAATTTTTTCTGGTTTTTTTTTTTCTTTTTATTTCTTATAAATTATTTAATGGCATTCGTTCCTTATACTACGTCACAGAAATTTATACAAAACTAAAATTGTTGACATGATACTTTTTTCTATAACAATCATAATGATTAAATTTTCAAATGTCTCCTTGTTTTGAAGAAAAGAAAAGAAAAGAAAAGGTATTCGCCTTAGATATTGAAAATTCGTTACGTTGCTGCTGCGCAGCTTTCGCTGTCTTCAACTAATTGCAAAAGTCTTTGTATGATAAGGTAATGAAAGCGTTATACGCACTTAAACAGTTTTTAGGCATAATCTCAACACAAAATTTATGGTGGGAGTGTTTACACGTTATTACAGACATCTCAATGCAATACATACATACATACATACAACATGTTGGACTTGACACAATTAGTAGTTTGTTTACTAAAGAAGAGTCATAAAAAAATTGCGGTAGAGCCGATAGCCTATGTTGCTAGTGCTCAATTAATTTCTCTAGTCTAAGAATTAATTTCATTGGACTAGAAAATATAATAATAATAATAATAATAATAATAATAATAATAATAATAATAAAATTACGGTAACACTAACATTAGAAAGAAAAAACTGTCTTATTCTAATCAAAAAGAAGCGAGAATTTTATAATTATAAATGATATTTCTTTTACACTTGGTGCGTAAAAATTTCCAGTCTTTGGGTGGAGGAAGCTAGAATGCCCTTTTGAAGAATATGTTTTACGAATGGTTTTGAATCTAGAATCAATGGAGCTAGTATTAAAAGAATATTAATAATTAATATTAAAAAAGCATTAAAAAAATTGTTCAAGCGCACGATAATCTGTAAAAACTTCAAATTTGTTAGTGAAAGAAAAAAATACAAACAAAATCGAAATTGACAATGCTAAGATGAAAATGTTTAATTTAATTAAATGTTGTTCATGATAGTGTATAAGTATTAATCAAGACGATACACAAGGGAAAGTACCATTAACCTTCTCCAATTTGAAAATCGTGTCCATAAAGATGGATAATAATAGGAGAGATGGAATAAATGCTTTTTGAGAAAACCAAAAAATTCTGATTGCTTTTTAATCAAATCAGTTATACCTAGAATTAATAGGGATTTGACGAGTTTAACATACTTCTTTTTTTTGGTAGTTGCAAACAAATGAAAAATGTAAAATAATATTTTCAAATTCAACTATATTTTCCTCCACAGGATGATATATTACCGGAAATAACTATACGTTTTGGTACCGAATGCTTGGTATTAGATTCTTGGGCTATACATCATCAGTACTCGGCTTTATGCGTTATTATGGGCCCTGGCATGACTAATCAGTTGCAAGAAAATGACTTCATTCGCGATATTTTCGGTTTGGGCTCTAAACTCAATACAATGAACGGATCCACGAAAGCTAAAGCTTCTAAGTTAGAAAGGGTGAGCTAGCTCTCTCAAACTATTGATAATATTTATGCTGATTTTTTTTTTTTCATTTTCAGCACTTATTGAACGCTGCTGCTTTCAAAGCACGCACTATATCACGTGGAAAAAATCGCGATAAACGTTCAGCAGTTTTAACTTAAAAGTTGTTGAATTTATTCAAAGAAGATGAAAAAAAAAAAAAACACTTCCACCTAGTTTTAATTAGGTATGACTTCAAGACATAAATACCAGATTAAAAATTTTTTTTTTTTTTTTTTTTTAAATCATCTTTCAACACACGCCATCCTAGAAAGAGAGAATTTATAAGATTTTTTCAATCCCTCTCATGGTTACCGCGCTTTCATTTTATTTTTCATTAACGCTCATTTACAAACCTGCCACCAGCTAGCCAAATTTTTTCTATTTTCTTTCGATTGTGTTTTCCAGATATATCGATATACAAATTAATTAGAAGTTGCCAAACTTTTAAAATTTTAATATAAATTGTAGTTAAATTTTATTATATTTAGTTTGCAATTTTTCCAATACGTATATACATATATATTAATTAAAAGTTTTTTTTTTTAGAAAATATATACAACAATACCCAAAACTAGTTAATATTTGCTTTTCCTAAATGAAATCTAATTTAAAAAAAAAAAAAAAAAAAAAAAAAAAAAAAAAAATAATGGAAAACTGTATAAGAAGATCCAGGGGCGCCGTGTCTACCTTCTTCAAATTATTTTCTTCTGATATTCGTTTAAATCTAATGTAATCGTTTTGTAAAATTTTGGCACTTCAGGGTTCTAAAACAAAGTAAATTGTTAAATATATAAATGTACGCGTAAGCATACAGATTTCGGCATAAAAGGGGGGAACCTAGCCCTCCTATCGGAAAGAATTAACCACCACTTTATGTGGACATTTGAATTTAAAAAAAAAAAAAAAAAATTGTTTCGCCCTATACTAAATTTAATCACAATCTAGTTCTAATAATTATGTATATAAATATATTTATCTATTGTACATGTACATAAACTATTTAGAATTTATTGCTAGTCTACATGTTTTTTTTTTTTTTTTTTTTTTTGTATAATACATTATTCACTGCTACACCTAAACAAACATGAAATTTTACGTAAATATTTGATAGAGAAATTTCATCTAAAAAAGTAAAAAAAAAAAAAAAAAAAAAAAAAAAATTTTAGCAGCAATATTTTATTTTTCGTTATGAACAGCATTTTACTATAAATACATTGGTCTCGCACACTGAACAATTCAATTCACCCGACATGGAAAACTACCTTTCTAGTATAAACAAATAATATTATTTGCTTATAGTTGATAAAAGTATCTGAAAGTAATTTTTATATAAACTTGTATTTAGCTTTTTTTATGTAAAAAAAAAAATACGATATACAAGAAACTTTATTTTTATGTAATCAATTTAAAAAATAACAAAATATAATAAAATAAATTTTGGTTGCATAGCAAGGCAACACAAACCTGGATATTTTAGTGTTTTATATTTTTGCTTAGAAGAAAACGAGGAGGAAAACTTACGTAAATGTGCCCCAATTAATAAATAACTCGTACTCTTAGGTATTACCTGTTGGCTCAAAATTTCATGCTAATCTATAATATATACAATATGCAATGTCCCCTGTGAACACATAATATAATATAAGGATATGATTTTAAAATTTTTTACCCGAAGAATGAAATGGAAATGGAATGGAAAATGGAAATAATCCCGAAAGCTCACAATACAGAAGAACTTTTTTATTGTTCTACAATTTCTAGACGCTTTAAGCAAGCATGCACAAACTGCGCATTATAATTTTATTTATATTTACCTTTTTTACGGCTTTCATCTCCTCTCTTATCTATCAATATCATTAAATGTTCTCTTGCCCATGATATTAGTAATTGTTTGCCTTTGAAAAATTTATACCGTTATGACGCAATTTTATTATTATAAACGAGCCCAACCCCGTTCTACAGAAAAAAACTTTAATCAAAAATTCATAAAAGATATTTATAAAACGTATATATATATGTATATATATATATGTCTATATATATATGTCTATATATATATATATAGATACATATACATGTATATATAGATACATATACATGTATATATAGATGCATATACATGTATATATATATATGTACATGTACATATATATATATATGTATACTATATACATGTATATATATATATATATGTACATATATATATATATATATATATATACGTTTTATAAATATCTTTTATGAATTTTTGATTAAAGTTTTTTTTTTATATATATATATAACTCAGTACCCTCAACACAAAAATTTTTATCAACTGGTTTTGATTTTACTGTTTTGGGAAATTTAAATGATTTCGCTTTTGGAAATTCTCTCCATCTATTATCTTGTTTGAATACCAATTTCGCTGAATTTTTATTTTTTGTATAATATTAATAAAAATTATAAAATAATAAAAATATTAAAAATTTGTTATAAATTTATACCCTACGTGGCTAATGATACGTTAATAGTATGTTAAGTTTGTATGTGCACGCACGTAATACTCACAAGAACTTATGATAGACATATCTTCTATAATGCTGAACGATTCAAGCTGATCCAGCTGTCTGAAGAGTGTCTATTTAATTTTGTGTTCAAACTATAAGTCTCCGTCTCCATCTTTGAGATGTTTTGCCATAATTTAATATGCAAACGAACGCTATTGAATCAGATCATTTTTGCAACTACCGCCCATATAACGCTTTAAGAGTGTCTATGTAATTTGGTGTTCAAACTATAAGTCTACATCTTTGAGATGTTTTGCCATAATTTAATATGCAAACGAACGCTATTGAATCAGATCACTTTTGCAACTATCGCCCATATAACGCTTTATTTTGGAAGAGTAGGTTTATGAAAAAAATTTGCAACCTTTTAAATTCTCTCGACAAATATCGCTTAGTATTAGTAATTCGGTGTAATAAATTTATGTAAAAAATTTGATTCGAGTTGGCCAATTATCGTATAATAATTTTTGTTCGAAATTTTCGAATTAACGAATATGAAATATTCGATCGCATCCGAAGATAATTTCTTTACTTGTTTTATTTTATTTTAAATTGCGTAGCATCTTGAGTTCGTTTATTGTCTGAATAGATTCCTACAGTCTATTTGACTGATTGATGAGACTATTTGATTAATTCTAATCAGCATATACAAATGTAGAAATAATTAATGGGATACTTGAAGAGAATTGCCAAATGCTAATGAGATCTGAACTTACAAGGCGCGTGGCACTTTGTTAAAAGAGGGAAAATCTTAACGTTGGATTAAGAACTTCAATCATTTTATAAGTAATACTATCGGAATTTCTTGTCAGCATTCACGATTGTTTTTAGGTGGAGCAAAGCGTCCAAAAAGAAAAAGAAGAAGAACAGTTTGGCATTAAAATATCTTTTAAAAGTAAAATTGCATTCTGTTTTTAAAAAGATTAGAAAAAGATGTTCTTAAATAGATTAGAAAAGATGTTCTTAAAAAGATTAGAAAAAGATGTTCTTAAAAAGATTAGAAAAGATGTTCTTTCCATATAAGATTTGACACAAACGTTTAGATGAGAAAATATTAGGTTGGGGAAAAGGTAATCCATCCAATCTTATCAGAACTTCAGAACTTTATTTAACATTTCGAATTAGAAAATAATGGATTACCTTTTCCCCAAACTAATATTTTTATTGAACAACAACAACTATTGTTTTAGAAAATCTTGCTTTTTACTCTCATTAGGTATTCGTTAGAAAGATGGTTTATATCTTTATTTAGAATGGCGTTATCAAGAACAAAGACGGCTTGGTCGTATTGAGAAGCAAGCTTAAAAATTCTTATTTGTATAATTTCAATGAGCTATAACTAAGTCTCAAGCTTTTTAAACTTTTCTGTGACCGCCGCTCTGACTAAATCGATATATCCATATAAAATACATTTTACAATTTTATTAAAAACTTGGAGAAGACCGAATTAAAAAATAGTTCTTTTCGTTTTAAAAATTTACTTTCACGACGAATTTATCAATTTTTTTTCTAAGTTTTATATCTTTTTTAAAATTTCTACAAAATTTAATTCGTAAAGGATCTTTCAATAAAAGTGGCATTTTTGAAATTTTATTTTGCAGTTTCAAAAATATTTTCTTACGTGTACTTTAAGCTGTGAAAATATCTGATAAAGTTTGCAGGTTCATATCATGCAGCAGCAGATTCGCGATTCTTGAACGTTTAGAAATTATTAAAAATAAATATTTTAAAATGGCAACTTAGTTGTGTGTCGCCATTATTGTTTGTCTATTCGGGCTACGTTACGAGGAAAACACCGTACACAGTATACGTGATCGATATTTTAATGGTATTTTTTTTTTTGAAAATACAACTGCAATGTTCAAAAGTTCAAAAGTTGATACGTTGCTTTTTTTTTTTTCTTCAAATTTTAAAAAGTATCATACTAAATGCAATACATTTCTAATAAAAGACTCTATATATTAGTTTGGGGAAAAAAAATCCATCCAATCTTATAAGAACTTCAGGACTTTATTTAACATTTCGAATTGGAAAATAATGGATTTCTTTTTCCCCAAACTAATATTTGTGAATTGTCTTCAATTTGAATAAAAGAAACAAGAACATTTTTTTAAAATAATTTATCGACAATTTTGTTTGTATAATAATAATATATATTATGGAATTTTTATATTACTATTAATTGAATTGATTTTTTTTCGCATTTCTTTTTTTTTTAATAAATAAAAATTCAATGTTTTCTTATTCATTCAGTTATTACTATGAGTTATGATTATGTTACGAGAAAAGTTTTTAAAACTTATATTATTAAGATTTTATTGTATTATATAATAATATAAGCAGGGGCGGGCCTAATGAATTAACTTAATGATATAAATTACATCGAATAAATTTTTATATACATGTATATGTAAGTTTGTAAATTTTAAAACTATGAGTGACATTTGTTTTTGTCTTTTTCGATTTTTTTTTTTTTTTTTTTTTGTAAAATATAAAAAAAAAATGTATATAAATAATTATTAATAAATGTGTGATGCTTTTGTCAATTACAATACAATATAAAATGTAATGTTACACTGGTTGGCTATAAATATGTTTTGTTGCTTTTGCGATTGAAAGCTGCGTCTATGATTTCCGGTTGTGCAGAAGTCAATTGTATTTCTTATATTTTTTTATAATCTCTACTCGGTTATAAAGGCAAAACAAATATAAGCTATATTAAAACTAATAGATAGGGATGGCATGACATTTAAGATAAATGTAGTTATTATACATATAAGGAGAAACATTTCCATAGCGTACGTCGATAGAAGATTCCGCAGATAATATTTTTACTTTGTTTAGTAATGTATATAGAAGTTTTTTCTTAAGATTACATTGGGTATCAGCGCCATCGTGAGTTTTGAAATCTGGCTCCGCGACCGCACATAATCCGTTTTGCTATCAATTATTCGCTATTCCGCGCTATACGGCGTTATAAAGCGTGACATTTTTAGCCTCTTGGATCGATAACAACACCTCTATTGTATAACTGATTTTTAATGATTTTAAAATTGAGCATTTTTTTCAATCGTTTTTCTATGCTTATCTACTCTTTCTTTGCTTTCAAAATGTTCTTAACTTTCTGAAAATTATATATTAGTAGTATATAATAATGAGAAGAAAAAAATTATAGTTATAGAATAAGGAAGTAAATATTGCAAAAAATTTTTTGTTCAAACATAATGAAATGAAATAGATTCCGGAAATTTTAAACTTTAAGATGAACAATTTCCAGAATCAGCTGAACTAACATCTTCACAGATTGTGTGTAACTTCTCCATTTCAGAGTTTGTGACAATGTTTATGCTGCTGACTTTGGCACGTTGATAGGCCACCACTGTATTCTCTCCTAAGCATTTTATACACACATAACCAACTAGCACGGCAATACCTACTGTCAGCACACGTATTAATGGATCTACATAGAGCTGAATAACCACCCAAGCACTAGCACCAGATACGCACATTAATGTTATCAAAATCACTGTTTTCAGCCAATGTTGTATAGTGAAGCCCTTCTCCCAATCGAGCCTAATAAAAAAAAAAAAGAATATTAATAGAATTTACAGAAAAGAAAGAAGAAAATAATATTAAGCCTAAAAAAGAAAGTTACTAACTTTTTCGTCTTCTCTACTTCGTAAGGGAAACCACACACTTTGCATGATAAATGAGCTTCGGTATTACTGCAACTCTCAACTAGCCAACGTTTGAGGCATTCATGATGCACGGAACTAACATCGCCGGTACAACGGCACGGTTGTATTAGAGGTTCGAGTTTGTCGTTATCATAACAAATCCAACAATCTTTTTTAGCCAGAAATGATTGTCCTTCTTCAGGAGACAACGTCTTCGTATCGGCCGAAGTTGTCGGTATAGAGGGATCTATTTGTCGGGATATTAGCTTTCGAGGATTTAATATCCATAACTGTTCGGGGGCCATCGAATTCCATAAACAGCAAGGAAACCAAAGAGCCACACCGATCTCCACAATCCGGAAGACAATGTCATGCCAATTCCGTGAATAGACCGGAACTCTAAGAAAGAAATAGAATTTTACCCCCATGCATTTTATCTAAAAGTAGGAAATAATATAAAAATCTCTTACTTTGTTTTCCAGAAATCAGCCAGTGTCTCTGAAGTAAGAAAACCTACAATCACTATCAGCATAATCGCTTGCGATAACAAGCCTAAACGTGATTGATGCAATTGTGAGACATTTACTATAGCTTCACTGGGACCCAAAATTTTACCAGTCTGATCGTAAACAAAACCGCCACGCAACTTAAAATATACTTCGACACCATAAATTAAGAAAAAAACTACTACCACCAGTAAGAGAACAGCGTAACATCCATTGAAAATGTGAGCATAACTTTGACGATTGGCATTAATTAAAGCTGAGAAGACTTCTACACCGAACAGACTGTACAAGAAGAAATTAAAGGCAACGAATCCAAGAAAACTTTTCGACAAAAACTGTGACTTTTCCCAGCGTATATCACGTAAATGAAAGATCTGTGTATAAACAAAATAAATAAATTTTACTTTTTTTTTTTAACTCGAAATTCGTTTAATATAAAAAAAATTCTTTAGAAACAAGTCCTCCTGCGTTTAAAAAAAAACAAAATTGGACTCTCGCTCTTTTTGGACGGTTCTAGTTATTTCACATTGACTAACGGACTGAATATGTTTAGTTCATAGCGATTATATTTATTAAATTTATTAAAAAACGAAGCAAAAACAAACTCTTACAACTACTATAAAAAAGAAAAAAAAATTATAAAAAAAGCAGCTGTGATGATGAACAGCGGTAAAATGGGTGCAAATTTATTTACTTTTTTTTTTTTTTTTTTTTTTTTTTTTTTTCTTAACAAAAAAACGGTTGCAGAAAACAACAATCATTAAAATCATTCGGTATTTCATCTGTAAGTTTAGTGTAAATTAATTATTGTTTTTAGTCAAGTGCAATGCTAACAGAGAGAGATAGGGTACGGGAAGAGATGGCTGGGTAAACACCAAAATAAACAATTCATGTTTCTCACATTTTGACTCAATTGATTGACGATTGAGTTAAGATGTCAAGTGCACATGCACTGAAAATACCGGGGTTGTGTTAACAAAGAATATAATCATTTACTTTTTTTTTTTTTTTTTTTTACTTACCTCAGCCCACATACAAACAATTAACGAAGCGCAAGTCATTAGTAAAGGATAATAAGCTGACATTAAAGTAACTGCCCATTGTGGCTGTAAGTCCAGCTACTTGGAAGAAGAAAGCATTATTACTTTCTAAAATATTATATATAAAAATTATAAATCAACTAACTTACCGGTGTTGTAAAGTAAGCTCCTCTTAGAGAAGACGCAACAAATACCATAAAATATAATAATTTTTGTGTAGTAATTCGGCAAGCTCGTAAAACTGATGGTTGCTTAAGTCTCTGATATTCGGCTACTATGCAAATAAATAATTGTATTACCGAAATTAAGGCTACAAAATAGAATACACTTGATATGCCCGCATAGTAGGGTAAATTGAAGCCACTACACTCATCGCCAGCATAGCGTATTTCACATAAGCAGGTACCATTAAGGCAATCACCACGGCCTGAACATGTGGCCGTATTAAGATCATCCATATCATTGCCATGATTATTATCAAATGGTGATGCCGATAGTTCCAAACTGATGCTATCGCTTGTGCTGGCTGGTTGTAAAACGCTTGAGGAGCACCTCATTAAGCTATGAAAACTCGGTAACATTCTATAATAAGGGAATAATTATCTGAAATTAAAATAAAGAAAGAAAGAAAGAAAGAAATCGTTGATTGCAGCTTTAATTATAATTGAGTTCTATTTTTATATACTGATAAAGAGTAATTGACAAAAAAAAAAAAAAAAAAAAAAACGAGCTGGTTTGACCCCTTTTTCTCTGCTGAGTTAAGCATTAAAACGTTTTTCAACGTGCGAAACCAACTAAGCAAACAACAACAAAACCACGACTGACATTAAATGAAAATATATATAAATAAGATATAAAAAATTTTTATACTCAAACACACTCCAACAATTTAATTTTATGTGTTTTTATAGCATATAAAAAGCAGCAGAAGGCTTTCCCAATTTCAAACGATAAATGGAAAGATCTTTTTTAAAGCATTTCCTTTCAGCATTTCCTTTAACCTTTTAACATTGGCAAGGATTAATTACGATTTACGAAATGTTGTAACAAATTTAGATGATCTTGACAATAACGCGAAACGTTTTTTGTCAAATTTCAGAGCCAAGTCTAAATGTCATCGTTAAAAGATATATTGAAAAATTCTACTCTTTTCTCGAGATAGTTTTATTCTTATCTGACTTGACTTAAGAATATGTGCTTATGTAAAAGTTTTCAATTTCCATTATTGATAAAATGGACAGTTAGGCCTGGATTAGTTGCACCTGATTAAGATATGTATGCTTCGGTTTTGTAGTTTCATTTGAAATACTATTCCAAATATTTTTGTATGACGACATTTAAAGTAAATTTTGTATTCTTGACCAAATAATGTGACTGACTGTGCACAAGGTTTGTCTGCTACTGGAATACTTAAAGTCAAAAAAGCGAAATAGAGAAAGATTCCTCAAGTCCTTAAAAAAAAAAAAGAAACACATGCACTCGCGACAGATAAAATTTTAGAAAAGTTTTGAAAATGCTTATGAGAATAAATTAGATGAATATATTAGTTTGGGGAAAAGGTAATCCATTATTTTCCAATACAAAATGTTAAATAAAGTCCTGAAGTTCTTATAAGATTGGATGGATTACCTTTTCCCCAAACTAATATTTGCTTTAGACAATTTCTTACTTAGAAGAGCTTCTTATGAAATTTATTACAATTCTGTGTTTATCACAAGAATGAACGTAATGTTTATACAATTATTAAGAAAATTACAATTTGGGTAACACTGATCGCGTTAACACCTCTCACCCTATCAAATGCAATGCAAAATGATTGACTGAATTCAAATGACAAACATAAATGGCAAGTAACAGCCTATCTCTTACATGTAAGAGTGTATGTATGCACTTCACAGAAGTAATAATCAAGGCGAATAGTAAACAACAATAGAATAAATGAATGATAGCTTGATTCGTGTTAAAACGAAATAGGGATACCCTCTACTTTATCTATTATATAATATATTAGTTTGGGGAAAAAGAAATCCATTATTTTTTCG
>KK351145.1:566219-582734 GCA_000671755.1 Glossina brevipalpis
GACCAGGACTTCTATGAGAGAGGCATTTTGAAGTTGGCAACAAATCATACAACAAAACGGTGCATATTTGACCCAAATCGGACAATCCGAAGCATGTTAAATAAAGTCCTGAAGTTCATATAAAAATAATGGATTTCTTTTTCCCCAAACTAATATATCTATATAGTTTTGTTGTCTGATCGTAAATATGTCTTTGTTTAAAAATGACTGCGCACTCTCTTCATAATAACTATATCTGAAAAATATTAGAGGTACAGCAGCAAAAACATCTTATAAAATTTAGGTTGTGACCTTTAACATTTATTTATTTATTAGAAATGTGGCCATAAAATGCCATACTTGTATATATATTTATTTAAATTAGAATTATTTACGGTATATAAAGAGAATTAACAGTATAGTTGCTAACTAGAAACTAAGCATTACGAGGAAAAAGTAAAATTAAAGAATAGGTTATCTTTTACACAATGGGCATCCAAACGCAGACAACTAATAAGCATTTCTTTTCATACGTACCACCGAAAGATAGACGTATACTGATTTTATTATAATGTTTGCAAAACCAAAAAAAAAAAAACTTCAGAGACCATATAAAGTATATATATTCCCGATCGTTGTCAAATTCTTTATCGATTAAGCCATGTCTGGCCGCCTGCTTGTTTACTCTTCCATGACTGCAAAAATTAATATGTCGAAGTCAAATTTGATAGATGCATCGGAAATTCTTTCACGCAAGTTGGCATTGAAAATGGACCAAATCGATCAAAGTGCACGCCCATAGTAAAGGGTTAGCTAAAAGCACTTCCGCGTTTGTCTAAATAAAAATTGTTGAGGTGTTACTTATTACCTATAAACTATGACAGATAGAAGACTGAAATTTTCTAAATTTATTTCATGGACGGCTACACTACTGTTCATTATCAAAAATAGAAAAAATCCGCCACGCCCATGCAAAGTTAAAAATTTGGTTTTTTTCATTTTCTTGATACTTTCTAATTGTTACTTATAAGATCAACAAGACAGAATGTTGAAAAATATTCTATACATTCTTCACATGAAGATCCGTCTAAAAATGAAAAAATTCCGCCACACAATTCACAAACTTGTAAGTGATCAAATTGTTATTTTTTTTTACTTTTTTGACAGTAGGATAAAATTGTTATTAATATTGATAAAATGAATGGTGGTACAAAGGTACGCAAGATTCGACCTCAGCCGAATATAAGTTTCTGTGATTTATTTATTTTTTTTTTATTATAAAATTTAGAAACACCGCAAAGCAGAATAAAAGATGTGTTAACTGAAGATTTTCGCATCATAGCTGCAGATGAATGTTTAAGACCTGAGCGTTGTATATTCCAAAGAATTGTTTCTGTTATTAAATTGAGTGATGCGCTCATCTAAAGGCTTTTTGAAGTTTTATATACAAGATTTTCATTTTTCAATACTTCATACAATACTTTTGATCAAGTTTATATATAGGAAATTTGTTGATGTGCATATTATATGTAACACCTTGTCTCACACCTTTTCTTTTTTTTTTTGGTATTGAGCCAATTTGACTTAACTTAGAAATTCAAACAACATTGTGACCGTAGCCTTAACTTACAGGTTTCAATAATGGTTTGATCGTACACTCGATATTACTGACCTCTGAATACTGTTTAAAAAGGAAAGGCGGAATGTTAAGACAAATTCTGTTCGTCTAAGGAAAGTATTGAGACCCTACTAAGCGAGTTCGTCTGTTTCGCTATTTGTACTTATCAAAAATAAAATACACCCTCTATGCAGTTTTTATCAGTATTGAACCATTATCTAGTTGATACAAAATTTTAGCAATCGAAGCATCAAAAATTAACAAAAGTAATCCGATCTCCATATTTTGATACCAAATACAAAAGAACTTTGTGAAATTACTAATATAATCAGATATTATTTCTAGCTGTTTCGATTTTTCTTGATCTCAATTAATATTGCGAATTCAAGCCTGAATCTAATCGTTCCCAAAAATTTTTCCTTTTGATGAAAAAAAAAAAAAAATCGCATAAGATGTATTTTAAGCCTTACATAAAATGCATTGAAACGATTTAAACTTTTAACATAAGCTACTAAACATTCCTAAAAGTGATCCTACCTCCCGTGAATTTTAAAAAAATTATGAAAATATGGGGGAAATTTATTATAAATCAGAATATACAAATTTGTTCATTATCTAATTAAAACTTTTTTAATATTTGGTTACGCTCTTTTACAGACTTTTCTTAACACTAGATTTACCAGCTATTTAAGTCTTAAGTTTTGACTGGTGTAGGTATAAATGGTAATAAAAAAAAAATATATTTGTTACTAAATACATATAAAGTATAACATTAAATTCATAAAATGTATTCTCTACTTATACCTAGAAAAGTCATAATATCATTTCGGAAATCAAATGTTATATGTAATGGGAACTTTTGAATTGAAATTCCACGACCAGTCAGTCAGTCAGTCAGTCAGACTGGTGTGGTAAATGTAATGCTAATGGAAGCTAACCTATTTTTCTATTTAAGAACAAAACTTTAGACGTTTTATAACCATTGGTCCAATAGATTAGCGTGTACGATAAAAAGCGACGATTAAATGTAACGAATTTGATGTCTAGCGCTACAAAGAAAATAAACTAAATTCATACAATGGCCAAGAATAGCAGTCAAATGTTCGAAATGTTTTTAACACTAGAACAGCTGAACAACTGAACTAAATTATTAAGTATATGCAAGAGGTGATTAGGCACATTGCTTGTCCATAAAGGAAAATATTTATGAAATGTTATTTATATATTAGGCAAAGTAAGTAACCTACAAATTATTGGAAGCCTTACAATAAAACATAATCTGCAGTACGAGCGAAAGAAAATTAACGAAAACTAAATATGCCATCATTTTATTCTAAAATGTCATATTTCTACCTTTCAATGCATATGGTAGTAGATTCTTCTAAACAAAAGCAAGACAAAAAATTAAATAAAGACGGACGTTAGAAAATTTATTGTATACACATAATAATAATAAGATGAACAATAGTCAAATTATTATAATATTTACCTGGAGACGATATACATATTTATCTAATTACTTCTCAGACAGAAACGTGTTAATACGTTCATGTCTACATACATACAATCAAATTAAAAAAAAAAAAAAAAAAATACAAAAAAATACTAATTTTGCCAAAGACAAACTGAATGAAAGCGATTTTAATAACCCGCTCGTGGATTTTAAGTGCATATGCACTCTTTTTACAGAATACAGAAAAAACAAAACAGATAAAAAAGAAATCAAGCAAAATTAAATTGTATCTGCGATAGGAGAAGCAACAAAATGCAGGAAACGAAGCACAAGTTATAAAATACTTTAGTAAAACATAACGTCTTGTTATTTAGATATACATCTTTTTATCTTTTAATGATTTCTGCTTGTTCATATAATAATATAAATGATTAACTTGGGTGATTTTCCTTAATGATTTCGAATTAAATTTAGATATATTTCTAAAGTAAATACTAATCGATAAAAAAAGTGTTCATGGAAGAAAATCTTCGTCAATACGTTATTTTAAGGCATTAGTTTAACAAACGCTATTAAATTGTATTAGGAAAGCAAATAAATATAAATTATGTATGCGTTACCTCTTCCAGTATTGATTGATAAATTGAATACATCAAAGCTTTGCCAAGTCAACTGTGCAGTATTTGATTTTCCAACATTTGCTCGACTAAAAACTAAAGCCACA
The DNA here is from genome assembly GCA_000671755.1 of Glossina brevipalpis. NCBI lineage: Eukaryota > Metazoa > Arthropoda > Insecta > Diptera > Glossinidae > Glossina > Glossina brevipalpis. Next base: position 569,994 of record KK351145.1, read on the forward strand.
AAGATTAGTGACTTCGTGCGCACAAATCCTTAATTGCTTTTTGTATTCAAAAACTTTTATTTTGCTCACCACAAAAACTTTTTTAATTTGGTTCTAAGGACAATAATACACAAATTTTCTTCATTAAGGTAATACTTTTTTCATCTCTTCTCAAACGCAATCAAAAAACAAAAAAAAAATATTGGTTATCTGTTGTTTAAAGATAGGAAGATCTTATAGAAATTTCCATTTAATATTATAGCACTGTTTTCTTTTAAAATTTTCAAGATTTTAAGAATCGTATTCCGTTTTTTTGAATTTTTACAAAACCTTTCTCATCGAAAAAATTGTAATGTTCTATGTTGAGCAAAATATAATTCATCTTTTCAATACACACGAATACAGCGATGGAAACAAACGTAGTGAAAATTATAACTTGAGAATGTTGCCATATATTTAACAGAAACCAGGCATCATTGTTTTACCATATTAGCCAAGCAAATTGTTATAATTCGTAGTCAATCACGATCTATTTAACTTCACACACTTGTAAATTATTCAATATAACTACATTTACTAACGTTTATAAACTTCACTAAGAAATTGGAAGCTTCACATATCGTAATTAAAAGAAAATGTTTTAAGTTATATAAAAACGTTTACTTTATTTTACAAGCAGCTTAGAAATTTCTGAAACAGGACAAACAAAATAAATTATATGGTTTTTATAAAATAAAACTGATTGCATATGATTTATAATGTAGAACGCAAAAAGTGCAATGCAACATAACGTCTCCCCCCTACTCCCACTTACTTTGTAATTAAACCATCTTTTTTAGCTAAGCGTACTATGCAATCATCAGATTCACCCATACGACGTATTTCACCGCAGATGGCATATGTTTTGGAGCCATCAACCATACGACCTGTTTCGGGGTCAACATCAACTATGTTGATCTGTACGGAAGCGTGATCTTTAGCGTGTATAATGCGATTAGATGCTGAACTAAATGAATTTATTATGCGATATTAATATAAAGTGATATTAAACCACGTGCATACCATTTGCGAGGCACATACAAATCAACATTTTCACCAGCGTCGTTCTCCATTATTCAAAACTAAAATGGTTTTTTTTAATAATGGTTTTATTTAGATACTTCAATAGTTAGCAACATTTTTATTTTATATTCACTTACTTTTTCTGATTAAAATTTGTAGAAAATATTCAACAACTTTTACTGGGTGATAAACAGATGAAGAAAGAAAGGAGAGAAGGAAAGAGAACGATTTTGTCGCTACTGCTTAGTGAAGTTGGCTGTTAATAGGCAATTCCTAAATACAGCTGAGAAAACAGGGCTGTTCATATTTGTAAACACTGCCTCTTTATATATATTTTTTTAATTTCAATATTTCATTTTGTATTTGATACAATTTAATTTAGGTTTTACTACTAACCATAGTAATGTTAAAAGAATTTGTAATAAAAAAGTTTAAGTTTTTCGTTTCATATTCATCGAAATAGAGACGTTATAAAAATTCAGTTTATTTTTTTATCCCAATTTTTAATAGAAATTTTACGTAAAAAACTGACTCCAAGCGTTTATAAGTTTTTTTTAAAATAACAAGTGTGCCTTTACATTTTGTAAAGAATATAAATTGAATATAATATTACAAATACAGCCGATGACTCTGAAATATATTAAATAGTTGTATTTAATTCCTATTTTTTATGTTAGTATTTCGAAAAGAATTTTTAATTTTACATCTCTGAATAAATCTTAAATAAATTGTAGTTTAGATTGAAAGAAGACCGTAGCTCAAAACAAATTCTGTTATATTGCAAGATTCGTAATGCAATACGGAAAATTCGTGTTAGTTAGTTTGCATTTCTGTTTTCTTATTTAATGTTATTGTTGTGTACGAAAGGAGATGTAAAGGAGAATCGGAAAACATGTTTAGTAATAAATTTTATAATAAGTGATAGTGTTGTGTATTTTAATTAAGAGAATTTCCAATAATATTTCCTCAATGTTTTTTGAGGAAATATGCTTTAATATGGCGAGTAAAGGTAAATAAATTACTAGCCCGTAGAAATATGTAAAATATGAAAAATTATATGGAAGCAAAACATCATTTACAATACAGATAAATGTATAGTTTACAAAAAATATTATTTAAATTGTGATAAAATGCTGTACGGTAAGAATTTCGTTTTATAATTTATTCTCTTACAAAATTCAAGTCAATTTTTTTTATAAATTTATATAACACAGCGAAAAGTATGCAACGTTTTTCAGCATTATTGATTTTGTACATTTTGCCAAAATATTTTTCTTTCTTTCTTGATAATTGTAATTCTTTCTTTTCTTGATAATTGTAACTAATGTCGATTGAATTTCTTTTGTAATATAAAATTATTACAATGATTTCAATGATAACTTTAATAATGAAATTTCTTATGCTCTTAGGACTGAAGGAGATATGTCATTTACATGATATTTGTTTAGGTATCACGTGGTTTTTATTGTAAAAAATGATATTAAAAATTGACAAATTGTTTTAATAGTGATTTGCATTTCTTGATTTCTTTAATTAAACTACTTATGGCATCCAAAGTTGTTTCAATACTTTTGTAGAAGCTTGCGTGTATTTATTTATATATTTTTATTATACGATCATTAAAAGTTACCATTACAGTGTTACACACAGTGTTTTGTGCTCATTAACCGCATTAAATTGAATGATCAGCATTTCCTTTTTGCAAAGACAAAAAGAATTCATTTTTCTTTATCTATAAATTCATGCTTGTCGCTCTCACTTGTGTGTTGCTGGTTATTGCTTCAATGTTTGTTCTTTTCCCTGTTTGTAAAACTATTATTATGTTTTAGTGTCAGGTTTAGTTGCATTCTTTGATCCGTAATTGTATTTGTTAGTTAATGCTGTCTGTTTGTGTGTGTTTGCGTGTTTCGCCTTGATATCACTCGATAAACAATTCGCTTTATAGCATTTTATTCTTACATATCGCATGCATTTTTTTTCATGCATGTTTTTCAGCAACTAGTCAGGAATTTCTTTTTTCTTTTTTCTTGTTGTTGTTGTTGTTGTTGTTGTTCTTAAACGTTGATAATCAGTTTAATTCAGGAAATAAAATCTATGAGAATAATCCATCTATCTATCTATCTATCTAAAGAAGAAAAATCATGTATTTTAATGGTAAAAGGCGAAACTTAAAAATCCCTAACATATAAGAAACGAAAGAAAAAAAAACTTTTAAGGGTACAAGAGTAATATTTCTCTCATTTGGTTGAATTTACTTTTTTTACTTTTTTTTTTTTTGTAACGATTTTTCTTTTCTCTCTTTGATCAGCTTAGGGCTAAAAAACATTTCTCTTTCTTTTCTCAAATATATTATATTTGGTTTAACATTGTATTACGCTAAGTTATTATTACATTTAGCATATGTTGTTGTAGCGCTATAAGAAAAAAAAAGTTTACCTTTTTTGAAATTTGTTTTGCTAGATATTATTTTGTTTTTTTTTTTTTTTAATACGACTAAACACAACAAGACAACTCAATGCAGCACAGAAAAAGTCAGTTACGTTTGAGTGCTGCTGCTACGCGCACTTGTTTTTGTGTCTAAAGAATATTTACGAATGCGCTTGTAAATAAATTGCCGATCCAAGCAAGAGAGAAACAATGTGTGATATTAAATAAGAACAACAAAAAAAAAAAACGTTTCTAGCATGATTACAATTCATATTGAACTGTTTATTATTATAGAATAATAGAAAAAGAAAGGCAAAAAAAAAAAAAAAAAAATCTTTATAAACTCATAAAAAAAAAAAATTTTAATTTAACAAAAATAAAATTATTTTGCATGAGCTCTTCACGATTTTTTGATAATCTAACTAGAAAGTGAGTGCAAGATAATGAGCTATTAAAATGTGAAAAATGCAAACAATCGTTAAATGAGCCGAATAATTAAAATTTAATTTTTTTTGGTAAAATTTGACTACTGTGCTACATTTCAAAAAAAGATCACTTTTAACTACGTACGTACGAACGATAAATTTAAATCATTGATTTGATGTTAGCAAAATTAACTTATTTGTAAGGTTTTTTTTTAAAAAACTGACTTAAAAGAAAATATATAACAAACCTTTACGTATGTGATATAGTGAATATGAGAGCATTTGGGAAAAGTGATTATACAATACGCAAGCAGTTTAATATAATAATATAAATTGATAGAAAAATTCAAAAAATTAAATAGGTAGATATGTAGGTAGAATTTAATTACAAACAAAAAAAAAAATTGTATTAATTTCTACTATAGAAGGTAGGCTAGTTAGATGGCAAAAAAATGTTTCTAAGGTATATTATACTTGGTTACAAAAAAATCTCATAGTTTTTGTATGTATGTATTGTGTAGATTAACATGATTTAATCTAGGCTGTCTCTCTGTCTATCTATCTATCTGCGAGTTTCACACGTAAAACAAGAAAACTATGTTTAGTTTTATGTTCTGATATTTTTTTTTCTTAAAGCATTTAACAAATCATGTTCAAAAATCCAAAAAAAAAAAAAAATCGGTCGATGAATTTGCTTAAAATTCGAAAAAATATAAATTTTCCTTTTACTCAGCTTATAAGTTTAATAGCCTTGATTTAGATTTGCCTCTAATTTTTACTAGTAAACGAATCTCAAAAAATTGGCTCACAAATGATGAATAAGATATTTTTGACTTTCATTTTCTTTTTTTTTTTTTGGTTAAATCTACGTGCCTGATTTTGAAAACATCTCAATAATCCTTGAGATTTAAATAATGTGTAATATTCTAATATGACATTTAGTTTGTACAATTGCCTAAGGGTGTAATGCCAAATTGTATAAAAATATGATTTCAGACATCTTATATCGTAGAGTAATCGTATCGTATAGTAACAAATTTTCGTAATACCTTTTCTAACCCCAAAAGTAAAAATTCGTGTGTATATAAATTATATGTATATATATATATATTAGTTTGGGGAAAAAGAAATCCATCCAATCTTATATGAAATTCAGGACTTTATTTAACATTTCGAATTGGAAAATAATGGATTTCTTTAATTTCTTTAATATATAAAAATTATATTTATATATAATTACTCGTATGTGGACACACCTTTGTAGATAATAAATCATATGAAATAATGCTTCAAAATTATTAGAATTATTTTCTTCATATCATTTAAGGAGAATTGATTTTTTTTCCAGTCGTATTTTTACATTAGTATTCGAATAGTGAAAGAAATAAAAATTGACCCATATCCTATCAGTTCAGGATGTATATGTGTAAACTAATTTTCCTAACAAGAGCAGTTCAGATTGTTAAAGACAAAATAAATACTGTTTGTTTAAACTTGATAGATTGGTTACGATTTTTTCGGTAATTTCTTTGCAACTTTGAAATCAAAATTTAAGAGAAAAGAAAAACTTCTCCATTCTTTTCAGCTTAGTTTATTTCCTGTCTTCAGATGAGGCGACATAAAATTCAAATGAAGTTTTGAAATCTCTTTACTGTAATTATAATACTCTCTACGTTAGTGGAGTACTTAGTTTTCGAAGTTGCAAATATTTAAGAAATTTAGTATAAGCATCGTAGAAAATATGGAAAGGAAGATTTCTTAAATGTCGAAATTCTCTGAAATATTTTTCTAAACAATTAAAGAATTTTACTTAAAACTGAAGAGAACAAATTTCAAAACTGATTTTTTCTTTTCTTTCATTTTCTTAATATTAAAAATTGGATATTAATACGCATGCTGTCCTGTACGTCTGGCAAAGGTCCAAGCTTAAGTAAACTATATTTTCTTGTAAATGATTGTGTTTGAAACATTTCGAATTTTTATTATAGCTTCTATTAAAATATAAATGTAATGTGTTCGTTATCCTGCTTAAACCATAAAAATCTCTAACTCGTTACTTATATATATATACTTATATATATATATTTATATACATAATAAACGCGCAAAGTTCAATGGGCACATATATAGCATATATTTAGACAACTGCGCAAACTGTGTATATATAATAATAAACGAGGCAGCCTTCAAATTAATTTATAAAAATTTTAAATAAATTAGAGTATTTTTAATAGAATAAAAAAAAAAAAAGAGAATAAAATTAAAATGTGTAAAATTATAGCCGAATTTTTTTCAAATATATTTTTCTTTAATATTACCTAAGATACTAACATCCATCCATCATCCAAGAGTCCAAGTCACATTAATATATATGGGATTCCTTTTTATCATATTCTCTAACCGCATTTTCTATCAAAATGCTATTAAGTTGGAATTCATATATATATTTGTTGTAAGATGAAAATCGAATAAATTATCGCTATCCGCTTACAAATAGATAACAATAATCAGAATATTAATAAGAACTAAGTTAAGGGAATTGAAATATTTTTTCATCAATAATTTACGGTGCGTAAGAGACTTAAAATGACTTAAAATGTCAAAAAAAAAATTTGTCTCAAAGACGACCATAATTAATATCAATTAAAAAAAAAAAAAAAAAACAATAAAATAGATTTAGGAATTTATGAAATATTTGTAAAGCCAAAGGCCAATATCCATCGCAAGTCTAGTGAAGCATAAGTTCTCTGATTTAACATGATGAATAGCAGAATTCATTTGCTTGAGTCTACTTCACGCCCTGTTTATAAGAATATAAACTTCTGGATGACCAAAAAAATCAAAATAAATGTTGATATAAAATCGGATCTCCTCCTCCTGCAGGGTCAAAAAATGAAGTATTTAAATTTCGATCAGTTAATAATAATATAGTAATTGCTCCGGCTAAAAGTGGTAAAGAAAGTAGAAGTAATAAAGCAGTAATAACTACTGATCAAACAAATAAAGGTATTCGATCAAAGGAAATTCCTGTTGCTCGTATTGCAATTAGCGATTTCAAAACGTTATCTAAAATAAGAAAGCAAACATATCTAAGATCTTTTCTTATCACTTTTCTCTATACAATATCGAAATTCACCATCACCAGCTGCAGTCTACGCTTGATTAATGCTTGAAAATTTGCAGAAGTTTTCTTTTTATTTCAAAGAATACAAAAACACATCTTATGAATTTTTTTCATATTTTTTTTAATGATTTTCGAAAAGGAAAGAAGAGGCATATTTTCTTTCTTTAATTTTTCTTAAATACAATAACGGAATTGTTTTATTTATCTCTTATCTCTAAACGTCATCATAATAAAATTAAGAAAACAAAAAATATATTTTGTAAAGTATCACGTGGCGGACCTTTTAAACCGTAAAAATAATAAAAAAAAACTGAATAAAAATAATAAAATATAAGTTTAGACAAAATTAATAAAGAAAAAAAAAAATTTTAAATTAGATGTAATCTTGCACTTTATGAAGGTTCAAGAATGAATGCGTTCAACTTGATGCGATGAATTTTAAGAAGAACACGACAAAGTCTTCGAAGATTTCGAAAGAGTATTATGCGGTAGTTAGAATAACATATATTAGCTGTATCCGAAATCAAAAACCAAATATAATACATACTGTAAATAAGTATAGTTTATGATAGAACAATAAATGATAAAAAAAAAAAAAAAATTGAAATATGAATTTCTAGTAGACTCATGTAAAAATCATGTATGGCTTTGAAAAAAAAAAAATTCTGATCGACAAAGTAGAAAATTTTCGTTTCTTCACAATTCAATCTTATCTAGGAGAGGTTTACAAGATTCTAATAATATAGATGCATTCGTTCATGGCTACCGACTTCAGAAACAGAGTTTAAAAAAAAATCCAATATAACGATAAGACCGTATTTCCAAAGGTTTCTTCTTCTAAAGGTTTATTCCGATTGATTTAAAACTGTGAGTAAATAGGTCTGACATAGAGTAGTATCAGATTAAAAAAAAACTGAATTTTTAGAAATTTCAAAACCTATGTAAACAATAACAATAAACAACACATGATAATGAAAATTGAATTGTTAAAAAAAAATTGAAATCTGAATTTCTAGTAGACTCATATAAAGAAAGAAATTACATTTTTTGTAAAAATCATGTATGGCTTTGAAAAAAAAAAAATTCTGATCGTCAAAGTAGAGAATTTTCGTTTCTTCACAATTCAATCTTATCAAGGAGAGGTTTACAAAATTTTAATAATAGAGATGCTTTCGTTTTTAAGAAATCATGGCTACCGACTTCAGAAACAGAGTTTGAAAAAAAAAATCCAATATAACGATAAGACCATATTTCTAAAGGTTCCTTCTTCGGAAGTTGTATTCCGATTGATTTAAAACTTTGAGTAAAATATGTCTGACATAGAGTAGTATCAGATTAAAAAAAAGAAATTGAATTTTTAGAAATTTCAAAACCTCTTAAATAATTTCTTAAATATTCATAAATAATTTTGAAAACGTTTTATGGTCTTTACACGATTTAAACCTTAAAGTGCGAACGAAATCACTATGTATATAGGATATAGGATACTAACAACTAACGTAGTACTTTCAATTTTCAAATGATTCGGCTTCAAATTTCAATTTTAGCTTCAATAGTAATAGTTTTCTAGTGACACATTCCAAGATTTTCTTTGATTGGTTAACTTTAATCGATTTGATATTCTATTCTCGGCACATTTTTTTTTGCTAGATTTTCTAGGGAGATTTTTCTAAAATCGATGCCATTGTTTTTCAAATCGATATTTCACCATATATTGGAATAAGTCTTGAGAAATTGTATTAATTTTCGATTGTAAATAGAAAATTTCGAAATTTATCAATATGGCCTAGTGAACGCTAATAAAAAAGAATTTTCATTACGAAAGCTATTTTTTTTATTTAAAAAAAAAAAAAAATTATTAAACTTGTTTTTTTATAAATATGTAAAAATTTATTATAAAAAATTAATTAATTTTCCATAAATAATTTGAAGAGAAGATAAAAATAGAAAATTTTGTATTTTTAATAAGTGAAAAATATATAATTTTTGTATTTTCAGTTGAACTTTTACTATAAACGCGTTTTCTGATTTTTCCGATTTGTGTAAAGTTTCAATACTTAGTAGACACACGCAAGAACATTCGATATTTTTTTTGCTAAATCTGAAGCCATAATTTTTGTCACGGGAAGAATGTTTATCGCAAACGTTTAATCAGACATTCAAATAGAGATGTTTAGATCGATTTAGAATTTGATATTGATCAAGGAAATAATAAATTTGTGTGAAATTTTATAAACTTAAAAAGTTAGTAAATAAAATATTATTCGCAGTAATTGATATTATTAATTAAAGAAATTTAGAAGTAGAAATATAATTTAATATTAATAAATTTTGTGCCAGCAATCGCGATTATACAAATAATGTAAATAAATTTTGTTAGTAAAAGTTAAATATAAATTATAAATATTTTTAATATATTTATTAGGTGAAATTTTAAATTTATAAAAATATATAATGAGAAGATTGAAGCTTATAAATTTTTACATTAAACTAGGATTAGATACCCTATTATTAAAAATTTAAAGATTAAATATTTAAGTAGTAGTAGTTATGGGCTTGAAACTTAAAAAATTTGGCGGTATTTTAGTCTATTCAGAGGAACCTGTTCTATGATCGATAGTCCACGTTGTACCTTACTTAAATTTGTATTCAGTTTATATACCGTTGTTATTAAATATTTTATTAGAAAATTAATATTTAAGAAATTTTATAAAATAATATATCAGATCAAGGTGTAGTTTATGTTTAAGAAGTAATGGGTTACAATAAAAAAAATTTTTGAATATATAGTTGTAATAATAAATTGAAAATGGATTTGATTGTAAAATTATAAAGATTAATAATTTGAATATAGCTCTAAAATATGCACATATCGCCCGTCACTTTTGTTATATAATAAGATAAGTCGTATTCATCGAGGCTTTTATCTGGGTGTTGCGAACATTTTAACAAAATTGTTAAGTATAAGATAGAACAGATAATTGTAGTTTTTGATTTATAATATATATGATATTATGAGAAGTCCTCCCAAACATATATAGTACAGTATACGCGCTATACGATCTATAATCGAAACATTACAAAAGTGCATGAACCTTCTGTTTATCTTGCAATCAAAAAAAAATAAATAAAAGATTATTCACGATTAGGACATTAACGAACTCGACCCTGGCCGAAGATGATTTTTGTCTTTTTTTCACATTTACTTGAATTACTGCTTTTATGTATAAGTCCGTGACAAAAATCATGGAAATTTCCGAAATTGATCAATGCTACGGATCTGTGCGATCTCTTTTTTCCCTTTTTTCACTTTTTTCTTTTTATCTTTAATTACACACGATTATTTGTTCCCTCTTTTATTATATAAAGATCTTTTAAAATTTAGAAAGTTCAAACTTGTTTCTTATATATCTCAGTTTGAATTTTTAATGTAAAAGCGATTTAGCGATAAATGTGGTGATAAAAGCACGAAAAGATCATAAAATTCAAAAATAATACACAAACACACGATAATTGCAAAATTTAAATATTTTTATATTTGATTCCAATTCGATTGAAACATAAAATTAAATCTAACAACTAATTAGCGAAAATAATCATTTAAACCATCGTTTTGCTCAAAGAGGCATTTATCGTTAGTTTTGGTAAGAAGTTTTACAATTAGACTTCTTTTCTTTTAGAATGCATTAGAAATTTTTTTTACTTTTAATACAAATCTCAGTAATTGTACCAAAGAATGAAAGATGCAAGCTCTGACATATATAGGTAGAAAGAGTCCATGCTTCCTTCTATTTAATGATCATGCTTATCTAATTGTTAAGCGTTTTAATGGCGATAATTTCTGCTCGCTTGTTTTATATGAAGATTCGGATAGGTCAAGACGTTAAGAGAGATTAAAATGATTATTTATTATTGAGAAGAATTTATTAGTGCTGGCTGTAGCTGTAGAAAGAAAAAAAAAAAAAAATAATTTAAACTTTCAATCCATCTTAGTAGTTGATCGATTAGCACAGTAAGTTAAGGATAATTAGACATTTTTTTATTTCAATTTAAATCTAATAATTTTTGTCGGCTTTCTTCCTTAAAGTCATATAACATTTTTTACTATAAACTCCTTATTAGAAACGCAATGCGACATCTATAAAACGTAGCATTCTTTTGAGACAAAAATTCTGTGTACCCATCACTTCAAAATAAATATTTCTCTCAAAGAATCATTGAATATCATTTTCACTGCGTGCCTTTAGTTGACCGTATCTAAGGTAAATTTGTTTGAGTTAAAATTTTAGTTTTAAGTCCCATATGTAATAAAATATTTTGAAATTTTAATAGAGATTGAATTATAGAGACATTATATCTCATATCATTTCCATTCCTTCGAATGACCAAACCCTTGAATCAGTTTTCTTTTTGGTATACGGGACATACGGGATTTCAATTCAATAGATATCAAAAGTTTCAGTAAATTTATAATAATAAAAAAAAAAAAAAAAAAAAAAAAAAAAGTTCGAAACAACGATATGTCGTCATATGAACTTTCAATCAATCAACGTGATCATCCCATCATCATGTTTTGCGGTAATGGCGGTCTACAGTTTGTCTACCATAATGCTATTTATTTGTTGTACTTAACCGCACTCTTTGTAAGGCTTTCTATTAGTCCGCTTAAATAGTTGTATAAAATGGTGCGAATTAAAATTTTGACTCACAATGAAAGTAATTTATCTCTTGACTATAATATAATATAATTTTATTTCTCAATGTTGAAATAATATAAAATGAAATGTGAAAATATTTGTAGCCAACGTATTTGCGATTTGTAAACACTTTGGCCGTCTGCCAGAGAAAGAAAAAATTTAATTTCTTTTTTTTTGTTTTTTTTTTGTTTTTTTCTTTTAATATTAAAAAAAAAAAAAAATTAATCTTTCAAGTGATCATGATTTTGGTTTGCTTGTTTATTTTAGTTTCTGCAATGAGAGAGAACAAAAGTACTTAAAAGACAATTTGCTTGAAATGATTTACTAAGAATTAAAATTAATTGTCAAATAAGTAAAAAAAAAAAAGTGCTGTATTTATCTTAAGCCGAGAATCTTTAGTATTCGCCACCTAATTATTAACATATTTCAGCGAAGCAGTTTTAAAGTTAATTTAAATATTTAAACTAAGTTTAAACTTGAGATTCGTACGAGGGATTTCCAATAATAGTCGAAAGACCGATTGATGATCGTCTGATTGCATTTAAATCGAATCGAAATTTAAAATTTGTTCGAATAATAGTTGAAAGACCGATTAATGGTCATATGATCGTAATTAAATTAGATCGGAATCTGAAACTTATTAAGAGTATAGTTCAAGAAAGAATAGACTTTTGTCTTTAGTTGTTGTTGTTGTTGTAGTATTGTAGAATATATTCCTCGCACATAATAGTAAAAATGTTAAATCGCAAATCCAATCTATTTTCGACGTAAACTTTCAAGTAGTCCTCATAAATATTTAAGACAACTTAAAGAGTAACACAGATATATATATATATATATATATTAGTTTGGGGAAAAAGAAATCCATTATTTTTTCGATAGATGGCTACACTGGTAGATTTCTCGTAAAGTATCGATCAAACAATTTCAGATTTATGCTCGTTGGAAACGGTGACATTTCGCAATAAAAAAAATTCTTTTGTTGTTTTTTGTTTGGTGCATTCAGTTTTGAGTTACAGCGTGTTAA
>KK351145.1:593857-604149 GCA_000671755.1 Glossina brevipalpis
TGTAGCCATCTACCGAAAAAATAATGGATTTTTTTTTCGCCAAACTAATATATAAGAATATCGAATTTTTCTTTACAGTGTATATATCTAAATACCGATTCCATATGAGATTTTCTTTTTGAAACAAGTAATCTCTGTCTGAAATATACATAAAATTAATCTTTCCTGCCAATTGGACAGAAAATCAATAAAAAATATTATAAATTTATTTTTGCTAGACAAAGTTTCTGAATTCGTTTCAATTTCAAACGAAAGGAAAAAAAGACACTTAGACATGATTAAATTGATAACACTTTTATTGAGAAGGAATCTACGTTATGTACTTCTATGTATGACAACAAAACCATTTAAGAAATCTAATATACTTACTTTCCTTTTAGATAAAGCATAATATTCTGTTAAATTTTTCAAGCTAAGCTTTAACTAATATAACTGCTAACAGCTAACGTGAGTGTAAAAAACAATTAAGACTATCGAGACTAATATCTAAGTCATTAAGCAGAGTAAATATTTATGTTTGATTTCATTATGAAATTTATTATAATTTCTAAATTAATAAGAATTATATTTTGAAATTTGTCTTATCTGTCACTCCGATCGACGGAATACAATTTGGAATTGAATTTTTAGTTTTATTTATAAAGCAACTCTTACTCTTCATTTATTGGAAACTTACTTTAACGTATAGGTAGCCTTCATACAACTGAAAGTGTTAAAGAAAATATAGAAAATGTAATGTATTGACTTAAAGAGGGAGGGGGAACATTACTAAATATTTAAGATAATTGAATTAAAATTTATTTTAATTTCTAATTTAATGCTTATGTCATATATTTTTGTATTCGTTCTACTACTAAGAGTACAATAGTAATGATTAATAAGTAAATTTGCAAAGCAGTTTTGAAGTAGATTATGGTTAGTCACGAAACGATAATTTGGTGAATCATTTACTTGAGCTTAAGTTAATTGATGCACGTTTTCGAATTAAATAATAAATTAAAATTACTTATCGTAAAAATTTCTATTTTCTATTTCTATTTATTTTCAAAATTAATTCGCAGAATTTAATTATAAGTCTTATGCTAAAAAACTCTCTCTTCTATCTTCATTTTCCTGTATCCTTAGAAATCTCATATCAGATACACAGGTAAACCGAAGGACAAACTTGACTAATAGAATTTTTTTTTTNTTTTTTTTTTTTTTTCATTTAATGGTTATGGTTTTGACCACGCATGGCAAAAACGCTATCACAAAATAATGCCTTTTTTAGTTAGCGCAGCGTAGGTTGACTTGTAATTGCTTTGCTGGTGAAAATTTCTATTTCCTTTTTAATGAGTTGCTTATGTTTAATCGCGCAAGCGGCCGCCTTATGTATGTATGCACAAGTATTGGTAATTTGTACTATTTGAGCATTCAACGGTTATTTTAAAGACTCAAGAACATCAATCAAACCGGCAGATAAACACTTATACTTACACTTAAAGCCAAAATACGCACGCATAACATATACTTGTAATTATGCTTCTCTCTCTGTAGTAAATTATAATATTATAAAAGCACAAACAACGTCAAAAAGTAATATCGAACTTTTAAGATGAATCTTAGATACCCTTTAATTTAATAGAAAAAAAAAAAAAAAATATAGCGAAATTATATTCAATTTGAATCAACTTTTTTTAGTCCTCTCCGGCCAATTTGTAATGAAGCGAGAAAAGTCTTTATGGAATTATCCATATTTCAGTATTTATACGCTATTTGCAAGCATACAAGATATGAATAGCATCTCAGAAAACTAGACTAGAGCAGTTCTTATGAAGTTCTTGTAAACTATGAACATTTAATTAAATATTTCATTTTATTTTTACTCTATAAAATAAATATGGATCGAATTCCAGTTTCAGTAATTTTCGTACATTGTGGGCCTTCTTTTGCTTAAGCAAGTCCTTGGGGAAATGTAACTGATTTTTCTAAGCAGAGAGGTTACTTTTTTGAATAAGTTTCGTTAGTTAGGCGGAGAGGCAAACAAATCTGTCTATTGATTCCGTTACTTAAGCACTGATAACTAAGAACATATATTTAAATTATGTCTCCTATTATCGTATTTCTAGATGCTACAAACATTTGACAAATCTAGCATAGCGTCTCTGATAAATATTAGTTTGGGGAAAAAGAAATCCATTATTTTTATATGAACTTCAGGACTTTATTTAACATGCTTCGGATTGTCCGATTTGGGTCAAATATGCACCGTTTTATTGTATGATTTGTTGCAACACTCTAGTAGTCGATTTTCACAATCCTCCCTAGATTCCAATTTTTTATCATTAAAGAAATTTTGCAATGCAANAGGGAAATGTAGACAAATATAAATGTGCACACACATAAATTTATGTCATCTGTCCTTCCAGCAGCTTATTAAGACCATCTTATGAAACTGACTTTTACAACGAAAATGAAAAACTTTCAAATTTGAACTGTGTGTGTGAGTGTGTGTGTGTGTGTGTGTGTATGTGTGTTTGTGTGGAAAATCATGTCTTACTAGGAATAGAAATTGTATTGTTTTTGTGGTTTTCTTGCGCAAAAAAAAAAACAAAAGTTAACCCACCGATAGAGCAGCAATAGCAGTAACAACAGCAACAGCAACAGCACTAACAATATTGCAATATTTTTAATGTGGTGGTAATACTGTGGTAACGGTTTGACATTTAATTTATCCAGGCGCGTATCAAAGACATATGTAAGCTTAGAGAAACAATAAAAAGTCAAAATAAAAAAATCTATAAATATGAGCTGCAGATAGATGTATGTATGTATGTATATAATCGGTTAGAGAGAGAGAAACCAACGAAATGGTAACCCCACTCTTAGAAGAACATAACAGATGATATATATATATATATATACATATGTATATACACATTTAAAGGTATCGAGCTAGAGTGCAGTTAGATTTGTTTAGAGAGCATGTAATATGAGATATACTAAGCTAGTGTGCAGGAAAACTTGTTAAATTTATTAAAAATGCCGGTCTCTTGTTGTGATCGCTAATAATAATAACAAAAAAGGAAAAAAAAAAAAAACTTAAATGGTAATATCAGCTAAATAATACAGCAGCGACTATAACAGTACAAAATGCTAAAGTCAGCGTTAGCAATAATGCAGTTATTCACGTCTGGGAAAGAAGTGCTGTTAACAAACAACAAAGAGACACTTGTGGCGCATTTAATGCTGGTGAAGTTGTCATTGTTTGTTGTTGTGCTGTTGCTTGCCCAAAGGGAGAGGCAACAACGTGGGTAACCTGTAATTGTTAGTGTTGTTGTTGTTGTTATCAGGTGCTCTTTTTTATTATTTCCCATGCTTGGTAAAAAGTTATAGATTTTCGCGCCTCTTTTTTTATTTTTTTTTTTTTTTTTTTTTTTTTTTTTTTTTTTTTTTTTTTTTTTTTTATCTTCTGTTTTCTTCTTACTTCAAATCTTATGATTATGATTATGCAATATAGTTGGCGGTTATTGAATATCAGTTCAGATGTACACTATGTNAAAACAATGGTTCAAAACCAAAAAAGAAAAAAAAAAAAGAAAGCGACGAATTACGAAGACGAAAGATGAAGAAAAGCAGGCAGCAAGCAGAGCTTACTTATTATAATTGAGCTTTTCTCAGATACTTATAAACATTTGCAGCTTTAAGTACCTCTTTTTTAAGTCAGTATCCTAATGTTAACTATTCAAAAAAAAACACGCATACAATTACATATATACCAACATAAGTATACCAAACGTCTTTTGGGCGAATTATTTCACTTTAAAACGATTTTTTTGTTTTTTTGTTTTTGCGAATAATTTATTTTTCTCATTATTTATTTATTTTCCTATTTGTAAAATAGTTGCAGCACAATATCTAAAAAACTATTCAAATTAAATTAAATTAAACTGATGATATGCCTTTTAAGCTGATTTATATTCGAATCCTATATATAAGCAATAAAGTAATCAGCATGCGTCCAGTGATTTTTGAATTTTTTTTTTTTGTGAAATTTTTACAATTTTTACGAAAAAAAAAAAAAAAAAAAAACTTATAATAATCGCTCAGAACAGTTTTTCTGAGTATTTTTTTTTTTTTTTTTTTTTTTTTTTTTGTAGTAATTAAGCACTTTACGCGATTCATTAAGATGTAAATATAAAATAATCTAAAATTTCAAAAAAAGATTATTTAATCATACTAAATCCTATTTGCCTTGACATCTTCTATACTATATTCTTGTTATATATATATATATATATATATTCGAAGGATTAATAATCAAAATTAATTTGGTGCAATAAATAAAAACTTTCTTCAAATTACACACGCACTCTAAAAGAAAAAAAATGTAAAGACATAAATCTATTCCTATTACTTTATGCAAATTTCATCTAGAAAAGGAATATCTGTTATTTTAATATACTCAACACACATATATCTCTTCTATCTATCTATCAAACATACATACATACGTCGTGTGAACATTTGTGCTAATAACTTGATAATCAGATACTTAAGTAAAAGATATACACATATTTAAAAGATATTTAAAATAACTTTAGTAAATTCATTAAAAAATAAATCAATAAATAAATAAATAAATAAATAAAAGCATAATTAAGCAAAATTTTCTGTATTATTTTGCTATTAAAGATTTATTGATGATGAAGTCCTTGTTTGCATATTCTGCTCGTTATTGCGTTTTCCACAAGCCACTAAGGCAGATCCAATCTATTAGGAATTATCTATAATTTAATGCTCTTTAAATAAAGTATCTGGAGTCAATAATGCTGTTCGTTCATTATTTATAGAATTAATTTTGATAGATCTCTCTCTCTCTATCCCTCTGTTTCTCTCTTTTTTTCTTTTCCTCTTTTAGTAAAATTCAATGTTTATTAAATTAAAAATTCTATAATTCTTCGCTGGCTGCTACTTTTTCTTATATTCCTGCCGAAAGTACAATTCAAATACAGCTTAAGCCATAGATACTCGACTTTACCGTCAATTTTAATGATTAGTCCGATTCATGTTTCGTGACGTTCGAGATCAATTCCTTCTATGGTTCTTGGTAATAATAACCGAGTAACCGAGGAAATTTGAAACCAATAGCTTCTAACACTTTAGAGATCGAAAGAGTAGATTCCATTCTAAGGAAGAAACTTATAATTAGGAATGCATTGCCCTATAATTAATAGAGGGGACGACCCGGCATAGTGTATCAATTAGCAGACTTAGTGATTGGGAATTGAAAGTTAGAAGTTGTAGTTGCATTTTCGTAATAATTTGAGAAGATGTCCTAGGATTTAGGAGTGTCCAAGTTATGTGCGATTCAATGATAGACGCTACTTAGAATCAAAACCATACATTAAATTAGGGAATTTGATTTCGATCGCAACGGCCATAGTAAAAAACGGACGTTATAAAGAAAGCTGCACAAGAAGAAGAGGAAAAAGTGAAGAAATTGGACAACTTTCAAGGGATAACTGTGTTCGATGATGGCTCTTGTAAGAAAGAGCGGAATCTCATCATTGATTGGATGGCGTACAGGAAAAATCTTCGATATTGTCATGAAATCGAAGTATTGCAAATCTTGCGAGCGTTAGAGGGGTAAATCAGTAACAACCAAAAACGCGAAGAATGATCCGGCACATACGCCCATAAATAACCAGTGAACTATGAAGGCTAATCTGGTAAGGTGGGAGGTAGACGCTTTCATGGAGATGTTCCTTAGCTCTGAAGCTTTGCTTCGTTTTCGTGGAGATGTTCCTTAGCTCTGAAGCTTTGCTCTACCTCAAGTGCGCAGACTACATCGATGATGATAATCCGTACGAGAACTATAAGGTATAAAAGAAAGAGTCCGTTGACAATGTTCGGAAAGGAAGTAAAGCCCGTTTAAGAAATCTGAAAGAAACAAAGAGAGAGACTTCGACGGGTAAGACAACTTAACTGCCAAGTAAATTGACGACTTAACCATTTATTATGGCTTAGCAATATGGCGAGATCCTATTTCTATAGAAAAAATGAAAACTGATATTACGGCGACATTGTTTCGTAAGTTGTCAATCGACAACAAGCACGAGAAATACTCAGTTTTGATATGTATGGAAGAAGACAAAAGCAGTGAATATGTTAGCTATCTTTCATAATAAGCTACCATTTTACAAGGAAGTAGGCAAAGGCAAACAAATGCTAGTACATTATGGCTCGAGCAATTTGAGTTTTGTTACCATTTCGAGTCCTTTCGATAAACGATGTGAATATTGCTTAGTATATTTGTTCAAAGATGGAGAAAAATCGTTTTACCCAGGAAGCTGCTACAAAGCAATTTATTTTCGTTCACCGTTGACACTATACAAATCATACGAATTGAAACTGTAATAAGCTAAAAGCAGAAACATCTAATTACCTGATTCATTTTCGAGAACTTTTTATCACAGTGCTATAGACAATCCAAAAAAATATTGTGACAAAATAATAGAGGAATGATTAAAGCTGCAGTTAAATCTCGATACTTTATTAGTAAGAATTCAAAAAAAGTGCTTACATAAAATTTACCGAACAGGATATATTCGCGGATCAATATGAAATTAAATATATAAAAAAAAAAAAAAAAAAACTTAAAACTAAAATTCTGAAATGTTTGAAGTTTGGATTTTTAAATAAACAATATATACCATATGCATGTAATAATCAATGTCCTAATTAAACTGAGTTGATATTATTATTCTGAAAAATTTTATAAAATCAGTTACTTGTAAACCCTTTTATTAAATTATACTTTCACTGCATATACATAGTTAAAGTAAAAAAGTTATAGCAGCATGTCCTCGCCAGGATTCGTACACCTGGAAGATAAAGAAAATTTCCAATGAAAAAATACACTAAATTATTTATAAATATATTTTTTTCGTATGGAAATAGAAAAATAATAAATTATGTTGATTATTTAGTCTTAGAGTATATTTTTTTTTCTTTCAAAAATGTACAAGTTTTGATGTGTATAATATGCCGTGTATTATGCCGTTTAAGTGTTGCCATCTCCACTTCATCTTTCAGCTGAATGTCATTAATTTTTAAGAAAATAAATCCATAAGCAAATAATGAGTTTGTTACGCATTTAGTTGTTTGACATTTAATTAAAGATCGAAGAATTTATAAATCGTTTTACTGATTGTAGCAGCAGTATCCTCGTAAATAATTTAATTACGCTAATAACGCAAGAAGTGCAATTAAATAATAATTTACTTAGTAGGAAAATACTTAGTTTTGTAACTTTTTTGAAACATATATCTTTATAAGAGGGACTTATGTCTAGTTCTAAATTTTTCTCCAGACGTTTTTGGATTTGCTATGCTCGCTTCCAGCTCTTTGGATTGCTTCCAGCTCTTTGGATTTGCTATGCTCGGATTCCATATCAAATCTAGCCGTGCCTATTTTCAAAATTAATACATGATCATCGATTAAGAACGCGTAGACTATGTGTCTCTCTATCTCAATGTTTTATGGTCACAAGTGTTTCAACAAAAGTGGATAACGCTTATACAAAGAGAAGTACGGGATATACCATAAACGTTTTCCAATCTTTTTAAAAGTCGTTTCTTTGAAATTTACAATATAAAAGTCTCTTAAAATCTATATTTCCTTATAATTACGCTGATTTGTATATAAAACGTTACACAAAAGATTGAACACATCCCAGCAAGTACTTTAACCGAAATATAAGGTGATATCACTGAAATTTCATATGATCGTCAACAGAGACAGCAATATAAGAACAACGCTTTTTATTACAATGTGTTGTTAATAAAAAAAAATTCCGCTATTAATCGTTCTCGGGTTTCTTCTTAATACGCATAGTTTACGTGAAAACACGTAAGAAAAGAGAAAAGTTGTGCCATTATTAGAAAAATAAAGAAAAGCGATAAAATTTGTAAATATTTTTTGAAGTATTGTATAAGGCAAATAAGCAGTACTGAAAAGCAGCTCACAGAAATTTGCTACAAATTGTAAATATGATAAGCTATTAATTTCAATGGGAAACATATTGAACGTTTTGGACAATGCTACACCGCTGTGCAAATCTTACGAAGAGCTTTTGGATAGCTTAAGACTATGTTCAGAATTCGCCAGTGATAATCATCAAGGCCGTGCGGATGATCAAGTCGAATTCCATGAATACGATGGATAGGTGTTGAGAGCTAACGTACGGCTGAAATAAAAGATCACCGAAAACGCTCGAAATGAAATAAGTATTGGTGTGAAATTGTTTATGAATAAAAATTTTATAGAGTGCATTGATCATGTGGAAAATTTGGTATTAACATATTATCCAAAAATTTCGCCTTGTCCAGATGCCACAACGGCAACTTTGCAGCGTCAAAATGTATATAAACGAGGTAATTTAATAGAAATTATCTGAATGAATTAAAAGAGGTGTTGGATTTTGTTTGGAAGGTTTCGTTTTGCAAAAGTAAATCATTTAGCTAAGTATAACGGATTTAGACATTGTGCCAACCGATAGGCGTGAAACCAACAATAGCTCAAATTAATTTAGCAGCTTGTTGCGTAGTGCCACCATAGTGACATATAATTGTTAATAAATAGTGATCCTGATGTTTTATTGGCCGATGAAAATTTTATTTTATTGAATTATACGATATTAAACTGGTCATTACGTTACCAAGTTCATGTACGTTTTCGTGGAGTCCTTACCGCTAAAGGCTATCTCTTAATCGTTACAATATGCTTTGCCAGCGATAAAGTGAAATAGTGAAATTGTGCACAAAACATGTAAATAGAAGAAGAAAATAATATTTTGCGTTTTACGTCGGCTTTGAATAGTATGGCAATAAAGGTGTAGATTCTAAGTTTTTGGAGTTTTTTTTTTCTAAGCTTTAGGCTTCTTATCTCTTTTAAATAAACTTGAAAGAAGTCGTTTGATTATATATGGCGAATATAAGATTTACAGGTTTTTTTTTTATACATGCAAAATATACTTGTGACACTGCGTTTTTAAAATGCGGATGGGGTATGCGTGCAGCAAATCATTTTTTCACAAATGCTTTATTTTGATTCAAATGACGATTATGCACGATAGCCATGCTAATGTAGGAAATCCTTTGTACATTGACAGCATCATTAAAATGTGTAATATCGCCGATTTCTCCTTGTTTAGAAGAACCTTGCTTGCCTTTTAGGCATTCAATCAAAAAACCATATGACACACATAATTTACAGCTATACGCTTGCGTATATCACCATTAATAAGCATACATGCTACTCGTTATATAATTTTCTCGCTCTTCACTTCGTAGGAGTAAATAACTGTACTCCGCTTATTTTATTGCAAGATTGACGAATTACATTAAAATTCCTTTATATTATGTTTTCGAAATTGGTTTCATATATATATATTTGAGCTTCACATTCTCTACGGATGGGGTCGATTTATTTTCTGCGGTGCTATTTGATGTCTGTAACCTACATAGGCTGTTGCGAACTCAAATTGCGGGAAACGTTTTTTAAGTTCTAGTTGCTGCTCTTTCTCGCAACATTGATTGACTTTAATGCATGTACTTACTAATGACAATGGTAGGTAAGAAATTGGTTAACTAGGCAAACTATTATTATGAATTTAAAATATGTCTCTTAATAGGATAGCTTTCAACTTTGATGGGGATTTACGTAAAAGCAAAGGATCGTTAATGTCAATAAAAAACAAACGTTATAACATATTCTTCGTTAAATTACATACGTATTTGTTTTTAATGAAAACATAAATCAGGAATGGGGGTATTCTACTTCTATTTTATTATTATTATAATTATATAATTATTAGCATTATTATTAGCAAAACCATCTTCCAATCGACAACTTTGTCTCTCAATTAAATGAAGGCAATTAATAATAAAACAATCGGTCCTTTTCAGGACCACAATATTGCAAATAAAAAAGATATAAAATTTCTGATATAACACAAAAATATGTTTACTTAAATTTTCTTCTCATTTTCATTTACTTCGTCTACAATATCTTTATTATTTAATACACAAAGAAATATATTTAAAGAAGAAATTTTCATTCAATTGCCGTTTATATGTATGTAGGCTTCGTTGAATTTTCAGTTTTTTAACGTAACGTAACGAGATCTAATTAGTAGGTTTTAAAAAAAAATCTTCATTTTTAAAGTGCATTCGATGTACCCTTCCTGCCGTTTAGGTTTTAAAAAAAAAAATTTCGTTTTCAAAATGCATTCGATATACTTACTCTCC
>KK351146.1:0-124737 GCA_000671755.1 Glossina brevipalpis
TGAAGCGAATGCTTATTCCCATCATATTTTCAATGTTAGACTAGTTTAAATAAGGATTTGTAAATTTTTACTGAATAATATTCTCCTTTATTTAATTTATAATTTATTTTCAATTCATGCATTTATTTATATACATATGACATAGACATGAAACAATTTGAATGATTTTTTTTCATATTGCATAAATATTATCAATTAATGATTGTTTAGTAAAAATTTGATCAAATATATTGATTGAGAAACTACTGACTAAACTTCATAAAAACATAGCTTTAAATAAATTTTAGCCTGACAACGATTAAGTGGTGGACATGTGTACATATGTTTTCGTGTCAGCATGTTCATTTTGGCGGAGAATAAATTTGGATATTTTACGTAATCTGCAAAAATGAAAAAGTTAATTAATTTCGTTCAATCTGCAAACAAATGTTAATGCTCTCTCTTAATACTTTTGCAAACGATTGCCTGTTTATCAATTTACCAAATCTTCCAATTCGCTTGGAGGTATAGTATCAAATTTAACTGCGGTGCCTTCACTATAGTTCCTTTGTATAAAAACTGTTGAAGCCGGCCTGAAAGTTTGATGATGTACTCGCAATTGTGAGCTCAGTAGTTTTCGCCATTTTAGAACTGGTAGGAAAACCTAAATCAAAGCAAAAAAGAAATAGGTATTTAACATAAGCATTTGTTCGAAATTCAAAAGAAAATATTTTACGATTTAGGTGCAGGTTTAGCTGCTGTCTTGACGCTCATTCTTGGTTTCTACAAATTAAACATAAAGAGGAAGTAGAAAGAAATTCGTTTGTTTGTATTCGAGTAGATTATCACCCTCGGAATTTAAAAACGTAACACACTGATCGAAGTAATAATGTGTCTTAATCCGTACAGTATAGCCAAAGGTAATTCATCTTTCGCTTGAAATCCTTATTCCCACCACGATCATCCAAGTCATGAGATAAACAAGCTAGTAACAATCCGAAGATCTCTATAACCATTCTAATCGAGCAGTTTCATACATACATAGCGAACATTATTTGAACTACATTTAAAGCATGCCGGCATCTGTGATGTTTAACATGATGATAATTGTTACGTACACTCTATACTCAACGACACATCGTAAAATACTTGAAACAATTGCACCAGATTACATTGCAGGAATATTCGCACTACAGCACGTATATCAAAATCTAGAGCGCTATTGTAACACATGCTTTATATGCTTGTTTTTTTAATTATATGGAAGTTAAATACAAAATTCAAATTTATTGAACAATTACAACTCTCTCGTAATTTTTATTTTTATTTTTTGTATTTAATTCTATTTTTCATAATTCATAAACACTTCTTAGTTAGTCATTCATTTACACAGCTATTTTCGGATTTTTTCTATCCACCAATGTAAAGAATAATGTATTTTATTTTCTGTGCTAGCTAAATTCGATTTATTTATTCATTCGTTTGTTCTAATTAATGTAATAAAATAACTCATAACTTCATTAAACACAATTAATTTATATATGCACATGCCGTCGGCAAAATGAAGAAAAGATACGATTGCCGACCACGCGACTTCACTGCGATCGACTGCCATTGCCGAGAGCGAATGCAATACTAAAACGTAATCGCTTCTTCACTATGCTAATGTTTTTCTTTAAAGCTGGAAGCTCTTTTATACAGTAATACAAATGCTTTCGTACAATAACAAAACTCATAGGTGGTGTGTCCTAAACTTGAAGATGTAAACAAAGCGCGTATGTCAACAAAAGCGAACGCGATCTAAATTAAGAAATATTTTTCTTATTTCACAACAACAAATATACAAGAGAAATTTGCCTCCTGATGAATTCTGTGCGCCTGGTATTTTTCATTAGTTCGAAATTTCGTCATAAAAATTTGTGTATGTGTCGGCCGCTATCTTTTTGTTGTTGTTTGAATCATCAAAATAGATTCGTTTTCTTTTGTTTATAACACGGGAACGGAAGCGTTTATTTAGTTGCGATTTTTTGGAAATTACTAGATGAGATTTCGAGAATTGCCCAGAGTTAAGAATTTGAAGAAAAAATGAGCCTATTTTAAGAAATAAATGAAGACGTTTAGGACGTTTTCGCATGCTTTTACTTACTCTTGCTACAGGATGGCTTCATTTTTGTTTGCGCTAGTAATTCGAAAGGTCTATTTTATAGTATGATACTCACTCTTGAAGAAAGCACTAATTTCAAAGTTAAATTACTTCACTGAGTAATATTCTCCTTTATTTAATTTATATATTACTTCAATCCATTTATATATATTCTTGTATATGTACGACATGCAACAATTTCATTATTTGTTATCATATTGCATAAATATTTTCATTTAACAATTTAGTAAAAATTTGGTTTTGAATATATTGATTTAGAAACTATAAACTAAGACCTTCATATATGTTCACTACAAAAAGATGGTTTTGCATAAATTCTAGCCTAACTACAATACTCGGATTGAATACGAATAATGGGTAGACATGTGTGTACATATGTTTTTGTGTATCTGTGTTCTTGGGGGGGGGAGTATTTGGTTGTATTTTGTTCAATTATTTATAACTACTGTATGCATTTAGTTTTCTTATTTAACTACATAGCGAGTATGTAGGAATGCAAATTTAAATGTATTCTATTACATTTGTTTATCTGTTTTTTATTTATTATTAAATAAATATATTAACATTTTTTCGGATTTGCATTTCAAAAGAAACGAAAAATGTTACTTCCAAGGATGTGGTCTTTAGTTTCTTCGTTAAAAAGTGATATTCTTATGTGTGAAAAAAAAGACAGATAGATGAGCCCTAGGCGTATATACGCTAAACTTTACAAATATAGAAAGACTCGAGTCTTTCATTTCAGCACGAAGAAGTATTAACGACCCATTCCAATTGCATATTATGGATTTAGCTGCAGCTTTTTATATGTCGTTGTAAAAAACTAAAATGATTACATGAAGAACTCCTCGGTTGAGTGAGAAAGTGGAAGTCACGTTCGTCCAGGGCGATCAAGAATTGATATTTCTATAACACGCAAGCCTCGATAGGTGGGATCGATCATTTGCAGTCCTTTAGGATTGTAAATACGTTCATTTTGGGAAGCAATAAATTTGGAAATTTTACGTAGAGTCTGCAAAAACATACAGAGTTAATTAACTTTGCATTGATTATTAGTAACTTCGGATAAATTACTTTTTCGTAATGCGTTTCAGAGCACATATATACCAGATAGGCAGTTATACAACCAATACAACCTTCACAATATGTACTGCAGGAGCCCTTTTCAGCTTCAGCAAAGAATTCATTGAGCCGAGTAATGGTCGATTCGAAGACATGTCGCTCAATCTGCAAATAAATATTAATGTTCCCTATAAAATGTTTTTGCAAAGAATTGCATGCTTATCCACCTACCAAACCTTCCAATTCATTTGGAAGTCTTGTATGAAATTTAACCGCGGTGCCTTCACTATAGTCCCGTTGTATAAAAACTTTATTGAAGCCGGCCTGCAAATTTGATGGTGTACCAGTAGTTGTAGGTCCAGTATTCTGCGCCATTTTAGAACGTGGAGGTAATCTTAATTCAAAAGAAGGAAAAATAAATAAATATTTAGCACGAGCGTTTATTTAAAACTCAAAAGAAAATATTTTACGATTTAGGTACAGGTTTAGATGTAGTCTTGACACTCATTCTTGGTTTCTACAAATTCAACGTCGAGAGGAAGGTAGAAATTCGTTTGTTTGTATTCTTGATTTGTATTGTTTCTTGATTTTTCTTTGGATATTTTCCTGGTTTGCCTTGAATATTATATCCACAGAAGAGCAATCAATGTAAATAATATTACAAACCTTTTTTTGTTTTTGCTACGGATGAGTTATAGCCCCGCTAAAACTTTCTATTTAATAAAAAGTATTTTACTTAATTTTAAAACGTTTAATTCTGCTTATTCATTGAAAGAAAAATCTGGGTGTTTTTAATTTTGTTGATTTGACATTTATTTAACAACAGCTGTCATTTGTTGTCAGTATTGCGAAAAATGACATCTCAGAGTTACCTGCTTAATGGGAATATGCGAAGTTTCCTTTCAACCAAAAGATGGCTTTGTAAAATACTCTGCAAATAGAATTGTTAGTGTTGCGAGTGACGCGTAGATGGAGTAACAAATAAAAGTCATGCACAATTACATCCTTAAGTATATTTTTATATGTTTATGTTTTGATTATAATTTAAGAAACCCGAATATATATTATCGTAGGCTACGCGTTAGTTGAATAACGAGTACCCTCTTTTCTCTGTTAGGGGCTCAATTCGTTAATGTTTTTCTAAGCAAGTGAAGACTGCGTATACTCTTTCACTGTCATTCAATCGTCATATATTTCTTGTGATTTTTAATTTTTAATAATTAATTTCTCTTATATGAAAATTAGTTTAGATTTTTCTTCCATTTTCCCTACCAATTTACGCGCGTTTTTTGAATTTTGTATTAAGTGTTTTATTTTTAATAATTATTTTCGTTATTTAAAAGTTTCAATAGTTTCAGGCTTGTTTAGAAAATACTTTCTCGGTATTTGGTATAGATTTTAAGTATTTACAAAGTCTTCGAATATTTTCTTCATAAAAAAGCTGATATTAAGATCTGGAAATTGATGCACATAATCAAATGGGCTTGATCAGCTTACAGCTACGTTCGATAAATATTTAAACTTTTTCATGGAAAGTAGGACCAGATCGCTAAGATGTTACATCAAATAATTAGTTTCTAATTGCAATGAATCTTTTCAAGAAAAATATAGACTAGCAAAAAAAACTTTTTTTAAAGCAAAAAAAAATCAAAAGAATTCTTGAAAATATATAAAACTTTGATCAGGATTATCCTAATAAGATGCAATAAAATATCCCCCCTTCCTATAACTTTTCCAAAGGATACGATCCTTATATCTTCATATTATACGTTATATATGATTATTTTCGTTTTTTTTTTACCTCAGACCTACGTTAGTATAGATATCTTAAGTTTTGTATATAATAGATTTGGAGTTTTCCAAATGAAAAGCTTAATCGTTTGCATATCTACTATACCATACTTATGATGCAGATCTGGCCATAAAATCTATAATTGAAACTGAAGTTCGATCTTTGAAAAACGTAAACTTTCAAATAATTATTAATAATACTTTGCTATAACAGAGAATGAGAAATGAAAATAGGACACTATCTCATTTAATAGAGACTTTTCATAATAGTGATACCTGGCCTTGAGATGGTTGTCATAATATATTCGGCTTAAAATGCGAACTAACTTTCTTACTTACGAATATTATTTAAGGTATTATTCTTACAATAAATTGTTAAGTAATCATCTATGGCTGCTTGGGATTCGTTTTGTCGAGGTCTTTCCGACAGGCCACGTAAATTATCCAAGTGATGAACCTTTAGCTAAAGAGTTAGAATTTTTTTTCAGAAAAACATCTATCTATCTATGATGGCCTCGCGTGGTAAATATTGCTTTAGGTTTAAAGGTGAAGTTCAAACGATGAACACACTGCTAGTGAGTCGAACGCTATAATATGTCAAATATTCTCAATAACAGGAAACTTCGCTTTCATTAGGTTAGTGTTCATAATTGCGGATCGCGTGCTTGAATAGTTACGAAAACCAATCAATGCTTACTTCTAATTCTAAAAATGAATCCTTTTGCTTACCACCAGCTAAAGTCAAATATATGCGTGGTTGGTGTATTAAAGTGAGGTATTCGTAATAAAAAGAATCGTGCAGCTCCTTATATACAATCAATTGAAGATATCAATAATATCTGCTTTTTTGTTCTCTTTTCAACTTTTTTCGCCACAGCAAACATGAAATGACCGACGGCAAATGGTGACTGAGCAAGCATACCTTCACCCATACTTGCACGACAATACATTTATATATAAGCAGTGTATCGCGTTTACATATATGCATGTACGTGTGTACATGTATATACATGCATGTACTATTCAATGGGTGAAGGTATATATGCGCGTCGTACGTTATCTCTCTCTCTCCTCAGTTCATTATTGTTGTTGTCATGGCTATTGTTGTCGCTGGTGGGTTTTCTCTGTATTGTTGCACAACTTTCGCATCTCAGGCGAAACGAAAAAGTTACATTTAAAGGAGACTCGTTATGCGCTTCTGGTACTAAATGTAAATGACGACATACAGTTGTTAAACCAAGTCCTTCGTCTTCGTCCAGCTACAAATAATAGAAAGGTAAGTAAGCGTCACTTCTTTTACTTGGGCTTATATGGATTCTATTACGTTTCATTCGAATCACTTTAGAGTTTTCGATGTCAACACATATATATGGATGTGTTTAGAAAATTATCTTCAGTATGAAAAAAAAAAGGTATCGATCATTGTGAGGAGAATATTTTCAAAGGCTAGAAAAGGGTCCTGTAAGTTTGTGTTGTGTTTTTAATTTTACAATCAGCAGTAAAGTAAACGGTTAGAATCTCTTTAAAACTTACGTTACGCTGAAATTTGTTTTTCCCATCCGTGGCTAATGCAATGCAAGGAAAGCAGTTTAGCTAGTAGTTTATTATTTTTATAGTTTAGTAGAATTTATATAATAATAATTAAAGAAAAGTAAAGATAGATAGAGTGCAAAAGTATACTTAAGTAATAAACATAAGAACGGGGAGGGATCACATTTCAAACTCGCTTCCAGAGAATACTCCCATTATCTATATGTTTTAAAAACCTTCTTGACTCGCTATTACAGAATATTTTGATTAATAAAATCCAACTGCTATTGTTAACGTTATGGCTTCGTTTTGGTAGAGATAGTGTTTTTCTTGGATTATATGTTTACAAATAACCGCATAATACGATGCAAACCGCAGCGAATTCACTTTCTATAGCTTAATGGGGGAAATTTTTTCTATTTATTTTTTTTTTTTTTCATATATTTTTTCTGCGTAAAGCTACACTAGATATACATTTTGCTTTTGCACACTCGTGTGTCTACATAACTATAAATAAATCCTTATACATGTGCCTCCGTATGCATGTCTCGCACATAATTATCAACGATTGAAAGTGAAAAGAAAAAAAAAAAAAAAAAAGAAATGAAATGAATGTTAATGGTTCTAAAAATAAGAGGCAGTTATTAAATTCGTTTATGAAGTTTTATGGAATGCATTAACAGGGAAATCACAACAAAACCGGGGCGCTTATTACGTTTATGTGGTTAATTTTTCTATCTATCATTGAGAAAAAATATTAAAAGAAGAGATCTATAGCCATACATATATATGAGGTTGGGTGTGTGTGTGTTTACACTATCTAGAGAAAATTAATAGAAAAGAAAAACTAAATTTGAAAACTAAAATTGGCTGTTCCGAATCCTTTACACCCACCATCTTTATCCTCAAAAATATGCCCAAAAAATTAAATATCGATATTTTATAATATTGGGTAGGCGTGGCAGACTTTTCCATTTTTATGGAATACCGTGGAAATTTGTAGTGAACAAAACATACCGAAAGCAGAAGTGTTCTTAGCTTATATTCTAGTATATGGGTGTGGTTTGACTCAATTGGCCCACTTACTGTACTAAAGTACGTGCAATAACTCTCAATGCTTCTGCGAAATTTGATCCACAGATCTTAATTGTTGCGAAGAGGAAAATTATTGCTGCAAATCATCCACGAATAAGCAAACAGAGGTTAACAGACAGACGGACGGACACTCCCAGATGGATACTCACCAATACATTATACACTTCTTTTAGCTTCTCTAAAGCTTCTTTCTACAAACGTTTTCATAAAACAATTTAACTTCAATACTCTATTATATCGAATGGACTTAGTCGATCCCTTCCATTTTTGTGTCGATACTAGAGGATCGCCAGCTCGATAAATAAGGAGATTTTTATGGATCTTTGCACCTTTTTTTTGTCTTAAAAGCAAAGAAATTCTCAGTTTACAGAGTACTGTGGGCGTGTCTATTGAACGATTTGGTCCAAGCTGAGTGCAAAAACTTCCAATGTTTCTGCCGGATTTGAAGCCGATTTTTGGGGCCAGGGGAATATTTACCACAGACATTACACAGACGGATAGGAGGACAGACGGACAGATATGCTTATATACTTTCTAAATTTGATGCTGATCAAGAATATATACATTTTGTGGGGTCTCTGAAGTTTCCTTCTGGGAGTTACAAACTAAATGACAAAATTAATATATCGCTCACCTTCGATCGTGATTATAAAAAAAAATGAGAGATGTATGATAAGAGCGTCTAGATGGATATTTTAATTAAAAATATGGTCCATATGGTAAAAGATTAATTTATTTATCCTGAAGATTTCTTCTTATTCTCTCATTCTCTCATTTCTCGTTATGAGATCGATTTATAATCATTTTCCTTTACAAGGTTTACGTGACCAGTTTATGATGAATCAGTGAGAGTTTTTAAGTAGATCTGTAGAATGCTTGTTAAGAAGTCAAGAACTTGATCAATATTGGTAACAGCATAAATTTGTTTATTATTTACAAAATCTTTGCTTGGAAGTTAGTTCGATTTGTTTTTGTTTTTGTGTAGAATTATTTGCATTATTTTTGATGAGTTTTGGTAAATTTTTCTTCACCCTCACATTCAAAGGTTACTGTAACTTCAGGTTTTTCGCCAGGTGACCAAATTTCAACGGCACAAATTTTGCTTTCGCCATTTTCATTCGCTAGATCAGCTTTCACACCATATAAGTTACCAAACAGACCCAATCCTCGGACAGCGCCAAGCATTTTGATCAATCTGGATAATGTTTGCAATTTGATGAAAGTCTCTTAATGCTTTGGATAAATTGAAGATGAAAAGATATTTACTTGAAATGTGGGCCATCACCGGCATCCAATTTATTTAAAGAATTTTCCAATACTTTTGTTGCGTCATTCAAAAGTTCTTCATCTGTTTTATAATCAACTGAGGTCGGCTAATCAGTATAAAATATCGTTATTAGCTCAGGTGAATTCATTTATTGATTTGAAATGGAAAAGTTAAACTTACTTTACCAATTGAGTGATAAGCAAGAACCACAATTAAAATAATTATAGAAAATGTTTTAACAAAAAACATTTTTACTTTTCTTCGCTGTTCACGGAGGAGCTACGAATTGGTTTGTGACGAACGTTTAAGTACTTTTTATAAACTGATTAGTTTTTCAATATTTTGTATAATATTTTAAACAAAGTCTTATTTGTGCACTCAATAAATCAAATATAGATCAGTTCTTATCACATAAAACAATTCCTGATTATAAACTAAACTGAGATCGTGTAAGAGAGCTAAGTACGTTTTGCTTTGAATCTTCGACATCTGTTACGACGAAAACGATAAATTTTCATGTTGTGAACATAAGCAAAAAAATAGTAGAACTGCAAAGAAACCGGAAGAAAAATATCGATTGGGTCAATGGCCAACTAAGCCGTACACCACTAATAACCACATCTTGGGATCCCTAATTCCGATATCTTTTGTGCTTTTTATACCCACCACTGAAGGATGGAGGTATGTTCAAGCTTCAGAAAGAAGCTTCCGAGACATAACAAGGTATATATATTATTGATCAGCATAAAATTTAAAATCGATTTAAGGATGTCTGTCCCTTCGTCTGTCTGTCCATCCGTGTAAAATCTGTGGTAAACATTCTCCTGGCTGCAAAAATGAAGACACGGACTTCAAATTTAACATAAGCATTGGAGTTTCTTGCACGCAGATTGGTATTGAAAATGGGCTAAATCGATCCCAGGTTACGCCTACAGTATGAAATAACTTGACAACAGAATGAACGAGTATGAAAATTACATTCGGCTGTGCCGAATCTTTTGTAACCTCATCTATATTTTAAAGGAAAAAATGTGAAAAAAGAAACAAGTTTCGATACTCTCTAGTATTGGGCAGACGTGGCCTTTTTGATGGAGTACCACAGAAATTTGTATCGCATAGTCTAACAAGTAGTGACTAGACGAGCAGGCAGGCAGATGGATAGAATATATCGGACAGATAAGCAGGCGGACAGATAGGCAGGCATACAGATAGGCAGGCGGATGGGTGGATATGCATAGGAAGATTCCAAATTTGATACAGATAAAGAACATGTTTATGTTTTATAGAATCTATGAAGTTTCTTTCTTAATATTACAAACGTTTTCATAAAAAAATTTAAATCCAATATTCCATTATATATAGTGGCCGTGGTCGACCTTTTTCATAGTTAGCTCAACAAATGAGGAAATTCTTATACATCTGTCTTCTATGGTTTATAAATAATAAGGAAAAAACTCAACTTTTTTTCTTAGAAGCAGAGAAGTTGTCAGCTTAAGGTCTAATGTGGGTGTGTCTATTGACTGATTCGGTCCACTTACAATATCAACCTGCATGCGAAAACTTAGAATGATTTTACCAAATTTGAGGCTGGTGTCTTCATTACCACACACAATACACAGCAGACAGACGGACAGACGACCAGATTCATAGAAAAACTTGCTTAAGTCAATTCTAAATTTGACGCTGCTCAAGAACATATATGTGCTGTGAGTCCTCTGAAGCTTTCTTCTGAAGTTCGAATATACACCTCCCCTTCCCCTTCGGTAATGAGTATAAAAAGCAGAAAGCATCTCGAAATTAGTGATGCTAAGATAGTTTTTTAAAATGGTCAGAATTGTATAAGGATAATTAGTTAATTGGCCATATTTATATATTTTATTGTCTCCTTTTGCTATCAAGATTCCGTCGCCAAGTATTAAATAAGTAAGTCACCAGACACTGTAACAGTGGTAGCTAAGGATGATAGAAATGTAAAGGTATCCCTTAGTGGGTTAATTGTTTACGTAGACGTATGTCAATGAGTTTACTATAGTTATCTCATAAAAATATTTTCACATTTCACAGAACCTCTTTACACATACGAAGATTGCGCACTACTTACGCTTCTTCTCACCGAACTAATTGCTTTCAAAATCATCATTCGCTGGTAATGGCGCATAATTGATACATTTGTTCTTTCTTCAACACACTATTGCGTGCTTAGATGAAATTTTTTTAATGTTTTCAGTAATTTGCTTTATTAGCAGAGGAATACAAAGTATTGACACGAATTTTTTCATAAGAAGTTTGCTGTTATTAGCAGATCGATCAGCATAATTATAGTTATTTGTAAACGGCGCGTAATGCACGTAAACTGATAATAAGAGAATGAGAAATTGGACAGAAGTGCGGGTACTCTTCTATGATAACGATTTGAAAGATTTTTATCAATTTGAAGATTCCATTACGGATGTCACAACGTACATAATTGGGAAACAACTACGAAACAAGGAAGACAATTGGACTCGGCTTTTATACCCACTACCTTTACTTTAAGAAAAAGGGGAAAAATCCATTTTAGTAGGTGGGCGCGGCAGATTTTTCCTATTTTTATGGAAGTTTTTATTTTGCAGTCTCTGAGTAGCCAGCAAGAGGCTCAGAAAAGAGATGTGTTTTCAGCTTATTTGTTAGTGTAGGCATGGCATAGGATTGATTCGGTCCATGTTCAATACCAACCTGCGTGCAACAAACTCCAATGTTTCTCGGAAAATTTGAAGTCAATATATTCAGAAATGTTTACCATACGCGGACAGACGGACATACTTAAATCGATTCTAAATTTTCATACTTCTTGGGGTCCCTGAAATTTCCTTTTGGGCTTTACAAACAAAACCCTCGGTGGTGGGTATGAAAACGCATGACGCGTTTGCATTAAAAAATCCTTTAAATTCATTATTGCAGGATGGAGATAAAAATAAAAAAATCCACAAAAGAAGTTTTATGCAAATGTATTACATCGACGCACATTTGAAAAAAAAATCAAAGAATAAAAGCACATATGCATATGTATGTATGTATGTATGTATGTATGCATATCCATTTGTATATTATTTGGATTTTCAAAGGCTATGCTTTCTAACCAATTTCTGTTCACCGTCACATCTGAAAGTTATTTTAATTTCATTGCTGTCGTAAGTGCTCCAAGTGCTGAGTGAACAAATCTTCGTTTTACCGCTTTCGTCGATAAGGTCAGCATCTATATAATACGCTTTACCGTACACTCCCCGCCCTTCCATAGCCGAGTGTAGCTTATCTAATCTGAAAATTATATTTGTAAATTTGAGAGATCCTTTCGTGACGTTTCGCAAAAACTTGGGAAACAAGTTTTCATTTAAATCACACCAACCTGTACTTAGGACCTTCTCCGTCAGCTAATTTATTTAACGAATTTCGCAACAGTTTGGTAACTTCATTTAAATCCTCAATTTCTGTAACGTCTCCTGAACGCTAGAATCACAAGAGCAAAGGGGCAGATGCATGGAAATTATAGAACGAAACGCAACACAACAACTATAGTTGACAACAACTTACATCTACTGCACCCTCAGTGCACCCAATGATGAAAATTAAAATTGTTACAACAAAAACTTTGCAGAAAAACATTATATTTTGAAAAATTTAATATTTAAGGTTTAGTCGACTGCTATGTTGACCACTTAATCACTCCTAAGCTATAATGAGTTTATTGTTTATTGAAATGTTTTCATATGAAACTGAGCAGCGTATTTAAAAGAAATTCAATTTCCAAGAATATTATCAGAATTTTTAATCTATAATTGAAACGATTCACAACAACAAGAAAAAGAGAGAGAGAGAAAAAGAGGGACCAGCTTAGCAATATTTTAAATTCCACTCCATCGACACGCATTGTATTCCACACGAATTTTTCAAAAAGATAAGTAAAAATAAAGAGCGAAGATATTTATTTCCTATAGACAACGCAGTTGTAAAGCTTCCAAGTTTTCATTACTCCTAGAAAAAGATGAAAGAGCAGAATGCCAATTAATTGGATCCACGCATAGTCCGCATCATGTTAAGACCCTGTTCCGCTTACTACGTTCAGAAATCTTTTAATAAAACGTTACAATAATTTTCTAAAAATAAGACTAAAAACTTTTCATTCTATTTGTAATACATAGACATCACCATCGTAAGCGAAAAATTGGAATTAGAATTGTTGGATGCTTTTTAAAAAAAGGCCAACAGACGGAAAACTTCAGATGAAGAGTCCAATGCTGGCATATCCATCCTTGGCGAAGACTACAGGTAACGATTTTTATGAAAATCGTGAGTTTGCATTAACGATAGTAAGTAAAATCTGTTATTTCTCCTCTTTATTGATAAGAAAGATTGAGTACAAATATTTCTGAAGATTATTCAAAGGACAATATGATAGAATATCGAAATTTTGTTTTTTTTCGAGTTGATTTCGACTTTATAAGCTGAAGATGGCGGATATAAAAGATTCGCTTACAACTGAATACAATTTTCTTTCCTCTTGTGTAATGTTTTGAGGAGAAGAGTGCGAAAACTTTACAGGACATCATTCTCATGCTTGTTTATAATTCATTTAGTGATTTAATATGTCATAGTGTAGAAAACAGTTTCCCTTGGAAAATTCATTCCGTGAGGATACTTGAAATTGGTAGCTTTCCTCCTGGATTGTTTACGGTATGTATTATAAGCCTTGTCGGTCTTATCTATACATAAATGTTTATTCATATTTTCATTTATTTTTTTCATAATCACATTTTGCTTCCCTAGAATGTATTTCGGTAAAAAAAAAAATGGTAGAAGGGCTTTATTTTAGTAAATAACAAACCTAAATTATGCCTACAACTTTGGAAAATATCCGAAATCGTAATAGGATTATGAAATGTGTAAGTACAAGAGCACAGATAAGG
Source organism: Glossina brevipalpis (assembly GCA_000671755.1). Taxonomy (NCBI): domain Eukaryota; kingdom Metazoa; phylum Arthropoda; class Insecta; order Diptera; family Glossinidae; genus Glossina; species Glossina brevipalpis. The sequence continues at coordinate 13,829 of KK351146.1, forward strand.
CAGAAGTAGCTAGTAGCTAGTTCACAAAGAAAAGATCTTGAATTTTGTTATATTGTTCCATATATTATATTATATATAATATTATATATTATATTGTATTGTATATTTGTCATATTATATTTTATATCAATTTTTAGTGAAATTTTGGAGAGACATTTCTGATATTTGAATATTTTTTCCATAAATCAATATTGAATTGCAATTAACGATAAATTTTAGTGTAGGGAAGAGCTACTGATATATGCGATAACATGATGAATTAGCAACGATACCCGTGGGAAAAAACCGGTCTGCCCTCGGTATTTCGTTCTGTAAAGATTACCTCATTACATTTTCTCGCACATTGATTGCCTCCTTTTCGTTCTCTTTTTAGTCAAAATCATAATGATTCATTTCTGTCGTCTTCTCGGTTAATATTATAATTATAAATACTATTATACTATTATATTGTGTACTATTATATGTTACATATTATATGTTAGATATTATATATTCTATATCATATATCGTATATTATGTATTATATAATATATATCATACATTATATATTATCTATCATTTATTATATATATTATTATATTATATTATAATAACATATTATATATCATTTATTATATATTATCCATTACATATTATATATTATATTTTTTACGTTAATATTATAATATCATAAAATCGTTAGTACACAGTCTGACATAAATTGATAAATTTCCCCCGTAATAAAACATCTTTTGATGTTCGGGAATGCATCCCCTATATAAGTCTCTTGATGACTACTATCTTCATTAAATGTTAAGCATCATGACAAAGCTATATTTTGGGCTTTAAATAATAAAAAGAAAGATTTTTACTTTCTTTGCGGTTTGTACTTTAATTTCTATTGTGATTGTACATCTCTCCTCTATTTGTTCGTCATTAATGCAACGATTCACTCACATTCGAATGTGAACAGAAGAAAAACGTTACTTTCTAAGCAAATTTGTACACTTTTCTAGAAAACAATAAACTTTTCTTAAATAATAAATTTATATATTATTGATAAAGAAATGAAAGATTTTAGGTCTACTCCGAGACACTTCCATGCTTTTCACTAAAGCTTATGAAAGTTATTTCACTTTCATGTGTGTTTTGATGAGTAGAACGTAGAGTGACTCATGCCTTAAGGAAAATAGCAATAAAATTATTTTTTAATGGTTTGATAAATATTAGGAAAAGAGAAATGAATTCTTGAAAAACTTCTAAGTTTCTCTTAAAAACAGATAACCTGAAAGGCATTGAATCATTGGTTGATTCCTCAATGTCAAGACACGTGTATATCAATTTTCACACAATATTGAAATGAAATTAGGATTTGATGTTAAAAGAAACCTAATCGTAATGAGTATTACGTGATTCTAAAAAATGTACATGATAGGATTTCTGGTTGTGGAAATCTTCATAAAGCTTATTGAACTCTCGGCATTTTCGTAGAAGCTGTTCAGGTCTAATGACTAGAGTTCAACATACAAATAAGACCTAGAATAAGCAACGATTCATAATCAAAGTAAAGACAAGCCAAAGAGCAAACACTTATAGCCTGAGTTATAACTTGAGAGCTGACATTGGAGGAATAATAGACTTTAAGGTAAACTTGAATTTCTATTAGGAATTGTTAATGTAATTACTTCCAGGCGTTCAAAGGAAAAAAGTGGAAAACTATTAAGTGAAAGGCTTTCGTCTTACACAATCGATCCTTATACTTTCCGAATGAGAAAACTTGCAGAATAATTTTAAAATATTGATCGGGCATTGGAGGAGTTTAGGTTTCATGTCTACCCTCTCTCCGTTGTTTCATCCTTAAGTATTACATACATATGTATAGTACATGTACATGAGAAAGGATTCAGTTTCATGTCTCCCCTTCCTACCCGTCCATTATTTCAGACTCAAGTATGTACAGTTTTATGTACATGTATCTAAACATATAGGTATAATATAAATAATTAATTCATTAAATAATTAAATAATTATTATTATTAATATCTAATCAACACAAGTTCGTTGCCAGCTTCACTTTCTTTACAGACAATTTGTTAAATTTATCTGAAATCTACTGCTTATTTAGCATAAATAAGTTTTGTGTACTTTTCTTTAATACTTTACAAATATCATACGTTTTTTTTTTATATATAATTGAACTTGACTTTTAGATGACGATATTATTACAATTGCATGAGAAAGTGTAAAGAAAAAGGGAAACGTCTGACAAGTTAATCGTTTGCTTTATGAGATTACAAATTAATTATGCTGAAGCGTACGTAAATAAGCATATATATGTATAGATATGTGTATGTATGTCTCTCTCTCTCTCTCTCTCTCTCTCTCTCTCTCTCTCTCTCCCTTTCTCTGTGTGTGTATTTGCTTAGACAAATTTAGGCAATTTTAATATTAATTACGTCTCTTTATCATGTAAGTACTTGAGAAACTAGGAAAAGATAATTATTCACAGTCACACACACGCACACACATGTGTTTGCACTATATAAGCCATATCTGTTAGCATTTGTTTAATATTACGGGTAGATTTGCTTGTTTACAAACAAGTACGTAAGCGTGTGTGCCTGTTTGTGTTTGATGAACTTCACATGATCAATTAATCATATCAAGCATTCACTTTTTAAAGCCAAATAGTAAATAAAAAAAGTGTTTTACATTAAGTTTTTAACAATAATAATAATAATTTGTAAAGAGTAAAGATTATACAGAATAAGATAAGAGAAAGAAAAAGAAGAGGAAGAAGCCTTCTTAAGCTTAAGTGACGACGAACTGTATCCTGGAAGTGATGGTACTCCGTACACTCAAATGTCATAAGTAGTTTATGAAACAAGTCCCCACGAAAAGATGAAAAAGAAAACAAAGCAAAGATTCTGTGATATGTAGCGTAAGCCTGTACTGTACTGCACTGCAAAATCCATTTAGATTAGAAACACAAAGAAAGTAAAACCAATAGAGTTAGAGAATTGGTTGTAACACTTAAACATATCGCATAGAGACTCTAACTAAGAAACTAACTAACAGGCACAGGCACAGGCACAGGCACGGGCACAATGGTAACTCACGTTATACTATATATTGCAGGTCTGTATGTCTGTGTGTCTGTCTGATTGAAACAACTGCAACTACTACAAAGAAATGATTTGTATCAACTCTTGACTGTTGATTTCATGTTGCATTCATTTAAGTCGTCCTCTAACATAAAAGTCGTTGCTTGAAGTCTTTGTTAGCCATTTGTTTGCTTCGCTTCTTAACGGTCACTTTAGCAAGCTTTCGTTTTGTGCGTTAAATTTTAATTTAATTTATATATTTTCATAATTTATTTTAATTTATTTTTAATTATAATTTTAATAAAACCATTAAAATATGTCTACGATTTTATGTGATTTAAAAAAAATTATTTTCTTGATTTCAATAAACTTTTTTTATTCGACGCTATCAGTGAAAGAAAGCGATAATAATTATAATAATTATACCGACTATGGCTCCACCACAAGTGGACGTACATTAATTGTTCATAGCGATGAATACATTGCTCGACAGCAGAGACAATGTCGCGATACCCGTAATCTGTTATCCTGCATTAAATATAAAGCAACGAAAATTGTTTGGAAATTCGCTACGAATGGATTTTCGTATTTTCCCAATGAATACGGGCGAGAATTGCGTGAAGATAAACGACGTATACGTTTTATACAATTAAATGAACCATCATCAGATATTGAAGTTTTTTCAAATGCTCGCAGTCAACGGGGTATGTGTTGTTTTTATCTTTTCTTTTTTCTTTTTTTTTTGCGAATTATTTCAATAATTTAATCATTGAACGAGGAAAGGACTTTAACGGAAAACGGAAAAGTAATTATTTTCCTGTTAAACAATTTCTACGAGCCTTTTTGGTTTCAGGACATTGTTGACTGAAATGAAATTACTTCCTAAGAACGATGCATTGTGGCTACAAATGTAAGGATGTACGGACACAAAGCAACTTATTTGTGCAAATTTTCTTCTCTTTTCACTTTTCACTTTTCACTTTTTTTTCTAAAAGACTAGTGTAGTAGCACTGAGGCATTGCTTTCACGTTTTTATTTGCAAGCTCTTGCATGAGCTGAAGGACTGATTTAGGTTTTAGTAGATTTCTCATCCTTTCGACTCAATTTCTTTTAAATTCAAATGTAGATGTAAGCCTTTCAAGTCAATAAAGCTGCTGGGAAGTTGCAGAAAAAGAAACTTATTGATGACTATGATGGCTTGTGCATTTTAATCATACATATATGATACTAAAGGAAGTGAAGAAATATCTGATAATGTTTTGAAACTTTCTGTGTTCTCCTTGAATTGAATCAAAAACGAAATTTCTCTACAAGCTAATACAAGCTGCTGCACAATTGTTCATTTGCACGGAAAAGAGATTTACATGCAAGTGAAATAATAAAATTTTCAACTGGATACTGATGCAGTTAGCATATTCTACTAACAGACGTACACATCTGTGAGAGCGCATGTAAACCCAATTAAAACACATTAATATTGGATTTCAATTAACGAGAGAAGATAATCGTGTTTCAAAATGGAAAAAAGATCTGCATGCATGCCTTATGCACTCTGTTGTTCATATGACTTTGCATTTGCTTCTACGGCTGGCTGTTGATTCCTTTCTCTCTCTCTCTCTTTGTGTCCGTCTGTCCCTTCATGCGTATGCTTCTCTATTAGTCAGTGTTGCCGCTTCATCAGTTGCCTTTCATTTGTTTTTTTTTTTAGAATCGTGAAAATAAAAATTGTATAGCAACTGCAGATCAAATCCGGAAATTTCATTACGTCTTAATCAGTTACTTACTATCAGGATTTCTACCAGATATTGGTTTGAAATTTGGTGGGAGTATTCATCAAAGTTATGTCAAAGTTTAGGATGTGAAAATGCCACTCCCATAAAACAAAAAAACAAATAAGAAAATTATATTCGATTGTGTCGGATCTTTTATACCCACCACTTTGATATTAAAAAAAAGAGGGAAAAATTAAATTTCAATAGGTTGGCGTAGTAAAGTTTTTTATTGTTATGAAATATCGTAAAAAACAGCCGGAAATACCGTAAAAAACAGCTAGAAAATAGATATGTTTTCAGTTTATACTGTAGGCGTAGCTTGCGATCGATTTTGCTCATTATCAATAGCAACGTAAGTGAAAGAATTTCTAATTTCTCTGCCAAATTTGGAGTCGATATCTTCAGTTTTGGGGTTAGGAGAATGAGTACAACAGACAGACGGACGGGTATGCTTAAATCGATATTAAATTTGATGCTGATCAAGAATATATGTATTATACTTTGTAAGATATCTAAAGTTTCCTTTGACAAAATGACATATACCCCTTATCTGCGGTATAAAGTATAAAAAAGAAAAGGAGTACTAGGCCCAAGGGAGGTGTATTTCAATTGCTGTGATCATAATAGCTGCCTCTCTAAATAGCGGCGCGCTATTGCATTTAAAATTAAAAACACAAATTTTTTGAGTGAGGTATGGTGTTTCATTCATATGGTAAAGGTAGAGATCTTTCGTGAAAATTCGCTACGTAATGCTTCGTGAAATTTAAAGTTGTTTTCGGATTTTCAGTGACACTCTCGTTCACAGCAGCAATTTCAAGAGAGCAATCGGAGATTTACTGTCTATAATTGATCCAGTTTCCTCATATTTTCTTGGACACTCTTCGAATTGTTGACGCATTAGTTGCACATTCTTGACCGTAAATTCCGCAAAGTTTGCGAGAGGTCTCACCTTAGCTTTCCCCATTTTTGTAATGGGATTTCACAACAATAAAGCGTTTTTCTCTTGTGTAGCGTTTCATTTTTAATAATCGGAACAATTGTACGTGACAGCTGTCAAATTTCAGAGTTGCCGCTTTCTCAAAAAAAAAAATGACAATTTGAATAATGTAGTGTTATGGAGCTATCCTTTATTTATAGCTTTTCTTTACAGGTAACTTATCTCAAACATTTTCTTTTAAGCTTCTGCCTAGACGGGAGGACGTTGCTCTCTAACGACCGTTGCTTTTTGAGGCTCTGGCAATTTTTCTTGAGTTGTAAATTAAGTTGTAAAGTGAAACTATATGTAGGTAAGAGTGAAATTATTTAAGATTCGAACGTTGATTAAGGGATTTTTCTAGAAGCTTCGATTAGAGTCTATATTGTAATAACTTTCCCCATTTTGATAATGGATTTTTACAATTACAAAGCGTTCTTTCTTCGTGTAGCACATCATTTTTCATAATCAGAACAATCAGACACAACAGTTCTCAAATTTCAGAGTTGCCGCCTTCATAAAAAAAGAGCACAAAATCTAAATAGTGCACTCTTATTGAGACACCCTTTATAAAGCTGATCTTCAGATTCTTTAACTTTTTGAATCGATAAGAAATTTTAACAACGAAAATAAGCACGAAAAGCTTTCCTTTTTTGAAAGAATTTTAGATAATCATGTCATTGGAGATGATGAGATGGTAGAGACGTTAACAACGTAATAAATTCCTATAATTCTGATCAGCGTGAAAGTTTAAATTTACTCTATTTCAAGTCATTTAAATATTCATTTTCTTACAGTTCTTGTACTACTTTCTATGAAATATTTTCTATATTACAAAGTCTTGCATTAGAAAATTTGCTAAAGATTTTTGTTTATTTTGTATTTTGTCACGATTTTAATTATTTTTAGTATTTTTGATTGAATAACATTACAACATGGCCTGCGGAATTAAGTGAAATATATGTTCACTTGAGTAACTAATTCAGCTCTCGTCAAAGAGATTTATAATGTCTCGTTATTTTGTTTACCATGAAAAGTAAGCAACGTTTGCTTTCATGTTTTCCTAGTCGTCATATATTGTCAAATAGCAAACACAAGAACACACAATAAAGTGTTACTTACATTCTCATACGTATGTAAGCACATTATAGGAGAGTGAGAAGATAAAATAATAAAAATAAATTTATAAAAATATCCCGCATTTTTTTTTTTTTTTTGTAAAAATGATGAACAATCGATAATCAATATAAAGTATATTTCAATAAGAGTACGCCGTTTTATTTAACCACAAAATCACGTATTTTTTGACTGAGTTGTATATATTTTTATTATAAAGTAGATATGTTCCGATTAAGTGCGAAATAAAATATCCAGCAGATGGCCCCTCGCGGCTCTGATGACAGACCATTACTGTTTTCATGAAATTTTCTATGACTTCTGGACAAAGATGTGACGGTATCTCACCGATAACGCGTTGCATCTCGGCCTTGAAACCAGGAATTGATACTATTTTATTCGCCAACCAAAGATTTCGCAAAACCTCAACAGCAATGTCACGGTGTTAAATCGCATGATCTTGGTTGCTAGTTCGCGTCAGAATTTTGCGAGATAATTTGCAATGAGCGTCGAGCCATTGTTGGATTTCGAAGCCTACTTCGGCCAAATTAAGACCCCTAGGAGACTTTTGCAAGTGTCTTCCATGTGAATATATATATATATGAGACAACCTTTAAAATTATACACAAAATTAACCCGTTTCTTTAGTGAATTCTTTTCAATAAATGATTGAAAATGGAATTAATATTATTGGTAAATGTCTTTGCTAGTTAAATTCGAATTTATCTGCACACCCTTGATTTTTATTGTGTAGAATTTGGACGGGCTTAAATTCCGCGTCTCTATAGAGTCCAAATAATTTATCCTTATCAGGTGTCTTGAGATCTAACAGCAAACGTTGATTTTCTTTTGCCAGAAATATAATAATTAGTTTTTAGTGAAAGCATATTGAACACTGAAGACCAATGTTTTCATTTCTAATAATGTAAAAAGAAGAAGAAAATGAAATATTTTTTTCCGTTTTCGTTTTTTTTTTTAATTGTGATTGACAAAAATTCGATGTATTTTTCAAATTTTCCCAAATTATAAAGCGATTAGATTATAATAGAATAGAAATCGTTCACTTGCTTTTCCTCTTGCAAAGTAAATGAACATCTTATAAACAAAGTTTTTAAGTCTATATATATATCTAGAATTTTCAATTCACGGATTTTGTGATCTCAAATGAATCTCAAATGAGTAGAAGGAAGTTCCTTTATTATCATTGAGTGCTTGTATGAGATAAATGAAAATTATCTCGCACCAAAATACATTTATTTAACGAAAAGCTTAATTGAATATATTTTAATTTTGAAATTTTGTTACTTCCCACTTCCCCTTCCCATAGATGATAATGAGTTAATTGGTTTGATAAAATTTATAAAGCGCGCAGCAGAAATTTTTGGACAAAAACATGGCCTGCAATTTGTCATTTCGAGTGACAGTGGTATACGCATAATTGATACTGAACTGGATGAAGAAGAAGGTAATCGTCAATAAGTAAAAGAAAAGATTCCTTTAATTTACTACAACAACTACCACAATTATTTCGCATCGTTACAGGTCGTGGTCGTCATGAGAAAAAGAAACATAAATGGCTTGTGATCTTGCCGATGATAATATTAATGAAAATCGCTTATTTGAAGATGACAGTTGTCGGCTTATTGTTGGGCGTTCTCGCTTTGAACGTGGTAATAATAGGCGGTATGGGTTGGCTTATACATTATCTAAAACACAAAACGCTTTGCAAGATTCATCCAAAATTTGTTCAACATCATCTACATACATACGATGGTGATCCAACTGGTAAATCAAATTTTAATTATTTCAGTTTGTTACCAAAGCTTACGTTTTTGTGAAATTTTCACTAAAAAACGCAGAATATTCTCAATTTGTGGGTAGCAGTAGCAATCATTATAGCCCTTCTGGTGGAACTCCTTACGATATTGGTAGCCAAAGTTACTCCAAAGATTGGTCGATGAGTCGAGCTTATAGAGGCTATAATCTTCTGGATGATATAAATAAGAATTTACAATAGCTGATGAGAAGATTGAAACGATCTATTTATCATTTTGAACGAGAGAAATTCGTACACTTATTTCACTCAGTTGTGACAGTATTTGGGCCTGATCTGGCCACAAACTACGCTTCGCATTTAGTTAATTTATTTAAATTTATTTAATTTTATATTATTAAGTTTAAAAAGAGATATAAAGTTTAATACAAAAAAAAAAAAAAAATAAAAAGTAAACTGACAAAACAGGTAAGAACGAGACAGTTCCCTTGAAGTGATTTTACACATTGACCACACTTAATAGAGATACATAAGAGAGTTTTGCGTTTTTCCTAATTGGAAGGGCGGCGCTGAATCAAATGAAGCTATCATTGCTAAGAATATTTCTATTTCGTTCTTATGTATTTCGATATCTGAGGCATCAAATACACCGGAAAGTATAGCGACTTTTGGACACGAGTTATTACTAGTATTTCGCTGAAGACATAGCAGGTTGAGTCGAGTTTCATTGGTCAGATGACTTTTCGTTGGATTTACTACTTTTATTACATTTAAATTTTGAAGCAATTTGTTCCATTTATGGACCACATAAGTAATCAAAATAATTATTTTAAATGTGCTTTCGTTCAAAACATTTCGGTGCTACAAGCATAAAATATTCGGATAAAAAAAGGCGCAAAACGGTTACAGGTAATCAGTTTTGACGTCGTCTAGAATTTAAATATCCGGAGCAGCTTTAATTCATTTAGAAAAAGGCGACGAAATTCAGTCTATCTTTTTATTGCTTCTTATTCTCCCCTTATTTGGAGTGCAATGTGCAATGAATGTAATTCTTTTTTTAAGTATTTTGAGGTCTCGTTTCCGAACATTTACTTGTATTGCTTTAATAAAGTGTCTCAAAAAGAGCGAACTATTTAAAATTTGCGTAGTTTTTTTTTCATGCAAATGGCAACTCTGATATTCGACAGCTGATTGTTCCGCTAAAATAAAAAAACAGACCATGCAAAGCGCAAGCAATTCCCTCAATTGGTAATGGAGCAAAGTGAAGTGGAGTGAAGTCCATTTACGAGCTATTTTATTCCACACTTAATCGGAACATGACTAGTATACAATACAATAAAAATATCACAACGCATATAAAAAATACATATTTTTGTTTTTAAATCAAATGGTGTACTTTTATTGAGACAACCGTTATTTCTCATTTGACCGGCGGTTAGCAAAAAATAGTGATAATTCTAATCTATTTCCTTTTATTTTAATTAATTATTATATTCAATCAAGCCTGCAAAATGCTTACTGTACTTTTTTTTGATATTTTAACATATTTTTGCCTTAATTTCGTATGCAATTGCCCACTGTAAATGCCGGAATTTTTGTTTTCTATACAAAAAGCTCATCTATTGTCACTCCCTCATTACTATACATGCGTTACATACACTCTCTCAGTTAGTGATAAGAAAGCTCCAAAGGACAGCTGATTTTGTTAACAATTGTCGGAAAACGCATAAGCTTTCTTTGCTTGAGAAGAAAAAAGGGAAAGAATCTTTACAAAATGATGCGTAAATGTAAACTCAGTTTAAATTTGGATACGCGCTGATAAGCAACATTTGTCGGCCGATTTTGAAGTAGATAGAAATAAATAGGAAAATAAAGAATAAAACAAAAAAAAAAAATAAATAAATAAATAAATTTCTAAACTTTAGCTTAACGTTAAACAGACTGAGATACTGGAGATACAAGTCTAGGTCATATCTCCTTGCTTGTCTAACAAGCAAAAAAAAAAAAAAGAAAAAAAAATAAGAAAAAAATTTAAAAATAATTAAAATAGAAATAACAAAAATAAAGAAATAAATAAAAAATTAAAAAAAAATAAATAAAAAATAATTTAAAAAAAAATAAATAAAAAATAATTTTAAAAAAGTGATAAAAAAATAAATAAAAATAATTTTAAAAAATTATTAAAAAATAAAAAAAAAAATTAATTTAGAAAGAATTTTAAATAAATAAATAAAAATTAAATTAAAAAAAATTGTCATTCAAGCGAAGTCATTATAAAGAGATAACAATGAGTTTACATTTACCGAACCTGAATCTCAATTTTTAAATTTTTTTTTGTAATTTGTGAGTGGTGTGTTCGGAACTTTTTTTTAAAAAAGAACTAAAGAACCTATGGTTGTTGCGAATTGTAAACATGTTAAAAAATTCTATTTTTTTTTGTGGTACCCGCACCTTTGAAAAAATCATTGTGTTTCAAAACTATCTTTGGAATTGAACCAAAGACTTATAATCCATCGAAGGTTTTGCGAGAATAAGAAACGCAATGAGGAACTAAGCATCTCTCTAAGCAATTGTTAAGAGTTTCTGTTCATTACAATAAAAATGTAAGAATAAAATTAACTACAATTTAATATATCCATGACAGGTATGGACAGCGAAACGTAGTTCGTTTTTCGTGTCTTATTTATGCTTCATTAATCGGTAGCGAAATAAATAAATTTAACATTTTTGTCAAGCTTTTCTTAAAACGCAAATTAAATTGAAATATAAGAAAACAAAAAGACGAGTTTTTCTTAAAACATGAAAACTAAAATAATAAAGAAATCTTTGTGAAATGATTACTTAAAACATTCTTAAGCAATTGTTTTAATTCTAATTCTTCGTAATGAATCTTTATCTTGTAACAGCAATAAAAGCGAAATAATGCATCGATATTTGTAAACAAAGTAACGATTTAAATAAATAAATTCAAAAATAATAATAAATAAATTCACAAAATATATAAAACAATTTTGGGAAACTTTTAATCTAAAGTAATTATTTATTGTTAAGCTAAGTTTATAGCTTGCGCTTAAAAAAGTGGTGAAGCGCTTGTACACTCACAAAAGGCGTACGAATACTATACGACATTCATTGTAAGTGTAATTCTCAATTAAATTCCGCTCATTGTTAGCTTAAAGCATTATGTACCTCTATTAGAACTATTTAGTTAGTGAAACTTTAAAAAAGACGAACTGTCTGCAGTCATACTTTTTACATCCGTGAGGGCTGCAGAAAAGGGAATAAATTTAAAAGACTTGAAAATTTAAGTAATAATTATGAGTACATTTGTTGATGAAGATTATATAAAGCAGCTTGAACTGGTTTGGGATCCAAAATATATCGGTTGAATTGTAAATAAAGCTTACATTTGAAAGGATGTCTAATTTGAGATGCATCCCATTAGATTAATCCTATACAGCCACCGTAAGTTATTCAATTAAATCTTATTCCTGATGAATAATATATCAAGGAATTATGATTACAAGTTAGATCGCGCTTAGATCCCGGATCAAGGTTCATATTTCCAGTGTAAGCCTTAAGATCACGTTCTCTTTTCCATCAAAATTGAGCTCTTTTTTTTTTGTTGAAAATAACAAATATATAATATGTGTAGCGATTTCTAAAATTATAGTCCATTTAAAGTTCCTAATATGATTAAAAAAATCAATCAAGGCGAAGCAGAATGTGTGCTACACCCAGCTAATATTAATTATATTAGTAAAAGTTCTACCGTTTTTGAATCCCCGTACGCTTTTATGCCTTTGTCGATCAATAGCAAGTATTCTGATCGGACTGAAATCGGTTTAGTCTACGTAAAGTTAGATTAGTTTATACACATTTTTTCAGTCAGTTTTCTTCGACCTTGTAAAATCGTCAACAAAAATGAAGAAAAACTGCCCTTAAGACATTATATGTTATATAAGTTCCAAAAAAGAATAACAATGAATGCAAAAAAAAAAACTCGTGTGCCGTCTTCGGAAAGGACGCAGTAATAGCTCAAATATGCCAAAGATGGTTTGCGAAATTTCTTTCGGGTAATTTTTCTTTGAAAGGACAATCCAGATTAGGATTAGCTGTCAATGACGAAGTGCTACGCAGTATCAGATCAGGGAACATCCCAATCCTATATGAATTCCATGCTTGAAGCCTAGTTCTGAGGGAGTTAAAGAACTGTTCGAAATTCACCAGACTTCTATTTGGGATCGTGTTAAGAGACTTTGAAAAAAAATTTTTTTTTTAGTTTAGAAAAAAAAAAAAAAAAACGAGAGAACTTTCCCTTACACTTAATATTTTTTTAATGTTTAGTAGCCTCTTGATAATTAACGATTGTTTTGCTTTCAAAATGTTTCCAAAAGAGGTCACGCATATTTCTCTGAGACTAAAAATGTTGCATTAATATGTTGAATAAATCGTGTTCTCTCAGGAGTTACATTCCGCGAAAACCCGTTTCAAATTCTTATAATCTCGGAAGTTATGAAAAATTTAAAACTCTTGTTCCACTTCTCTATCCCCTAATAAAACGGCCGTTTTTTCTAAGATATTTGCTACGATCTCTCGAGCAATCGTTTCTCTTCATTGCTAACCAGGAAGCTCTTTATCATTTGCATTCAATTTATTCGTAGAGAAATGGAATTTTTTAAAGAAGCATTCATTCTATATCCCCAGTCGTTCATACAAAGCGTTACTTATTTGTTTAGACATTTGAAAAAGGTGTTGGTGACGTTTGACGTTTGCAAATTTACACTCACTGTGCACATTGCACGTAATTTTTAAAACTTTCGTGTGATAACGCTTTTCTAAACTTATTGACATTATTGTTATTGTTGTTTTTACTTATTTTTGGGCACATTCTGACTGCGTTCTTAAGTATATTTGCACGTTGTGACAACAGAGTTCCCTTATAATAAGTGAATTATACTAACGCTGTGACATGTTTTTAAACCCGTATTCAGCCAATAACAAGAGATAATTTGCTGCGTTGCCGAATTGGTTGCAGCCACTATGAGGCGGCGCTTATGTCTGGGACACAAAAGAATACAAGCAAAATACGCGGCTTCATTGGGTTCGTTTACATTGATTTCGATATGTTTGAATTTGTGTTTACAGCCTTGGCCTGAGCCTTAATAAATTTAGTTGTTAGTTTAGGTTATTTATTATTTCTTCTTCTTTTTTAATTGGATTTAATCGATTTGTTCAGTTGTTGTATTATTGATCATTATAGCGAGATTTTTGGCTCTGTTTTTAATGAGTCTTTTTAATATGTTTTTTATCTTATTGTTTTTTTTAGTTTCGGTTGTTATTATTTGTATGTGCATGTGTTATTTTTTTATTTTTTATATTTTATTTATTTATTTTTATTTTTTATATTTTATTTATTTATTTTTATTTTTTATTTTAGTTGTTTTTTATTTTTGGTGACTATTATTTGTAAGTGAGTTTTTTATTGTATTTTTTTTTAATTTTTAGTGTATGTTTTAATTTACTTATTTTGTTTATTTTTTAAATTTTTTTATTTTTTATTTTACTTGTTTTTGATCTTATTGTTTTTTATTTTTAGCTGTTATTATTTGTAAGTGTTTTTTATTTTCAATCTTTTTTTCTTGCTTAATTTTTTATTTATTTTATTTATTTATTTTATCTTTTACTTTATTTTTGTGTTATAAATTTTTTTTTATTTTTTAATTTACTTTTTTTTTTGGTCTTATTGTGTTTTAGTTTTAGCTGTTATCAATTGCAAGTAAGTTTTTATTTAATTTTTATTTTTATTTTCCATTCATTTATTTTTAATTTTTATTTATTTATATATTTTAAAGATTATTAATAAGATGTGAACTATGTAGTCAGGTTTATAATAAAGGAGTTAATACAATATAATAACAGCACAATAATAGTTATGGTGAATATTTGTTAATTCATTTTTCTTAAGAAATTTGAATTTAGTTTGAAATCTTGAAATCAATAATAAACAATAGTAGATACAGTGTAAACTAAATTAATTATTGACAGGTTAGAATGGAATAAATAGAATACAAACAATACTTAGCTTTCAACTCATTGTCAAATGCTTTTGTTTTTCATATTTGCTGACGCTTATTCAAGAGAACTAACTATCTACTGAAAATCTAAGATAAAATTAAAATAATAGTATAGTGTGTATTCGATGTATTTGATTAGAATAAAATGCCTTTTTTGATGAGATAATTTTTACAACAAGCGAACGTAAAACTGCATACGTTTGTGATTCAACGAAATGAAAAGAATTTGAAAATATTTATATTTTATGCTGAAAAACTCTTAATAAGTTTGCAAAAATATTTTAAGATCCTTCAATATAATCTACTTTAATATAAATACATTTTAATAACTTCCTAAGTACTAGGAAGTCCTTACACGTGCTTAATATGTATTTCTATGAAGTCTGATGAGTATGCATGTTAAGCTTAAAATTGCTTTGGAAGCGTATTTGCATTTATTACTTTGAAGGTAATATATTCGAAATACAATATATGTAAATAGATATAAATTGAAAATATATTAATTTTTATTGGAATGGAATAATCAATCCTGAAAGTAAAGATTTAAATAAATAATTTCAAAAGAAGTAAACGTAGGCTACTTGCATGTCGAAAATATTGATTAAAAATTATCTCTGTGAAATGGATATAATTGACAATCTTACATAATTGAAGCATAGCTTAAGCAAGGTATATATAGTGGGATCGGGAACGTACGCTATGCGCTTCAAAACTAGGTGAAGCTTTTAACATTGATTCTTGAGGGTAGAAAAGAATTAATTAATAAATATATAGAACACGCACACAGAGAAAGAGAGAAAGGGGAAGAGAGAGAGAGAGAGACTTAAATAAATGACAAATGAATGCTTATGGGTTGAATGCATTAAAATTCCCTCAATTTGAATTATTTTAGATGTGCTCTCTTGTGTCTATGAACAAAAAGTTGAAAAAAGAAAATAAATAAACTCTGCAAATACTATATTTTTTGAAAATACTTTGGAGATGAAAGGAAACGTAATAGAATCATAGATTTTAGTTAAGCATTAAAAAAAAATTTGTCTGAAAAACATCAAAAGATGGCAACACTACAGCCATTCTTGCGAGGTACTTTAAGTTTAAGGAGCTCTGCGGCGTTGATCTGAATTTAAATATAAAGAAGTAAAAAAAAATTAAAAATAATTTTAATCTACATACCTGTCTCTAGTGAAATACAGGCCAGATTTTGAAAATATTTAGTTTTGTGGGATTGAATGAAAAACAGGAATTTTGACGAAAAAACCGACACTCTTCTATTAATAGAAATGTTGAAATGAACTTATCAAAAACTCAGTCTGTATTTATTATCATTCTAATAAGTATGATGGGTGTTGTTTTCAAAAATTGTGTTTTAGGAAAACTGGGTTTAAAATTTTGACTTATGCTAGAGAGAGGTTCTTTCGTAGCGATAAATTATTTATTATTTTCTTCCATTCGTCTGCAATACCAGAACCATAAATACGTACATATACATACATAAGAAAATGGCGAAACAATGCATAAATCTGTAGTCGAATTCGTAATCAATTCCAAATATGTCATCATACTCTTGGTGAAAGCATTGAAAGTTTTCAAATCGCTCGCAGCTCTATGTCTAGTCAATGGTCACCTCAGAGAGGCTACATTAACGTAGTGTTGTTGCGAAAATACTTTAAAGGCATTTGTTAGTGAATTCGCGAATTTAGAAATCAATCAGAAGGCAAGACATTGGATTGTAAGTCTTTAACAAGGTGCCCTTTTGTAGTTTTTTCTTTAAGGACCTAATCATAGATACAATTGTTTTTCCATGTAAAGAATTATTTTCCACATGCTCTACAAATGTTAGCAGCATCTACCTAAACAAATAATATTTTTTTTTTGATTTTCTAAAAATTTAGCAGTGATGTCCCCTCCTAATAAGAAGTTTCTGTTAAGTCAATCATTCAAAAGTTATAATTCATCTAGAAACGCAATGAAGAGTCTCAGCTTTCAGTGCAACAATAACTATTATTTCTTGAAGTCTTGTTCACATCGTCATCATTGTATATTTTAAAAAATGTTAGCCTTACATTACGAGACTTGAATATCAACACTTATCAGAGATAACAAGACGTTGAGGTGATGGTATTTGTAAACGCGCCTCTGTTGACGTACATTACATAAATGATATCTTTTACATGCTTTTCTAACCGTAACATTATTTTTATTAAACATTTACGTTTATGTTAAAAACATAGTAGGTATGGATAATACATAGAATAACATAAAGCCTTAACATAAAAGAATTTTTTAAGTAAAATGAATCGATAGTAATTCAACGCACTAACGCAGCAGAAAACACAACTGAATTTTACAAAACGCGTTACTGTAGAAAATTGTGTAGATGAAGTTGTGTCTCACTATCGTTGTGCGATGCCATAGAAATACAGCAAAACATTTTTGAAATTTAAAATTTTTCTCCACCATAAACAACTTAGTTTTGAACTTTTTTTTTGCTAAAAAACGAAAAACTTGCTCTTAAATAGAAATAATTAGGTTTGTATTAGTCTTCTTTCGAAAACCAACCAAAAGTACAAAAAAGTTAAATAATAAAAACAAAAAACACAACACAAAAAAACACAACACAAAACTAATAGAAGGTTTCTACTAATAGAAGCCTTCTGCTAATAGAAGCTTCTACTAGATTGAAATTTTTTTTTGCAGGTCTTACCGATCATCTAATGCGATTACGTTTGGCAAGAAGTAACCGCTTCAAAGAGCGACTTTTAGCCCGAATTTATGTCCTTTAAAAATGTGTTTGTTTGTAATTCTATGATCAAATAATAAAAAACTATTCGTCAGGATTTAAAATTATAAAGAGCAAATCGCTTAAGCTTCTCTAGGAGATTAAATACTTATGACTATTTTACTTGTTGTTGTAAACTAATAAATGCATATAAAAATTGGATGTCAAAGCAAAGTTTTTATTGAACTAAAAAATTAGAGAATAAATTTTAATAAATCGAATTTCTCTGATTTCGAAGGTTACCATCGTCTTTGGTTGTAGGAGTTTAACGTATAAATGTATTCAACAATTTTTTTGCCGTTCTTGTGTAGTAATAGCCTAGAATAATCATGAAAAACTTTCAATAATAAAGTGAACTGAACAAAAAGTTCACACAATACAACTTTATCAACAATTTTTCTTTGAGTCACAGATGGTGGTATGAACACGTTATTGTTTCTATCTGAGTGAAATTTTTATGCCGTTACGATTACTAAGCCGAAAAAAAGGTACTAAAGAAACCATATGGAAACTACGGTGTACCGTTCTTCGCTACAATTTAAGCTTTTAGAAGACATTATTGGGAACTTTAGATTTCAAAAGATATCGGCGGCAAGATAGGGGCTCCAAATTTCATAGCTTCATTTTGACATCTTCGCTTAAATTAAGAAATTCAGACCGTGTTTCTAAAATAATCAGCTTTTTCGTTTTTAATGAAAAAATATTAAATTCGGAAAAATGATAAAAGAATGGATTATTCAACCATAATAAATGAAATTAACTTCAGAGCTAGTTACTAGCTGCTTAACTAGTTTTGCAGTTAGTTAAACAATTTTCTTATATTTCGAATAAGTTGTAGACACTAAGTATTGAAAAAATTTCCTCTTTTGCCGTAAATCCTGGAAGGAGGGTAAGTCGAGAAGGTGTGGAAGTTGAGGGAGGCGGGGAAGTTAAATAAGATGAGAAAGGTGAGAAGGGCGAGGAAGGTGAGGAAGACGGAGAAGGTGAGGAAGGTAAGGAAGGTGAGGAAGCTGAGAAAGCTGAGGAAGGCGACGAACGCGAAGAAGATAGGGAAGGTGAAGAGGATGAGGAAGGTGAGGAAGATGAAGAAGCTGAAGAAGGTGAGTAAGGTGACGAAGGCAAAGAAGGTGAGGAAGTTGAGGAAGGTGAGATAAGCAAGCTAGCACTTCTCATTTGAGTACGTTCAACGTAGGTTTTGCTGAGTAGGTAAATGTATATCAAAATAAGCTTGTGTTGCCTTTTTTATACCCCCTATCGAAGGTGAGGGGTATATTCATTTGTCATTTTGTTTGCAATATCCAGGATATATATATTTCCAATCAACATCACATTTAAAATCGATATAAGCACTTCCGTCTGTCCATCCGTTCATTTGTGCTTCTGTCCATCTGTGTAATGTCTGTAATAAACATTCTCCTGGCCGAAAAAATGAAGATATCGGCTTCAAATTAAGCAGAAACATTGGAGGCTCTTGCACGCAGGTTGGAATAGAAAATGGGCCAAATTCGTCCCAAGTCCCGCCTACAGTAATAAATAAGCTGAGGACACTTTTGTTTTCTGGGTGTTTTGTTCAGTACTCATAAACTACACAATAAAAATCTCCACGGTATTCCATAAAAATGGAGAAAATCTGCCACGCCCACCTATTAAAATATGTTTTTTTTCTTTCTTGATGATGGTAATATTGCGGTCGTTGTTGATATTATGGCCCGTGTTTGACTAAAGTTTGGCACTTGTCGTTTCACTATGCTTAAATAGTTCATAACAGTCAGTCTTTTTTGGTCCCACCAAACACTAAGGCGATTCAATCTTACGTTGAATATAGAGTATAGCCTGTATATGGAATTGTCTACGATCTTTTGCTCTTAGGATTCTCAAAATAAATTCACTTTTTATTCCAAATAACACTGCGCATAGTTCGCGGGAAATTTCGTATGTGTTTCCATGCCTTTCTAATTGCCTTTCTTTTAACTCATGTGAAATTCATTCGCCGACCTTCAGAACCTTTCTCATCACTCGAATTGTTTTTGTGTTTGTACGTCGTATTCAATCAAAAAATTTTGCAATTTTGTAACTTTGTACCTTTCTCAGTATTTTACTCGTTTACTTTGCCGGCAACAACAATGAAATCACTACGTCATCTAGATGTCCTTGCAATGAAACATGCTCTCCAGTATCTTCCCAAGGCATTCCATACGGTTTACCAATACATTTGTTCAAATCAAATCAACGTTTTCCGCAAGTGCTTTTTATTTGGCACAAATTCACATATTCGTGAGTACAACCAAACCTTCATAAATTTGTCATTTTCGGATGTTGGACGACACTTGTTGATGACACAAAAAATGTCATATATACCCGTTGGTGCTATATTTTGTTTCTCATGTGGACGGTTGGAGCTAATTTTTATTAAATACACACTAATTAAAAATACCTTCGTATACGTCACAAGGTTTGAAGAAATTTCATAAAAAAGGACTGCACGGTTGCTTTGTTCATATCTCACTCATTTCAAACAGAGAATATATGTGAAGACATATGTTTCATTTTCTATAGAAATGTCATGTAAGGAAGCATTGTTTTTTCAAGGATTGACTCAGAATAGCGTTCAAATGAAATTCGAAAACTATCTGTCGATAATAAGTGACAGAACATTAACGTAGAAAATGTGGAAAAGAGATCCTTACGAGTTTAGATTTTCGGGGATTTTCTATTATATAAATACAGCAGAGAATTACAATGGAGAGAGTTACACAAACAGAACCTTATTTAGCTTTTAATCAACGATATTTTTTAGAAAAAAATATTATATAATAAAAGCAAACGTAACGTAACTCAAGCTGTGCTTGCGAAAAATGGAATTTTTCTAAATTATCGCCGTAAATCAATTCGAGTGAAGCGAATGTATGCTCAAATTGCAAAAGTTCCATTTTACATACATTACGTATTCCTTGAAATGCACACTTAAGAGTAATGATGTTTTAAAATACAAACAAAACTAGATAACAAATGACAGTAAGGATACACTCGATGTGGAAGGTGAACACGTAAGCTTAAGGAAATTATTAAAAGAAAAAAAAATTCTTTTTTCCTTAAAGTTCTAGAATAGTAAGATTGTCTTTTAAAAGCTTATAATTTTTTTTTTTTTAATACTTGTTAAGGTTCCCCCCATGATTATCAAAACATCTTCCAGCAAATCCTAAATCATTTCTTTGCTTTTTATTGCGAGTTAAATTCGTTCAAAAACCTATATGCGTATGAGCATAAATTTTCGATTTAATCTGTTTACGATGTCTACATAAAAAGATGATTTATATATGAATTGTATTAGAAAAAAAAATCGCCTTTAAAATGAAACTTAGACAACCTTTACTTCTTGACTACTGAACAAATAACATCATAAAATATTGTATGTTTGCAAAAGTTTCGCCAGGCAATTTCTACACGTAAAATTGTTAAAATAATGGGAAATACTAGTGTAAATGAGGTTTGAATTGGATAATTTTGATCTTCCTCTATCTAGAACAACAATTTACTATTTAGTTTTATTGAATTATTCATTGGATACAGCCGTTAACCATGGAACGCTTAAAATTGAATATTCTACAATCATTTTCTACATTCATTTTCTACATTCATTTTCAACATTCATGATTTGAAGAAATCTGATGCCAAAGTCCATCGAAAGCTTTTAGAAGCTTATGGTGATGCTAATCCATCCTATCGCAATTGTCGCTCTTGGTTTCGAGGGCTTAAAAGTTGTGATTTCGGTGTCAAGGACAAAGAACCACCTGGAGGACTAAAGAAGTTCGAAAACGACGGAAAATCAGCTCAAATTCTCAAAGAGTTTAGAAATTAATGAAATAACTGTTGCTAGACAGTTAAACCGATTATAAATGAAAATGCCTACCACACGAATTAACTGAAAATGTTTGTTCGGTTACATTTTGCAAAAAAGTTCGAGGACACATTGTCGCAGCTCGAATGGGAAGTTCTGCTGCACCCAGTGTACTCACCAGACATAGCGACTTCTGATTATCACTTGCTTAAACGGCTGCAGCATGGCTTGGCTGGCACACGGTTCCACAAAGTTGAAGAACTGCGAAAGCGAATCGATCCAAACGATTATGGATTCGTTCGACAAGGTATCGCCACGTTCCGAGAAAGATGGAAAAAAGATGTAGAAAAAAAAAGGAAGGAAACTATTTTGACTGATATATATTGCACCAATTTTTCTCTTTTACGTAAAAAAAATTGGCAAAACTTTTGCAAACACCTCATAATAAAATAAATACATTTTCATTATCGGAAACAATGTTAAAGTGCCCCAAGAAAGATTTGTACAAAATTTTGATGTAATTTTTGAAATCTGACATAAGTTGTACAAAAGTTCAGGATAATAAGGTCTATGTGTGTTTGGAATTATTACGAAATTCCTCATCAAACTTTGCCGAAACCTATGAGAAAGAAAATTGTTTTTAATGCTTTACCTGCCGTAGTCTTAAAATAAAGCCGCGTTAGCATCTGACGATGGACGTAAAAACTGACGAGGATTCCCATATAATTTAACGGATAAAGGGGTTAACGAAACTACACCCCGAAGTCCAGCAACCATAGATGAATGAGACGAAGCGCTTATTGTGCTTTTTGAAAACAATTATGAGCAGGGACAATATTTTCTTTTTTTCTTTTTTACATAAATCACTTAACCTTAATCTGTTAGCATAAGCGCAGGTCGTTGTTGACCGTTAGCAGGACATGGAGGCATACATAAAACATTACAAAGGTTGAAGGAAGAGTATTATTGACCCGATATGGCAACTGATATACAAAACGAAGTTGAGAATTGTGAATTGAGTAACTGCAGCAAAATCGAAAGATCTTAAAGACCTTTAATGGAAAAATAGTAAAGCACTGAAAAACCGTTCCAACGTTTACATATCGATTTTATGAGTCCATATCCTAGAACTAAAAATGGGAATGCCTAGTATCTTTGTCTGTTTTGACTATTTTTCGAAATTTGTTATTTTTATACGCAGGTTATAGGAACCCGTGCGGATATTTCATCTTTCAAACTAATCTAAAATTGTGATGGTAACCTAAACTTTGCTCAACTAAGAGGAAGTATAAACGAACGAACATGCAATCAATAAACTGCTTTACTTTTTTTTTTTTACATATATGTATTGTCTTGAGGTGTGATTACCCAAGAGTTGCTCTGAGTCAGATATCGTGTCTCTGTTTATGACATGCATGTTTTCTCCAACCGAATAATATGTAAAAGTTCTGATGTTATTAAGGTTTTCAAAAAAAAAACAAAAAAAAAATGAAAATGAAAATGAAAATGATTTATTATTATGCTAAACGAAGGAAAATAATGCAAAAAAAAAAAAAGAAACATTACATGCAAAACTTTTCACATCTACATATTGGCTTACAAGAACAAAAATGTAAAAAAAAAATGCAAAAATATTTTCTATAATAAATAATGTGGTTGATATGTTTATTGCAGAAGGGACATAAAAGGAAGAAAAAGAAAAACAGGCGAAACCTGGGTGTCAGTACTACATCTATAGGATGAGACTCATTTTGAATGTTAAATAGAAAGCAACAACAAACATAAATAGAACAAATGGATGGAAAACAATGACGACTAATTGATTATTTATCCTATAAAGCTGTGTATTTCTTGTGGTCTTTACCTTTAACTTAAACTTGCATTTTAACTTTAATTTGAACTTTAACTTTATGTCTTGAAATCTTTAACTTTAACTTTAGCGTTAACTATAACTTTAACTTTAACTTTAATTTTAACTATAACTTTAAGTTTATTTCTTGGTGTCTTTAACTTAAACTTTAATTTTATCTTTAACCTTAACTTTCATATATATTTCATATATAACTTTAATTTTGCCTTTCATTTTAACTTTAACTTTAACTTTAACTTGAACTTGAGCTTTAACTTTAACTATTACCTGATAGCAGTGATAATTAATTGATAAGAAGATTATTTTGCCTATAAAGTTGTGTATTTCATGGAGTCTTCAATTTTAATTTTAACTTTAACTTTAGCTTTAACTACTGCATCTACCGGGCGAGACTCATTTTAGAAGGTAAATAGAACGAACAATAGACATAAATGAACGAAGTGGCTGGAAAGCAATGATAAGTAATTGATCAAAGTATTATTTAGCCTATTAATGACAATTGCTCTCCATTTAAGATTTACCGGAAGACTATTATTTATTTTAGAGCACTTACAGATATATTTCTGTGTTATTAGTAGATAACTACATTATAAAATGTTTTTTAAATTTATTCTATTATTCTCAAGAATATTGTATAACATTTTAGTAATTAAAATTATTCCTTGTCCTTAAGTGAGCTGTTTGTTTATAGGAATTTTAACATAACATTTTATTTTAATTATTGTTTAGTTATTATTTCCATTGGAAAGAGAAAGTGAAATGTCATTTATTTATGCAAATGTATTCAAATATTTTCAACGTTGGAAGTCTAAGCAAAAACAAGCGTAATAATGCTTGAGTTGGGTCGTATCATTTATTACCTACTGCCCCTTCTCATATTCGACTTAATCGAGAACAATGAATGAATTTACGCTTTTTACCTCTAATTGTCTTGAGCGGTGGATAACTCGTTTTCAACTACTCAATGGGTTCAATTGAGTAAATCCAAGTGTCAACAGGTTTCCTTATCAGAATTTGAAAAAAAATTTTTAAATATTTTCAGAAAGACTGACATCACTATACCCTTACCAAATAAGTTTCTTATATTAATCATATATACGTGTATAATGAACGCAGTCTCAGATGCATACTTTGAATATTACGTAACCTAATAAACAAAAACAAAACGTTAGTATGTCTTCATATTGTGAAGGGATGAACTTTACCGTTGTGGTGAGCTTTACCAGCTGCGTGAATGCTATTATGTGGTTTCTATGTACCACAAAGTTATTGTTGTTATTTCAAATTTTCGTAAAATGCAAGAAATATTTATATGAAGGATTTGTGGCACTAAATTTCTCAACTTTTTTTGCTTTAGTTTGTTTTGTATTTTGAAATTTGATAACCAAATCAAATTTTAAATTCAACTTTTAATTTAAAAGTAAAGTATATAAACACATGTGTAGTCTTTGATATATATAGAATACCCTACATCGTTTGTGATGAAGAGTCCGCCTGTCCGTTCATCATCTCTCTAATGAAAATTTCTGCTTAATCTACCAGTTACAATTTTTAAAATAATCTAAAGAAATGAAAACAGAATCGCAATATGGATCGCACCATTTTTACGATCATTTCCCATAAAAGGTCGAATTTTACAAAAATTATTATAAGAAAAAAATTTGTAGTTTATAAAATATCCCAACGAAAACGCTGAGTAATAGTCCCTTGCCCTATTAAATTGACGTGAACATTTCGGATTGTCATGGACTATTTTTTTGAAACTAAAAATGGTTTGGATCGCATCATTCTTATGATCATTTCCTAAATAAGGTTTAAGTTTACAAAAATTGTTGTAAGAAAAAAATTTTCGATTTTTAAAATATGCCGACAAAAACACTGGATAATAGGCCTTTGGTATACTAAATCGATGTGAACTGTTCGGGTCGTATCGGGCAATTTTTTTAAACGCTTCCCACATTACGGAAAGAAGAAAGAAAACTAAGACTGTGCGAAATAGAAATTTATTATAAAAATTAACTGTACAGAATTTGGAACATATAGATCCACTTTTTAAATTTCATGCTACAAAAAGTTTCTTATGAGAAATAATCCCAGTTCATATGAAAGCTAGGACTTTGCGAAAAAGTCTATACTTTAATATTTTGTGATGAATATTGATCTGGACTGGAATCTTATCATATGCATTAAATGTGCCCTATTTGGACCATATAGGTCTATTTTTTTGACGTCATTCTATATAAGGATTCTTATGAGAAGTAAACATTTTTATGGGAACATTATTTAATTTATAATACGACGAATGACGAATACAGGATTTTGATATTAAATAGGAAAAAGGACGATATGAAATTTTCTACATTTGAACCACTTCGATTTGCATGCAAGGGGATCCTATGAAAAGTATACTTTTACATAAAAGCAATATGTTCTATTACGGAAAGAATCGAAATAATGCCTTAGACGAAGTGGTATAGGGCCTTATCGGACTATAACGTTTTTACTTGTTTTAAGAGAATTCCTTTTCCAATTACTTCGAATAATTTTTAAAAGAAAATTTATAGTGTACAAGGTTTTTTAGTCAAGATTTAGTCCAAGACTTCATAAATTATATTCTTCGTCTAAGACTCTGAATCAATTGAGCAAAATATCTATCCGTATGCCCAAGAAAACTGATAAATCTTTACTTTTGGAAGCGGCTGCGAAAATAAAAAAGTTTAGAGAATTTGTTTTTCAACTATTTTTCTAAAGCATTAGGTTTCTTGCATTTATTGTGATGAGCAACAGTGTAGTACAGAACACTAACGATATATTTTATGTGTTACAAGTTAATTAGAAAAACATCCATTTCACATCCAGTTTAAATTAGCCTTGAAACCAAATTTCATTTTTGCTCTGCCGTTCTCAAAAGTGCCAGCTTGAACAACCCCTACCATGAAAAACAATTTTCCAGGCTGTGTTGCTTTGTTCATTTCAACAAATACAAATAACTATTGCACACTAAATCTGAGTAAAGAGTATTTGTTTTTCAGTGCTTTCAACACATGGATCCACATGGATTTAAAACTATATACGTATGAAAATAACTTTTGCTTATGCTCTTAAAGCTACATAGGATTATACATTAAAAGTACTTTTATTTCAATTTTTTTGGGCTTTTCGTTACGCGGAATTAAGATTTATGTCCCTTTGTTTTTATACCACCACCGAAGGTGCGGGCTATATTCATTTTGTCACTTCATTTGTAACTCCCAGAAGGGAACATTGGAAACCTAACAAAGTATATATACTCTTGATCAGCATGTTCGTCTGTCCGTCTGTGGTAAATATTCTCCTGCCCGCAAAAATGAAGAGATCTGCTCCAAATTTGGCAAGAACATTGCAAGTTCTTCCATGCAGGTTAGTATCGAAAATGGGACAAATCGATCACAGGCCACGTCTAGCTGAAGTTGAAAGCATGCCTGTTTAGCTCTGGCTGTTTTCTATGACTGGATGTGGTGCCACGGTGTTCCATAAAAATAGAAAAAATCCGCCACGCCTATCCGTTAAAAATTATTTTTTCCCTATTTTTTAATATAAAGGTGACGGGTATAAAAGATTCGGCACAACCGTATATAATTTTCTCATTTGCTTTTTTTTTAGTTTACGCACTAATGCGTTGTACTGCTTACACGTGCGTACAAATTAAACAACTTTTTTCTTCTGCTTCAATTTTATGAAACAAAGCCTCTGTTTGTGGCAATCAAATATTTCTATTTCACACCTGTCGAGTTAACTTCCCAAAACTAGGAAAACAGTTCTGTGGGTTCACTTATATTTATTATCAACCAAAAAAAAAAAAATCAGGCCTACTTCTATGCGTTTATTGCTTAATGTGGCGCCGGACTTGTAACTAAGCATTTGTATTCTAAAGCGATTTGTTAGTTACTTTTTGAATAGCGCTGACATTTCTGTTTTGGTTTAATGGTCTCATAAATTGCCTGCATTTGGATACTTTTGCAAATGTAAACAGAATGAACAAAAATGATTACGTCGTTATATTCAGTAACGAATGAATGGGTAACACTACTTCCGCATCAAAGTTTGAATAAAATATATTTTAAAAATTCATATCAGTTAAACAAACTGGAATGCTTCTTCTTCTTCTTCGTTCGGATGCTTAATTTCCGTAATGCATTTTGTAGTACAATTACAAAATGCATACGGACGTACCTGTCGCCACGTTTCCGCATAAAATGTTTATTTTTCAAAGTGTTATGCAAACAACTACATATAAACTTAAATTTATATGGCTACGAAACTATTAAAATTGTGGCTATTATAGCCGAGTATTAATTTTTCAACAATTTGTAAAATTTTTGTTCATAAATAAACCATAACAGCAACGAAAAAAAAATGTTCGCAATCACTTTAGCATTTGAAGCATCCTTAGCGTAACATCCATTACTATCCGTATCTTGTGGTCTACAATTCTGTATTTCGAACCGAAATGGAAATATTGTTGGTTTGCTGGGATGTTCTTAATGATGATAAAGATTATAAATAATTAAACAGGCATCAAATCAGAATTATTTATAGAGCGCTATTAAGTGTAATGGATTTATTCATTAAAAAATCTTTAGCTTTCAGAGTGAACTTTAAGAATTGAAGTAGTAATGCGTCAATTTTCTCTCTTAGTTTTCATGATTTTGAGAATTTCGTAAGAAACAAAACAAATAAAAATATTATTTTCGTCCGAGCCGAATCTTTTACATTCAACGCCTTTATCTTAAAGAAAAGATTGAAAAAATTACGTGGCAATAGGTAGACGTGGCATATTTTTGTTTTTTATAGAATGGCCGTCGAAATTTCTATTGTTGTAAGCTAAACACCGAGGAAGCAGAGGTATTTTTAGCTTTTCTTGAACTAAAGGCATTTTCTTTGATCAGTTTGGTCCATTTTCCAATACCAAAGTGCAGACAGATGGACAAACCGATGGACAGACGGATGGACGCATAAGTCTAGATGGATTTTGAATTTGATATTTATCTATTCTTGATCGTTACCGTAGATTAGATAAGCAGGCAGACAAATGCACACAGACTGATGGAAGGATATGCCTAAGCAAATTCCGAATTC
Source organism: Glossina brevipalpis (assembly GCA_000671755.1). Classification (NCBI taxonomy): domain Eukaryota; kingdom Metazoa; phylum Arthropoda; class Insecta; order Diptera; family Glossinidae; genus Glossina; species Glossina brevipalpis. The sequence goes on from KK351146.1 coordinate 42,229, forward strand.
GATACTGATCTATTCTTGATGAAATTTGAAGTCGTGAAAATTGTTACTGTAGATATTACACAGATGGACGGATACGCCTAGGTGGCCGAATTTGATATTGATCTATTCTTGATCAAGTTTGAAGGTGTGAAAATCGTTACAGCAGATATTACACAGATAAGCAGGCAGACAGATGGACAGTCGGATGGACAGATGCTGTTAGGTGGATTCCAAATTTAATAATGACCAAGAATATACATACTTTATGGGGTTTCTAAACCTTTTTTCTTACTGTTATAAACGTTTTGGCAAAGACATTAAATTTCAATATTCTATTATATCCGTCGTTATTTCGAATTTTGTACAGTTACTCCAGAATATCTAGCGCAATATGTGTAAAAATTTTTATAGTTCTATCTTTTATGGTGTTTATGAGTTATGAGTAAGAAACTCAACTTTTCTCTCTTTTAAAAACAGAGGTATTTCTTGCTTATGTGGTACTGTAGGCGTGCCCTTTGAGCGATTTGTCCCATTTTTAATACCAACCTGCGTGCAAGTATTTCAATGTATCTACCAAATTTGAAGACGATATTTTAACTTTGCACCCGACCGGAATGTTTGCCACAGGCATTACACAGGCGGACACGCAGACGGACGGACACACTGAAACTGATTCTAAATCTGGTGCTGCTATGGCGTATCCGAGCTTACTTCTTGGTGTTACAAACAAAATGACTAAATGAATACATCCCTTGAATATGCGTAATTCCTTCCTTCCTTGGTGCGTAGCTTGGTCTTGCCTATGAAGGAACGAAGACGTGTTTCCAAAAGCACTTCATTTCGCTGCTATAACTATTTAACAATGAAATCGTTGGCGGAGCTATTTTTAGGGTGAATTACTTATTTTCCTTCGGACCTTAAATTGACAGTAGAGCAACTAATTAAAACTAGGCAGTATTATCGTTCTTTTATACCGAACTTGAAGCAATTCGGGGCTTTTAATTACGATAAGACGTTCGAAATGTTTGAGACAAGCGAGAGTTAAAAAAAAAAATCAAGTGGAAATGATATCGCTGTCAGATTATTCCCTTCGCAGTTGCCCTGAATTTCTTGTCATTTTTTATTGCTTGTATTTATTAGTATTTCTTTAGTACTTATTATCGTCTATTTTTAAAACATAGGTAAACTGGGTTTAATTCGGATATTTAAATTACATTACATATTAAGCAAATTGGAGCGGTTTGAGACAAGCGAGAGTTAGAAAAAAAAACAAATGGAAATGATATCGCTGTCAGATTATTCCCTTCGGAGTTGCCCTGAATTTTTTGTCATTTTTTTGTTCCTTCTATTTATTATAGAACTTCTTCATTATTTATTATCACTTATCTTGAATTTAAATTCAAGCTCTCAGTATACACGTAGATTAATGTTTATGTTCTTAAGGAAAAAAAAAAACATGAAATATATCTGTAAACCAACGAACAAACAACGCAGAAGAGAATAAACTGTCTCGGGATAAATGGATTCATTTATTTGTTTATTTTTGTGCATTACTATGCACTCATGTTCCGAAGAGTGTTTATTGGAATTGCAAAAGTGATGTATTTGCAAAGAAGAAATGAAACATTTACAAACGTGCCGAGAAAATGATGTTCTCTGTGACTTTTGCTTTCTATTATTTTTCTTTTTTTTCTTTTTAGATCAAATTGATGATTTGATAAACGACAAGTTATTTATGTCTTTTACGGTATCTGATTAAATTTCTAAGAAAAATATAAAAATAAATGTTCTTTGTCGGTGATATGATTGGTAGAACCAAGCTCTTTTGAAAGCTGCTGATCTAGTTAGAAAATAAGGATTTTCTTCTTCTCAAGTTGGTGTTGTGTATACGCTTTAGACTAAAGCTAATTGCAACAAAATAAGATAGAAATATTAATAAATTGGACATTTTTATTGCGAACATAGGTAGACCGCGTACAAATAGAATCTTTAGAAATGATTGGAAATTAATATAAAAGGAAAGAAAGAAATAAAATTCTTGTACAAAGTATTGAGGTATTAATGTTCAATAAAAACTTTCTATGATAAGTGAATTAAAATTTAGAAAATAAAAGAAGGAAAATTATATGTTTTTTAAATAAAAGAATTTCAGTCTTAAAGAATGTTAATAAAAAAAACATAGAAATCTCGGTTTATTTAATTGAAGAATTTTCAATAATCCAATTATAATTCTTTCTAGTAAAGCTTAATTATACACGTCTTCGAAACATCAAATTTCAGATTATTCTAGATTATGATGATACGCATCTAAGATACAACTCCCTTCGCGTTCGACAAGAGACCGATTTTAATTCCGTTACTTTCCCTGATAAAAAAGAGATTAGTGTCGAGGCTTATGTTCCTAAAATAGCTTATAGAAGGGAGTATAGTATCCTTAGTCCATCTAGGTTGATACAATTATTCCGATACGGACTTCAAGACAATATGAACATGTTAGGTTAGCCCAAAGTCGAGCAAACTTCACACTTTATCTTTCCCTTACGAATGATATGTGAAAACTGTAATGAATCGTACCAGCAATTATCGTTGTCAGAGAAAGATGTAGTGGTTATGAGAAAGCTTTTCGGTGGCCTGTCTGGATGAGTGCTTGCCTCACATTACATAATGCTTTTTGTCTCATATGAAGACTATAGTGGTTATACGAATACTATAGTGGTTAGTATTGCTTTTGTATACGAGATGCTATGTTTCGACTTTTTGCCTCATGTGAATAACAAAGTGGTTGATATACATATTTATGTACGATATACTATCTTTCGGTTTTGGCTCATACGAATATCATAGTGGTTAATATTGCTTTTGTATACGATATCCTATTCTTTCACCTTGTTGCCTCATGTACGTATCATAATGCTTAATATACTCATTTGTATACGTTATGTTATCTTTCTGAATTCTGGATTTATGAAATTTTTGAACTATATCGCTTACAGTTATTCATTTTATTATTGTATTAACTTTTCCTATGTTATGTGAATATGCGTAGCATTTTATTAGGTCGTACTTTTTTATATCTCAAAAAGAAGTTATACTGTACAGTACCTAGGAATACAAGTTTAGAATTCTGGTAATTTATGTGGTTGCTGCTTAGTATCATCTTAGGTATGATATATTTTTTGTTTAAATTGACGCAATTTTTCTTGGTTAATATTTTTCTATAGCTCTTATGGTGGTTAGTAAAATAAGTTATTAAGATCTATTGATTATTGCCAGGATATATGAACCTGTACATGCTTACCGGATTCAATGGATTACAAATCATTTCTTCGGTGTTCTTCTTAACACTAGTCCAAGAGAAATCGTGTATGAACGTATCTTTTGCCTGTCGAATAAAAAAAATAAATAAAAAGATAAATAAAAAATCTGTTGAAATTTTTACTTTCTTCGGAGATCGTTTCATTTAATTATTTATTTCCTTGAAAATCTTAATTAAAAAAATAATTTTACATATCAATCCAAAGTAGAAATATTTCATTTATGTCACTAACTAATTTAGTACATTTTCAATAATTTACATTCAATTCGTATCTTATGCATTAGACGAGAATATATGAGAATATCTGATTACTATGTTGAGAAGCACACTTGAAAGTAGATTCAAAATACATTAAGTACGTAAAATACGTTGTAGTTGTTCACTTGACTTTTAACATAAACTTATAACTTTGAAATGAAATTTTGCTAATTGTTTGACATCTTGACATTTCTTACAAATTTGCTGCCATGTATAGATATTCATATAACACACAAAAAATAACCTCTAGCAATCCACTATGACTTTTATTATTTTGAATCGATTCAATAATATTTGTTTATTTGCTCGCTCATCTGCCTATTGTTGAACTTAGTAAGTTTATTAAAATTAATATAAGATTTGAAATTCGGTGTAAGATTTATGGCAAAAAAGAATCTTTTAAGATAAACTTGATTCGAAAACGGTCTGAAAAAAGGTAATTTAAAGCGTATTTCAATAAGAGAGCACTATTTAATTTTTTTCATGGAGATGGCAACTCTGAGATAGTACAATTGTCACCTATAATTGTTTCAATTACTAAAAATGGACCGCTACGTTACGTAGAGATCGCTCGCAAACCTTGTGGAGTTTTCGGTCGAAGAAATATTCCCAATGTGTAAACAACTCGAAGAAGGGTCAAACAAATTGAAGAAATTGGCTCGTTTAGAGACAATAAGCCTCCGGTGGGTCTCTTGAAGACATTGCTACGTAGCGAATTTTGACAACACAGACCTCCACCTTCACCAATGAAAATATAACAACTCACCCAAAAAATACTTATTTTTGAATGAAAAGAAATGATGCAGTCTTATTGAGATACCCACTACAATATCTAAAAACCTAGAATAAGCAGCTGTAAGTTCGAGTTTACTATGATGGTGAAGTAGTATTTACAGAAAGTTATTTGAATAATTTCAAAACTTATCATTTTTAATATCACGAGGTGTAGTTAGTTAAACTTCGGATTGCTTCGTTTATGATAAAATTTGTATAAATGTGTATTTACTCATTATTTGCTTATTTCCCATCGGAAATAATAATAAGTCAGAATATGCAGAGCAGGTATACAAACAAACTTTGTTAAAATATTCTTTTCTTTTCCTTTTCCGTTAATAGAAAAACTTTTTATTATAAAAAATTCCATTATAACATTTTTTTTGTGTTAATTTAATTTATAATTTTCTTGATGAATGCCAATAAGTGCACAAGGACTGTTAAGATTTGCTTTATACAAAAAGTTGGAATTAAAAAAATTATTTTTTAAATTAAATGTCATTCGTTACAAAAGAAGGTTTTTAAAAAGATTCGACATTGTACGTTCTTCCTTTTGATTGAAAAATAATTGATATTATACTTTTGCTCACACATTATTATTATTATTATTATTATTACTATTATTATTATTTGTTTAACAAAATGAACAACAGCAAATTGCTTTTACAGTGTAGTTAGAGTCTTTTAATTTTCATGGTGCTTTTGTAAGCTTATTCAGTATTTCAAAAATGCTCCGACAACCTCTAATCCAATTAAAAACATTCATTTCCATGGAGAAACTTATTTTCTATTTTGCACATAAATCTTCTTTCAAATTTTTTGACGAAATGCTTCATTAAAATTCTAGTCATAAGGGGATGGATTTGTTTGCTCGTTGCTTCAAATTAATTTTTCACTTTAATGAGTAACAATAAGTTCCTCTTAAACTTTGAAGTTTTGATGAATAGACTGCGTTAACCAACGTTTAGCTTTAATCCAGGGAATATATACTTTAATAAAATTATTTATCTATTGTATGCTGGTATAGTTTTTAATCTTTTCAAGATATTTTCCTTTTTATATTTCTATTTTATAATCTATCTAATCTATCCGATCTATTTAATCTATCTAACGTATCTAATTTATATAAACTATCTAGTCTATCTAATCTATCTAGTCTACCTAATCATTCTATGTCTCCAATCTATCTAATCTATCTAATCTCTCTAATGTATCTAATCTTACTAATTTGTCTAGTCTATCTGATGTTTCTAATCTATGCGATCTGTTTAATCTATCTAATGTGTCTAATTTATATAAGTTATCTAAACTATCTACTTCATCTGATAGTCGAATCTATCTGATGCATTCAATCTGTCTAATCTATCTAAACTACCTAATCTATTTATCTAATCTATTTAATAATTCTACATATGCAATCTATCTAATGTGATTGATCTATCTAATAAATCGAATCTATCTAGCCTCTCTAATCTGTCTAATGTATCTAATATATCTAACCTATCTAATCTTTCTTATTCTTGCGAGGCTTCTTTAACCAAAGTGGTTTTGAGCAGTGCACTATAAATTGTTAGACATGCTTCGTGCCGTTTTTAGAACTCGTGTTTCGAGAAAAATTAGTTTAAAGTTTTGAAATGCGAAATGAAAATGTTGTTTATTGTAAAACAAACTAGTCTACAAACTCAGTCCTGCTCTTCGCTTTTCAAAAACTCCTTTCAACCTTTTCTCTGAAAGACTTTTTGTTCCAAAATGACTTCTTTCTTGCATTTGTCGAAGGTAGCATCCCACATTTTCACTCTGAAGAAATGACAAAAAAAATAACCCCAAAAAAATTTATTTAAAAAATATAATGTAACTCTAAAGCTGAATTCATAACTAGTGTCAATTAGGACATACTTTTCATTCCTTAGCGAAAGGATTAAAAGCATTCGAATTATTTTCATTTAAATGAACCTAAATACTTTCTAAAGACATTTTCCAGTTTACTGGAAGAGTTTATTAGAGACGTTAGAAATCAACGGCTAACACATTTGCCTGCAACTTCCCAGCATGAATTAATTTGACGCCGGGCAGTTTTTATGGGAACATTAAATGAAAAAGCAAAAAAAAGTTTTGCAAGTTATGAAATTCTTTCTCACATATTCCAAAAGGTTCAAAGCATATGTTAAGCTAGTAAAAAAAAATGTTCCGAAAATTGTACACTCGCGTTCTCCCTTAATAATGCTAATGCAACAAAAGGATTAAAAAATTTTGCACTTTTTTTTATTAATAATTTTGATGCAACAAACCAAAAAAAAAAATAGTTCAAAAGATCAAACAAAACCGCTTTTTTTGTTTCGTTTTGTTTCGCTCGTTTATTTCGCATAAATCATGCAGTGTTTTCAACATGCGTTTACGTGTATACATTTACCACTCCGGTGTCCTTGGCTAAAATATGTGAGAAATTTTTTATATTTTTCTTTTAATGCAGCCCTTTTCCTGGCTATAGCCAACAACTTGCCAGTACCAGTTGATAGTATGCAAACAGGCAAAGGTTTCAAATTTTATATCTTTTTTTTCTATTTTACCACACAAGGATTGTAAAATACCTTTCATTTCTTATACTTTTTTTTATACCCTTAATAACACATTCATTCAATATTATTTAACGGGTTTACGGAGAATAGCGAAAATATATTTATTAAAGCTTTGAGGAGAAATAAATAAAGTTTTATAAGCTGACGAAGCGAATCGAAAAAGTGTAAAATATATTTTATAGAAAGGAACACAGAGACGGTACGATAGACAATCAAAATATCTCATGCGAGAAAATGTTTATGATTTTGTTTTTAAACGTTGACTTGAAAAAATTTAAATAATATTTTAAAGGCTTTCACTCTTTGCTTTCTCTTTCAAAAAGAAAACTAGAAGAACTAATGTTGACCCTTCTCATGAATACTTGCAATGTAACAGAAAAAGCGCTAGAAATTCCAAGATCGTAAGAAATTGTGTAGAAGACAGAGATTTACTTGCTTAGAGAAGAATTCAATATATTTTCTTCGAAGCAGATTTCATTTTTTATTAATCTTATAAATCAAGAGATTTTATTAAGAAGGCTGCTTGCTTTTCATAAAAACGCGGGAACATTTAATTGTTATATTCGCCAGAACGCGCATTTACTTTTGAAAGAAGTTCTTGTACCGAATAAGTTTTAAAACGATGTGTATGCACATGTTCTCTGTTCAACATTAATAATTTTGAAAATATCGGCATTGCTTGAAAGCTACAGCTTATTTGAGAGCAAGTTGTATCAAAGATAGATGTGGTAGAGTTAGTAGGGGTCCTAACTATCTTCTTAGAGAGGCAGTTGGTACCAGTAGGAATATTCTAAATGGTCAGCAGGGGGCCTTTTCTAAATGGTCAGCAACGGGACTTTTCTAAATGGTCAGTAGGAGGATTTTTCTAAATGATCAGCAGTAGAATTTTTCTAAATGGTCTGTAGTAGGATGCCCATAGCACGTTTAACCAAACTGGGCATGCGTTAACTGAGTTCGCGTTAATTAAATTCGTGCTAATTGATTTCCTTTTAATTGAAATCACATGAATTGAATTTGAATAGAAATTTACTAAAAAAATATCTTAACTGAGGAAGGAGTTGTTAAGGAAAATTTTAACCGTAGGCCAGAACTTTCTCGAACAATGTTTTTGTAAAGAGAATCTCAATAAGAGTGCACTATTCAAATTTCGAGTTTTTTTCATCAAGTGGCAACTCTGAAATTTGACAGCTGTCATCTATTAATCTTGAGATTATTAAAAATGCAGCGCTACGCTAAAGAAGAACGAGTTACATTATACTGCTACCACTTGCAAACTTCGCGGTATTTTCGCGATATTTTGTTGCTGTAGTTTTGTCCTTATTTGTTTCTTTTTTTTTTTTAATTTAGATTTTGTCTTTTACATTTTACAGGTAATTGCGATGTAAATTACATCGCCATTTAATAAATATCTCACAAAATATGACCACAAAAACAATTCTAACAGCAAGCAGTGATAACAAATTTATTAATTTATTGTCAGTTACAAGCCGCAATGATAGTTCGATGGAGGCAACAGAAATCGTTTTAGATAACCTAGATATCACACGGCAAGCGACGATGGGCCACGGCATTGTAAATACAACAATAAATAATAATTATACATGGATTATCGATCCGGTGTTGATTGAGCGATTTTCACGTAATCGCAGAATAGATGCGCCATGGTTTCATATATTAATTCTTCTCTACAGTATTTTAATTATATTTGGAGCTGTGGGTAATATATTGGTAGTGGTGGCCGTTATACGTAAACCCGTTATGAGAACAGCTCGTAATTTGTTCATTTTAAATCTGGCTATTTCTGGTATGTTATCGTCAATCATCTCTAATAAATTCTGTTCATTTTATTCATTACATTTAATTACATGTGTCTCTCTCTCTCTCTCACTGCTTTGCAGATTTGCTGCTATGTTTGGTAACCATGCCTCTAACTTTAATAGAAATTCTGACGAAGTTTTGGCCTTTTGGCTCATGGGCTATAATCTGTAAAATGATTGGAATGCTGCAGGCTTTAAGCATTTTTGTATCGACAATATCGATAACCGCCATCGCTTTTGACCGTTATCAGGTAGGTAGATGAATATATTCCCAAGTTCAAAGTTAATTTCAAAAGTTCAAAAATACATCGAATATTTTTATTTCTTTCGTATCACTAAAAATATTTTTATATTTTAAACTTTTAGTTGATCGTATATCCTACGCATGATAGTCTACAATTTGTGGGAGCTCTTTTCACACTAATGGGTATTTGGCTGTTGGCTTTACTCTTGGCCTCGCCTATGTTTATTTTTAAACGTTTAGTACATGAGGATATGCCGCCTTTCCTACATAAATTTGGTCTAAGTGACATATCATTTTGCATTGAAGATTGGCCTGTCGATAATGGAGCGTTTTATTATTCAATATTTTCGCTATGTGTTCAGTACTTGGTGCCAATAGTTATTGTATCGTGTGCTTACTTCGGCATCTATCATAAATTGAAAAATCAAATTGCGATAGTGACCACAACGCAAATATCACAACAACGTAACAATGAACGAGGACGCCGCATGAAGCGTACGAATTGTTTGCTTATAAGTATAGCAATTATTTTCGGGATATCTTGGTTGCCATTGAATTTTTTCAACTTATACGTGGACATGAAGGGCTCATCGAATGATGTATTGGTGGTATATGCATTCTGCCATATGTGCGGTATGAGCTCGGCTTGCTCGAACCCTCTACTCTACGGATGGCTGAATGATAATTTCCGTAAAGAATTTCACGAAATATTATGCTGTTGTTCATCAAATAGTAATATTGCTCTTAATGGTCACCTAACAGGAAGAGAGAAAACGCGACGTACACGCAAATACATTAATATTGCTAAAGGTGACTTGAAATTGCTGGGAGCGACAACAAACTCGGAATGTTTGGCACCCCCCACGAATGTGAACGGTTTGAGAAGTACAGCAACAGAATCAATAGCATTGACTGAATATCCCACAGAGATTGTATTACGGTAAATTACAATAAATATAACGAATTTATTCCCTTTGAATCAAATTCAGGGAATCTATCAACAAAATTTATTTAGAAGGACGCAGCTCTCTGTTATTACGATTGTAAATTAATGTAAATCTTTCTTTCACACAAATCTCTCTTTTTGTTAATAACATGTACACAATTGCTAAACTTTGGATATTAAGGTGAAAAAAAATTATATGAAGAAAAAATAAATGAAGAAAAAACGATAATGAGAGAGTATTGAGGTAAATATTACAGAATGACGAAACGAGGAGTAACAGTAATTAACAGAGAAAAGAATGTTAAAAAAGCATCATTTCAGGAGAAAAGCAGTTTTCTGCAATTCTTTAAAATAGTTCACGTGAAGGGAATGAAGAAAAGCAGTTTCCGAGAATTCTTTAAAAATAGTTCACGTAAAACGAGGAGAGAAAATCAGGTTTTGGGAAATTTTTTAAATGGCTCACTTAAAGAGAACAAAGAGAAGCATGTTCCAACAGATTTTTAAAATATTTTAGATAAACGAAATTTCAAAAAAATGTTTCCGTTTGGAAGATGAAATGAAAAGACTTTACTTACTAACTTTTAAAGAAAAGTCAGCTAAAATGTTTCAGTCAACATTATGAATGATCAAAAAAAAAAAGAAAATGAGAGTTCCTTTATATCTACATTTTATATGTTCATTACCTCCATACTTACGTTAAGATTGTCTCAAAGATGACTGCACAGGAAGGTTTTCACTGATTGGACGTGAAAATATTGAACATCTTTTAGAATCCAAAAGTGTTTTATTAATTACAGTTTTAAAATAGTAGTATAAATATTTGAGTTGTAGAAATGTGTAAGAAAACTTACCTCCAGATTTTCTCATGTTCAGTTAAGCGTTTAAGATTAAATCGATTTTAATGAAACCTAAACTTCTTCTTATTTATCTTAATTTTTTCGAGCTTGAAAACTCCAGGCATTAAATGAATGGACAGAATGGACTCGTTTTCTTCAATTGAAGCAGATTAAATAGTTTTATTTATGAATAGATTCAACCTTATCTGTAACTCCGATACCTTCTGCAACTTGTAATACATCTCATCGCGTTCCAAGAATAGAATTAGCGTCATAACACACACCTAGAACACACAACTTCATCTATATTCATTGGTTGCTCAATCGGTCAACCCGTTTATTGCAATCCTGAATACAACTTTAAGTCTTCTATAAGTATATGAACGTAATGTTAGCAATGATCTTAAATGTTAATTAATTATTTTTACCATCCTCAGATTTAAATAAATTCGAACATAAAAAATAAAAAAAACATCTAATGTGTAATAGCATTTTTAATATACCATTGAGTTTGCTCTCGAATGCGTTCTGTTAAATTCCGCTTTTAACATTAAGAGTAACATTAGCTGCTATGTATTTATCACATAGCAACAATTTATGTTATAAAGACAAGTGCATCAGTTAATGTTATTATCAGTTTTCCATTAATGCCGTAGTAAAACAATAAGAAGATTGCTATGTGCACAAATACAAGCAAGTAAAGGCGAACATCTAAAGCCGTAATTAAGCAAAATATTATTTTTTTCAGTTTTTCATTGACTTTTATTTTACCTAAACAGAGGCTCCTGTTAATAAATAATTCGAAACATGTTAAAATCGTTTTTGGGAGATAAATTTTTGGAACATGTTTGATTCTTGGCACCATGAGCGATAAATTGATATTAGCACAGGTAAGACATTGATTGTATAAAAAGTTGTTAGAAGAGAGAAAGAGACGTTTACTCACAAGAAGATGAAATTCAACAAGTGAAAGACTTTTCTCATGAAATTATTTTAGTAGTTATCTAAGGTCAATTAAAATATTCTACTTAATGTAGATCATATTCGGGAAATTGTCCAAAGTGGGGATTACTATACCCACCACCGAAAACCGGGGGTATATTCATTTAGTCATTTTGTTTGCAACATCCAGAAGGAAACTTCTGGGACTCTATATATATATGTATCAAATTTAGTATCGATCTGGCCGCAGAAAAAGAAATTCTTGCACGCAGGTTGATGTAGAAAATGGGCTAAATCGTTCCAATCGCCCACAGTACAAGCTAAACTGAGAAAAATTCTGCTTTTTTTAAAAAAAGTTTGTTTTTCTACCATTTTGGCCATAAACCATAGCAGACAGATCTACAAAATTTTCGTGGACAAATTTTAGACGATTTTGATCATTTTGTTCCCACTGTAAAGTTTTATATGAATTTATATATAATTAATTACTCGAATTTCATTTTTAATCGGTTTAGGTTCATGAAAGTTTAAAGCATTTATTTGATGTCTATTTTCAATACATTTTCAATGTTTGCACTTATTCGTAGTATAATATATTCATTAATAATTTTATAATGAATTTATCAAATTTAAATCACATGCAATTTATTTATTTATTTATTTATGTCTATAGAGCCATTGCCGTGTGGTCAAAGAAAATAAAATAAAAGCAAATAAAAGCAATTTTTTTTAATCAAGATAAAGACTCTTTCAAATATCTTAAGGGTAAGCTTCTGATTGTTTCATAATACAAAATATAAGAATAAAAATTTACATTTATTTGTCATCAAATCCCCACAGAATGTATATTTATACATTATACGTCCAAAGAGTATTAATTGCATAACAAAATGATTTCATGAAATTACATAAAATCCATAATTTAATGAAATAAAATTAATTTGCCCCCGCCTGCCATAATTTGTTGTTATTAATAAAATATTGCTCGTGTATGTTTAATTTTATACATTGTTTTCAATCTCTACAATATTCGATGTTATTCTTCATTAAAAAAAAGTAAGTACTTAAGCATGGAAATGCGAAAACAAAGTTAACAAAATTTATTAACTTCATAAGCAGCACATAACTCATTAGTGAAATTTTATCAAAAACTCTGAGAAACTGTAATTAATTTATTTACTGAATAAAATAATATAATATTAAAATATACGCATCCATTTCCAGTTGTATCCGTTTCCGTTTAGAGCAAACTACAAATTTCAGTTGAATAAAAACTTCTGTTTGCAGACCAACAATCTTTCTGTCTATACTTAGTTTAACTTAGATTTGCTTTTTGCTTTTTTCTCTTTTTTGTTTAGTAGTTCATCCTTAAAACTCTTTAAAATGTTTTAAATCAACTCTTGTTTAGAGAGAGAGAGAGTTGGTTTGCTCATGGACTGATAAAGCATTTATCTTGATACCAATGAATTCTAGCTTATGCGTTGCTAAGGAATGTTTTACAATTATGCCGCTTTCCAAAGTAAACAAAATGAATATAAAAATTGAAAGAAAAAAAAAAACAAAAAAATGTGAGAAAAGGAAAAAATGAAATAAACCTTCCCTTACTTTGTGTGTCATAAGCACATAAAACATTTCATGTAAGTTAAGGTAACTATGACTTTGTGGTGGAATGCTGCCTATTTGCATAAAAATTTAAATCTTATTGCTTTTGTTTAAAACTATAAGTTTATCTGTACAAAAATGTTTATTCTATGGTATTTACATTAAATCTATAAATAATAATTTTGAAATATTTGGAATATCAGATCATCACATTTGTTGCTTTCACTCCATAATACGTTACCGTTAGTAGCGCTTGCTGCATATAATTCAATTATGTGTGGAATGGTGATATATGTGAAATACTGAGCGTGTCAGGGCCACAAATGAAATGAAATAGTGTACGGTAAGTCTACTTTGTTTGTTGCAACGTATGTTAAACAGTCGAGAATGTTTTCAAAAATACAAAAACAATTTGTTACTGATAATTATAGACGAAAGGATTCATTAGATGAAGAACAAATTTACGGGTAAGAAGCTCTCTTCCCGTTTTTCATATCCTGGGCAAACCTTAAGACATATTAGCAAATAAAGTTTTAAAGCCGTTCATTTGTAAAATATAACTATTTATACCCACGATCTTTATCTTAAAAAAAATTAATAAATAAATATTAATAGGTGGGAGTGGCAGATTTTTCCTTTCACGGAATATCGTGGAAATTTTTATTATATAATCTAGTGAGCAAAATATATCCAAAACTTAGATGTATGCACCTGTAGGCGTGACCTGTCATAGATTTGTCTTAATTTCAATACCAACGTATATGAAATAACTCAAAATGTTTCTTCCAAATTTGAAGCCGATAGCTGCACTTTTGCAGAAAAGAGTGCTTCCCAAAGTTGGACAAGTGGACACGATTAAATCGATTGTAAACTTAACGCTGATCTAGAATATATATATAGAGTTTATGAAGCTTCCTCCTGGGTGTTGAAAACAAAAACGAAAAGTGATTATACCCCACTCTTCGGTATAAAAACATATATATATCTAGACCACAAGAAAAACAAACCATTCAAAATTTGAACTGATCAAAATCGATATTATTAATTAAGAGTTAGTTTGGCTTAAGCAATCTTTGAGTATTAAAAAGAGTAAATTTTATAGTACGCAAGGAATATGATACAGAGACTAGATTATAAATTCCTGTTAGATTTTTAGAAAGGACTGAGGAAAGGAATGAGTTAAATAAGTAATAAGTGAATTTACATTGGCTCAAGTTTATGAAAAGAATACTTTTTGACGAATCAATAGAAACATTGAAATTTATTTAATTTAATTTAAGTGACGATAACATTATTTATCAGGAAGAAAATATCTAAGACAAAGCAACGTTTCTCAAGTGAAAGTAAAGCTGTAAATAATGAACAGTTTTAGATATAGGATATGTAAGCAAAGTGAAGCAGACTTTTTCTCCCTATAATTTTTACAATTTTATTTGTTTACTACGTTGATCCGGAGGAGGAGGAAATTTCTCATACTGGTTGGAACTTCCCATATAGATAGAACTTTCCCAAACAGCTGAAAAGTTCCCATATAGATGGAACTTTCACATGCAGATGAAAATTTCCCATGTAGATGGAAATTTCCCACACAGATGGAACTTTCCCATACGGATGGAAATTTCCCATACAGATGGAGCCATATATTTATTTGTATTTTTTGGGCGAGCTGAGATATTTTTGTTGGTCAAGGTGGAGGTCTTTCTGCAAAATTCGCTGCGTGGTATTTCGTAACATTTAAAGTTGTTTCCGGGTTTTCCGCGACAATATCTTCAAGAGGTCGACCGGTTTGTCGACGCGAAGGACACTTACTGTCTATAATCGAACCAGTTTCTTGAAATTTTTTGACCACTCTTCGAATTGTTAACATATTAGTTGAGCTTCCGGCGAAAATTCTGCAAAGTTTGCGAACGGTCTCAGCGTAAGTTTCACCATTTTAATAATCGAAACAATCGGAACTGACAGCTGTTAATTTTCGTAGTTGCCACTTGCATGAGAAAAGGCACAAAATTTGAAATGCTGCATTCTTATTGAGGCACCCTTTACATTAACAGCTATATCAACCGTGATCAATCACTAAGGTGTTCGTTTTGTTTACCGATTTTGTCAGTTCACCGGTTTGTTTTATAACAAAATTGCTAGAGCAGTCTTTTATGAAGACTATTCCTTGGGAATAGGAAAATTGATATAAAATCACAAAAAATCTTTTGTATGAAAACACATTGTTTGTCTTTATGTCTAGTGGCTCATCATCCAGAATATATTATAGAATCTATTTTTCTTAATTTTAATTGTTTTTTGAATGAAAATAATTTAAATATGAATATTAAATTTAAAAAGTTTTAAAACATTTTCATTATAATTGCATGCAATTTGTGTTCTTTAAGATGGAGCCCGACTTTCTTTAAGTTAATTATTGGTAAAAATTTAAAAAAAATAAATTCAAGTGCATCGCTTGGAACTTAATTAATTTAAAATATCTAAATTCGGTCTCCTCATAAATCACAATAGAAAACCTCAGTTTATCAGCATTTGTTTATTAATCCAGCTTATATGGAATGACAGAATTACACGTTCAGTGGTTTTCAGGGTTATTAGAGCACTTACAACAATTATGTTCACATACGTATATATTTATGTATATATTTATATTTATGTATATTTATGTGCCATGTATGCACAATTCATTTATAGTACATTGAAGTAGAAAATAAATATCTGCGGCTACGTTAATAATATTTATTCAGGTTTACCTTATATTGACAATATTGTACTTCATCATAATGGATTGTAAATTATACGTAAGCAAATGTTAACCATATGTGTACGATAGGAAATAATACATAATGAATATAGGTAAACCTATGCTTATAACGAAAGGTCTTTTGAATCAAACTATTAACTATGGCTCAGTCGAGATAATTATAAGCACAAACAAAAAAAAAAAAAAAAAAAAATAAGAAGAGAAATAAAAATCAACTGATGAACTATATTAATATCAAATATAGGGGAAATATCGAGTACCCTCTAACATTTTTTTTCTTTATTGCTCTGTTTATTGATGTGAATACAGTAAGGTAAAGCGTAAAAGTATATGAAATTAAATTCATATTCTTTTCCAAAAAAATAATGACGTCATTTTAATGGGTATCTCAACAAAAGTGCACTATTTCATTTAAAAATAAAAAAACATATGTTTTGAGTGAGTTTTGATACTTTCGTCAAAATTCTGCATAGTGCTGCGTAGTGCTTTGTAAAGTTGTTGAGAATGCTGCAGAATTGATGTTTTCGGGTATCAAACGACCGACCGGAGGCTCATTGATTCGAATTGAACCAGCTTCTACAAATTTTCTCGCCCATCTTCGAATTGTTGGCACATTAGGTGCACTTTAACGACCGAAAATTCCGGAAAGTTTGCGAGCGGCCTCTGCGTAACTTTATACATTTTTGTAATGGGCTTTCGCAATTATAACGCGCCTTTTTTGTGTAACGATTCATTTTCAATAATCGGGACAATCATATTTGACAGCTGTCAACCTTCAGAGTTGCCACTTGCATGAAAAAATGAAAATTTAAAAAGGACTCTCTTATTGAAACACTCTTTATTTACGGTATTCAGAATCCTAAATCGAAAGTCTAGCGAGATCGATAGTTTCTTTGTGATCGTGATGATCATTCCGTGTTAGTTTTCTGAAAGTCTTAAAGTCTCTAATTTGATATGGAAAGTTGCAGATATAGGTAAATTCGGAACCATACATTCCTGAAGATGTCTTCTCCATTATTATTGCTGATGTTTTTAGCTTTAAGAGGGATACATATCTTTATTCTCTCCTCTATCTATAAATCATGCTAACCGTAATTATGTCTACAATCTTAATTAATTGTGTCGTTATTCCTTACAAATCAAATTCGTTCTTCTCCGCATTAAGTGAAAAATGTTGTTTCAGAATAAATGGCGAAATATTTAATTTGTGCGAGAAACTATACTTGAGCACTATCATTATCATCATCATGAGAATAGTAATAAAGAATGAACCCTATAACAGTAAAATTTTTTGAGGTTATATGTCCATGCATTTGTTATGATAAGAAAGCGTTTACTCGGGCAGAAAAATTTCAACTTAAATGTTTTAATGCTTGTTTAATATCAATTCAGAAGTTATGTGTAAAACATTAAATGTTTATAACCATCCAAGCGGTATGAACAAAATTCTTTTTTTTTTCTTTTTCTTGGAATTTTTTAGTTTGGCCGCACTAGAGGGTCAAAATTTGACTATTTTTGCGACTGTCGACTGCCATCAACATATCGATTTTCAAGCACCTAATGCAAAAAATTCACTAAAGAAACGCGTTAATTTTTTATATGACTTTGAAGGTTATTTCATAAAGATTCACATTGTGTTTACAAAAGTCTCCTAAGTATCTTAATTTGAATGGACTAGACTTCCAAATCGAACAACAGCTTGACGCTAATTGCTTTACAGATGCATGTTAATCGGTTTACAGAGCTCTGTAAATGCTATTGGTAAATGTCTTTGCTAATTAAATTCGAATTTATCGTCACACGCTTTATGAGTAAAATAAATTCGTAAAATTATTAAAATTTAAATGAAATAGAAGATGATTCGTTCGAATAAACATGAATTTCAATATAAATTAATGAAAAGAGTTTATTTAATAGCGGATGTTTTATTTGCTTAATAATGAATTTTAACAAATTGTTATGATCGTATAACACACACGTATATTTATACGTTATATTTATTTTTCGATATCATTCATGCACAAAACCATTACTTGGCACAAAGAAATTTTAATTATGTATCAATTAAATAATTTCGCTTTCATAAATTATTTATTTTTTTTCTGTTTTCTTATAACCGAGTAAATGATACACATTTAAGAAATGTTTGTCTCACAGTAAAATACATTTAATTGACATAGTTATGCAGCATCTAATATAAGGTACACTTTACAAGCCAAGTAGTATAACTGGTTTTATATTATGGGGTAATTATTCTTATGGTATTGGGATATGATACCACACATGTTAGATAGACCGGGAAGTGAAAACTCAAAGCAAAACTAGATTATAAAAACACAAATGTTTTCCTTTTCACTGCACTGTAATGCACTTTGATTATGAATTAATCATAAATGATTCCTTTTTAAGATTCCTATCCCATCGATTTAATTGCTAAAAGAAAAAAAAGGGAGAAAGTTTTTGACGACTCGTCGTGTTTTGCTTGTTTAAGTGGAAACTTGCTTCAGTAATCAACATCACCCCTCATTAATATAACATTAACGTTAGAAATTCATATTTATTAAGCAATTTTTTAAGGCCAATGCTAAAGGATAATCAAATTGATTAATGTGATATGAATTAAGTTAATGATTGAAAAGCATACCGACTCTGTTTATCTTATTATTTCTAATTTCATTCTCTACTCGTTCAATATGCTTCTTCTTCCATTGATAAATTATATATTTATTATCAGCTAATGACCCGCATCCAAGGCAGCTTTACTAAGTTGCGACACTCAAACGACATAAGTGCACAAGTATATAAATCCTCTTCTTCTTCTTGTTCTCTTTCTGTATTATGCACTTTCATTGGAAGATTATAATTGTAGCTCTAATGATAACAAATTGTTTGTTCAATACTAATACGTTTAATAGCATCACCGTTAATGAATTTGATAACGATTGCAACTAACACCACCGGTGAACGTTAATCTTTCTACGTAGCTATCGATTAGAGATATATGTGCAAAGGGTGAGAAAATGTCATTCTATAGGTTCCTAGTTAAGTATAGTAGGGGTAGAAATGTGTATTCTGCTCTCTCTCTCTCTCTCTCTCTCTCTCTCTCTCTTTCTATAAATTTCTATATTTTCTATAAGTTCCTAGTCATGTATGGTGAAGGTGGAAAGATGCATTCTACACTTTCTACCTTTCGGAGCATAACGGTAAAGGGTGTCTCAATAAGAGAGCACTATTTAGATTTCGTGTCATTTTTTATACCAATCACCGAAGTCGAGGAGTACACTTCATTTTGTCATTTGGTTTGTAACTCCCAGACGGAAACTTCGGAGGCCCCCACAAAGTGTATACATTCTTAATCGGTATGAAATTTAGAATCGATTTAAGCATGTCCGTCTGTCCGCCTGCGTTATGTCTGTGATGAACACTTCCGAAAAAATGAAAATATTGGCTTCAAATTTGGCAAAAATATTGGAAGTTCTTTCATATACGTCGCTATTAAAAATGGGCCAAATCGATCACAGGCCATGCCCACGCTCTGTTTTCTGACTGTGTTCCATCGGATTCCATAAAAATAGAAAGAATCTGCCATGTCCACCTATTAAAATTTAGTTTTTCCCTCTTTTTTTAAGATGACGATGGTGGGTATATAAGATTCGGAACAGCCGAATATAATTTTCGTCCTTATTAACTATTTTAGGGAATATTTTTGTGGCTATATGTGGCTTTAAAATAAAAAAAAACATTCGGGGTATTATGTAACATAATTAACTCAAATTGTTATTTAAATGTGAAGAAGAACTGAGTGAAACAGAATTGTAATTATGATATTCCAGGCGGATGATGCACACCACACCCTTATGAACTGTCTATGAATTATAGTTTTATTAAACCAATGTATGCCAAGCCATGGAACGTGAATAGTTCATAATTATTTTGACGTACGTCAGTGTGTTTAGAATGTTAAGTATAAACTTTCAATATTGTTGTCGTCACGTCACACGTCAACTGAAGGGAAATCAAATGACTGTGAAACGAGAATAATACTTGTTGTCATCAGTACATAAACAGACACACGCAAAATAACACGCACAAGTGGTTTTGAGTTAGTAGCGCTCTCTTAAATGCTTAAACATCTCTTAAATGCACAAAAATGTTCAATATAAACTCAGTCAGTCAGTCAGTCTTACTACGTCATAAAAGCAACAGCTGGTTAAAAGCCTGCCCGGCTAAGTTTGGTTTTTTTTTTTTTTTTTTTTGATTGAAGCATGGCTTTCTCTATAGCAGTCTGGCTTTGGAAATAGTTAAGAAATGTTTTCACCACGAGACGGTTGTTAAAAGCGGAAGATCATCAGTGAAATAAAATCGTTCTACTGTTTATTAGAAAAAACAAAAAATAAAAACTGGCACGCGCTACTGCTTAAGAAATAAGTGCCGTTCAATCTAAACAAACTAACAAACGTTTTTTATCGGTCAAGCTTTACTTGCTTTCAATAGAAATATTAACGGTAGTCGCATAAGTTTTTGTTTTTATTTCAAAATTGAAAAAAAAAAAAAAAAATTTTTTTATTACATTTCAATAAAATTCATTCAATTCAAATTTGGTTTAACTTAAAAAATTAAGAAGAAAAGAAATCGCGTTGCATGTAATTAATAATTAAAGCTCACAAATAAACAAAATGAAAAGTGCTTTGCCAAAAATTGGTTTTCATGTGTAAAAACAAAAAGCAAAAAAAGATTTTTGAAAAACATGAAAAAGTTGTTTTTCATTGTAACCGTTAAAATTATTTAAAGTGAAAGGAACGGAATGCGTTCATTTCACAGTTTCATGATCATTATGATGACAGTTTTGTTAATGTTGACGATGGGCGCCTTTACTACGTAGTTACCATCATTTATAACGACAACGACAACATCAAGAGGAGCTGGAGCTAGATCCTGGTTGTCTAGTTTTTATTAAAAGAAAAAAAAAAAAAAACGAACAACAACAGCACCGACTACTAAATGCGAAATGTTGTTAAATTGATTGAGTACACATGCACGCGTGTCTACCCACACAGTTATATATATAAAACATAATCCTATCGTTGCGTGGTGAGTGAGTAAGTGAGTGTTAATTTCTTATCTCGTACATCTTTTAGCTTCAGCTTCAGCTTCAGCTTCAGCTGTTTACTTTTTAAAGTTAAAACTTATATTGCATGACTTCTTTCTTGTGTGTTAGTGTCTGGAGTAAGTACAATAAACTTAATACACGTGTAGCTGTGTATGTTCGCATATTACACGAACAACGCGAACATAAGAGTTAAATCATCTCTGCTGGCTGCTACGTGTCTTTCGTTTCAATTTCGTTTCGTTTTTGGACAAGTTTTTAAGGGCATTGTTCGCATTTCTTTTCGAAATTGAAAGTAGAAGCGTGAGTTTTGTTATTGCTTTTTTCTTGTCGTTGTTGTAGTTCGTTATGAACGTATTAAAGGTGAAATTTTTGGGTAACTTTGGGTTTTTTAATTTGCTAATAATAATCCCTTTTACTGCTTCTCTTTCTTTTTTTTCTCCTTTGGAATGTAGTAAACGTAATAAATATAAAATTAGTCACACACACACACACACACGTATTTTCTGCAGAAAGTACTCAGAATACTGAAAGTAATATCTGTTTCTTAGTTGCTGCGTTTACATCTTAAGCAAACTTATGCAATAACTTTTGAAAACTATTTGGTTTGATGTTAATGATTGGCCAGATCTCCTGAAAGATTTCTCCAATTTTATATTTTCCACTGAATGTTTTATATCAATTAGACGCCCATGTTTTGATAGACAGTTATGGGATAAAATGGGTGTTTTTGGCTTCGGTTTCACTGGAATGCTCCTTATCAAAAATTGAAAGACTACATTTTAGCTCACACCCCCCATGTGAATCCCTGCTTTTAATAGATAATTTCAATAACAAAAGAATTCAAGTTCCCTGCATTTTTTCGACAGGAGATATGTCGGCAATTTACCTAATTTCTAGTTCAACCAATATGAGCGATTGCTTTTAATAGATAATTTCATTAACAAAAAGAATCGAATTCCCGGGAAATATTTGACACAATACATGTCTGCAAATTAACTTGCTTTCTGTTCTGTTAAAATGGATACGAGAAAATGTTATTATCGGTGTCTTCAAATATTTGACGCTAAATACGTTTATTAGGCTTCAAAAATTCTGTTTCATTTACAGCACACTTTCGTTTATGTTAAACCTATATGAGAAAGGAAAGATATTATATAAGCCGTAGAACTAGGTGGATACCAGCCACAGGTTAGTTTTTCAGGTATATACACCTTTACATGGTTCCGTAGTAAAGTCCTATTATTGCCTTCTCTCCTTTTTCTAGGAACAAATCGGATTAAAATATGTGAGGCGATTTTCAAAATTCCTTCTTAGTTATGATAGGTCCTGTTTTTTTCAAAAAAAAAAAGAAAGACTTAAAGTCAGACCTTCTATTATTGTACTTCGTTCGGTTCATTTCAGAAATAAAACATCAAGCAGTACAATGCTGCCATCGAAGTCTCATGTTACAAATATTATGAATGAGTTTCAATCAATTGAGGACAGCAATTATGTAAGCAAAAGACAATCTCAAAAATAGGAGATCATCCGGAATGGGATATGATGAGCCTTTTCGATAAAATTCATTTATGTAAGCAATTATGTAATAGTTAGATAGTTGTGCAATAATCTCCAAATGGGCCCTAATCTGTACTTCAAATCTGTAGTTAACAAATATTCCTATCTCTAGGCTCAAGAGATTTTATCGAAGACTCTAACCATCTTCCATTCTGGAGATTTCCTTTTGCTTACATAATTATCCTACAGATTTTATTTTGAGCGATAATTTCACTACTAACTGTTGGGCGTGTCCTTTGACCAATTTCAATACCACATTACGTGCAAGAACTTTCAATGTTTCTGCTAATTTTGAAACCGATATCTTCATTTTTGCGGCCAGGTGAATGATCACAAACGTTATAAGACGGACAGACGGATATAATAATAATGAATAAAAAACTAATAAAAATAAATAGAAATAATAATAAATTAAAATACTAAAAATAAATAAAAATAATCATAGTAAATAAAAATAATAATAACTAAGAAATAATTTTAAAAATGATAATAACAAATAAAATATAAATGAAAATAATAATAAATAAAAAAATAAATACTCTCCGTATAATGAAATATTTTAACTTATAACGTAACGCGCGTAAAAGGTGAAAACTGTCACTACTTGAGCAACAATATTGATGTATCGCAATAAATTTCCTTTTGTTTAAACAACCAAGACGAGTTCATCTCGTCAACCATTTGATGAAGTTGTTTGCGGACTTCTAGTTTCTCTTCATTATTAATATTTTTAATTTTGACGTTTACAAGTTTTGCTGGTGCCTCCTTAAGCAAAAGAAAATTTAAGAAAAATTGCAAAAAAGTTTTTTGAATTGAATAATAAATTTAAAATTTTCTCTAACTTATGAAAATGCAAAATATAACAGAACACTACGCTTGGCATATGAAAGAGAGAATAAATCAATTGTTTTTAGAAACCTTTTTATGCAATAACTAGAACAATGATTTTTAGTAAATCTTGAATAATTTATCCTTTTTAATAAAGGATTTTCTGGTTATGACATCATCTACAGCCTGGTTGGTATATCATCTGTCACATTTATTTTATGACAACACATTGTAAATATTGGATTTGTTTGAAAAGAACTATTCTTCATCGCATATATCTTCATATCTTTCACATTCATCAGGTGCAGAGAGCAATAAAACTGTCAAATTTGTCATATGTCTTTTGTTCTTTTTTATGCATTTTATCAATACTTCGTGTATAATATAATATATGATATGATATTTAACTTGAAATGCACAACCACTAGCGTAGCTAATATTCGTAACCATATGCCATTGAAGACATACTGAGGTTACATCTGCAGTAGCAAATATATTCATAAACATATTCACTTATATATTCTTAAATATATCGATAAGAAAATTTATGTTAACCTCTCTCTTTTTGGCTTATTGTTATATGTCTTTATTGGAAGCAGGTCTCAAAAGCTTGAGAAATATAGAGGAACATCTAACTAATTGTGTGATACATCAAATTTAAGAAAGAAAGAATTGTATGAGAAGCCCACCATCAGAAAGAAAGACTACTTGAAAATTTTTACTCAATGAAACCGTGTTCGGAAATTCAATGCATACACGATCTTAAGTGATCGATCGATCTTAGGTGGGCTAAAAATTTCGTAGGCTAACATAGAAAAATTCTTTTTTTTGAAACAATTTGATTTTATTATTCAATACGGTTGCCTTCGAGGAGGATACAACCATTATAGTGGTCATACAATTTTTCGATACTATTTTTATAGTACGATTTGTCTTTAGCCTCAAAATAGGCTTCAGTTTCGACGATTACCTCATCATCGGCGCGAAATTTCTGTCCAGCGAGCGTCCTCTTGAAGTCTGGGAATAGGAAAAAGTCCTTGGGAGCCAGAACTGGAGAATACGGTGGATGGGGGAAGCAATTCGAAGCCCAATTCATGCAACTTTGTCATCGTTTTCAGTGATTTGTGATACGATGCATTGTCTTGATGAAACAGAACTTTCTTCTTCTTCAAATGAAGTCATTTTTTCGCGATTTTGTCTTTCAAATCTTCCAATAACGCTACGTAATAGTCGCTGCTTATGGTTTCTCCCTTTTTAAGATAGTCAATGAATATTATACCATGCGTACCCTCAAAATATTGATGCCATAACCTTGCCAGCCGACTTTTGCGTCTTTCCACGCTTTCGAGTCGGTTCATCAGGTGCAGTCCACTCGGCTGACTATCGATTGGACTCCGGTATGAAATGATGGAGCCTTGTTTCATCCATTGTCACATATCGATGCAAAAATTCGAGTTTATTACGATTGAACGACTCCAAACACTGTTTAGAATCATCAATTCGTTGTTGGTTTTGGTCGATTGCGAACTGGCGCGGCACTCACTTTGAACAGACGTTTCGCATATCCAAATATTCATTAACGATATGTGCAACAAGTTCCGTTGATATCTTTAGGGTCTCAGCTATCTCAATCAACGTCACTTTACGGTTATCCGAAATTATTTTGTGGACTTTTTTGATGTCTTCGTCGGTAACAGCCTCTTTGGGGCGTCCACGGCCAACTAACAATCATATGGATTTAATGTCAGTGTCAGCCTACGAACTTTTCAGCCCACCTGTTAATGCAACTATGGTGCGTTTCCTCTTAACGAAATAGTTGACAACTTTTTTACATATTTGCTCGAAGTGGCGAATTACATCGATTTGTTTAAAGACTTTCTTCTTATTTATTTCTTCATTTATTGTGTGTATGTGAATGCAAATGTAAACACTGACATCTGGAAATCAAATGATCAGCAACATATTAATAAGTTGCGCTTGTCAGGTTTTTCAAAGCTCAAGTAATAAACACGAGCCAAAAATAAACTTCCTCTAGATTTTGTTGATTTCTTATCATTTGTTTTTCTTTTTTTTTTTCTTTTGGAAAAGAAAGTGTCACACTTTGATGAGATCTTGCTTGCTTGCTGTTCAATTTCAGCAGCTTTAGAAATGAAAGCAAAGTTTGTGAATATTTATATTTATGGCGATGATCCAATCTCTACCGGATTTGTTGATAACGATTTTTTTATTTTTTATTTTTTTATTTAAAAATAAGTAAAAATGTTTATAAAAAAAAAAACATTAAATTTAAAATTAAATTTTAATTTGAAATTTCTCCGACATTTATAGAGGGCAGTTATACAATTTTATCAAAACCTTACAAATGGAGATGTAATGATCACTTAAAAGCGACATAATAGGAAGCATCTTTAGTCGAATAGGTAGCCGCAATTTCTTTCGTTAACTATGCTCCGGTAAGAATTCCTTAATTTTTGGTGATTGTATTGGGACCTTATAAAAAAATTGAACCTCGATCGATCGAGTTTTTTTTTTTCGTGGTGAATGTTAAATAGAGTTTCTCAGTGAAACGTGAGCGAAATGTAAAGCTTGCTACACAGTTCATTTTTAAGCTTGATTTGTCAAACTCATGAGGAAATTGTTGTTTTTCCGGTTTTAAAGTTTCAGTTTTTAACCTAAACTAACCGCTGACTTTCTTAAGGCTCAGACAAAGTATTTCGTGTTCATACTGATTACTTTTCAACTTGTCCAAGCGGATTGAGAGTAGGGTTTATAATTACTGAAGCATTTATAGCAGAACGAATGACCGCAACACCTTATTGCTGTGGGATTTATTTTATTATTATGCTATGAGACACATTTATTATTTTCTTTAAAGTCAAACATTGCTGTAGTCGTTGATTGTACGTCCATTCTAGAAAACAAAGAAATTGTGTTGGAAAGCTGCGTTTTTTTTTCTTTTATTAATAATATTATTTTATGAAGTCGATGGAAGCCGAATACTTAACAGTATTTAAGTCGCTTTTATGTATATTCGTTTCCTTTAAATTTTGCAAATTTTCAATAGGATTTATTTGAGGAAAAAGTAACTGCTTTGCAGCACTCTTTTTCCTCCCTTATCCACGCTGCCAATAATCTTTTTCTTTCAGGGGCACGATATACTTGTGTTTGGTAAAAAGAAAAAGATTTTAAACGAGCTTAGTACTTACTACTCTTAGGACAAAATTCTTATCAACAACAGTGTTATTTAAACATTTTTTCGCGTATATATTTTGTGACGTTTCTATGATCAATTCCAGAACACAAGGATAATGATGATCCAGATGCTATTGAAAAGTTTTCTTTATAGTAGAAGCAACGAATGTTTTCTGACATAAAATCTTCAATTATTCAATTATTTTATTTATTTTGATTTAAATTCGTGCTATTTATGTGGTCATGGCTGTAGGTATAACGGAATAAATTAGAGAGTGTTACACTTAATCTTTAGGACAATCTTGTAGAGCTTTTTTTACATCGTTTGAATGCAACTTTCAAGGCTAGTTAATATCAGTTTTAGTTAGTGTAAGATGCAATGATTATGAATACAAATGATTTTCATATGTTTCAATAAAAACTAATTCTTTAAATGAACAATACCAACGTTATAGGAAATAAGGAAAGTAAGAAAGAAAGTAACGAAAGCGTAAAATAAAAATGAAATGAAAAATAAAATGAAAAGTCACTGTTTACACATCCAAACAGATACTTTTGCAAAGCAATTGCCTTCGGACATATATTTATATATGCATCTAAGCACACAAATATATATATATATATAAATAAATATATTTCAACATTTATTTATCTATTTATTTATTTGTAACATTTATAAGTCCATATATAGATTGGAATTGTTATTGATGCACTATATGGTGAGGATTGAATTGGATTTTTGTTACATATCTTTTAGTGAACATGAGAGAAGAAAGTTCCTGACATTACTATTGGCTGCAGTGTGTAATAAATATATAAAAAGAAAGTAAACACAAAAAGTCAAATGAAAAGAACAACAACAACAACAATAAAATAAAGAAGGAAAGAAAATATGCATAAATAACAAGACACGTTCATGCGTTTGATCACACAACTCTCCTCTCCCTCTTCTTTTCTTCCTCTCTCCCTCTCTGTCTATCCGTTTCGCTCTTTAGTAACAAGATTTCAAGTTTATAAGGAATTTCCTTAATAAGCCACACAACAAACCACTGGCTTCGAAACTATGTTGCATTTGAATCGTTTTCCGAATAAAAATATAAATTTGAAAAGAAAAAGTGTCGTTTGGGAAAAATAATAGTTTTAACGGATATAAGAAGAAACAAGTAAGCAAAAGTTATTTGCTTTGGGGCGTCTCTTTGGTACGCAACATTAGTAAGTTGAAAAAGAAAAACAAAACAAAGACAAAATATGCTAAAATTCGATTTTTATTTCTTAAAAGATTTTTCACTTCGCAAGAGACTCAACCATTTTTTTTATTAAGAAGTCCGACATCAAAGTGTCTCATGAACTATAACTAAGACGTTCTCCATTTCATACAAGCATACGTATAGGTTCATTACTTTCATTTCAGCATTGAAGTTTTAATAAGAAAATGAAAATATTCGTACTCTGATTTCAGTACGGAAGTTTTAAGAAATTGGAAATATTTCTACAAAGTTCTATGTTATATGGATAAAACAACACTTAAGTGGACTACTTAGTTACGCATTAAGAAAATATATGCTAATCTATTGCTCTCTATCGCTACCCGCTTCATTCGAGGTATACAATCAAAGGGAGGGATGGACAAAAGGAAAGTACGGATAACACAACAATTTTAAGTGGACTATTTGGTTACAAATGAAGCAAATATACGCTAAGTTGTTGCTTTCTATCGCTACCGGCTTAATCAGCAGTGTATAATCAATCGGACGGATGGACGGACCGACTTGGAAGTTTAAAGTATTGTTACAAATTTTGCTTTTTCTTCATATAAACTTCGTATCGCTAGATCGGAAACAATATAGATTTTGTTTACAATTGAAATGATTCTTACAACTACTTAAAGAACCCGATTTCTTGAATCCTTGTTTGCTTTAAATATCAATACTGCACTCTCAATATACAATAGCGTTTCTTTTAATCAAAATCCTTCGTTTATAAACATTACGAACATTACAAATACCGCCTCTCATTCTGCTATGCTTGCTAATCTTTTTCCCCCCGCGTACTTTCCTTTTTAATTCCTTTACTTAATAGATTTCGTGGGAATTCTCATCAATCTTTGCGTTCATCACCAGCTGCAAATGGTCCTTTTTATAACCAAAGCAGATAAAGCATAAAGAGAAATTTTCTCTGTTGAAGATTTCGGCAAGTTTGCTGCAGATTTATTTCTACCAGTTTGTTGTTGTTTCGTCACACTATCAAGGATATATACACTTTAGGGAATTTGTAAGTACATACTGCGAATAGAAAGATTGTATATCTTGCCTTTCGGCAGGAATACTACGTAGGCATGAATGTATAATTCCTAATAATTCTCCTTGTGCTTGGGTTTATGTCTTAAAGGAAACGGGAAGTTTTGCAATTTTGTTTATAACGGCAAAAAAGGCGCATCACAAGCCCTATAAATTAATTGTTCTGAAGAATTTTAATACTGTTCACCTTTTCGTCTGTTCGCCGCGGTTTTGAACGCCTAGAACGACGATAAACATAAAGTCGAAGATCGATTACCTTAGTAGAATTATTATACGCGAGATCTTGTGAATAGAGAAATAATAGGGAATGAGAGAGAATGGAGAAACCATAGATGACCTGGAAGAGCATAGCATGAATAAAAGACTAGAACAGATCTAACCACAGCAGGTTTGTTCGGAACATCTCAGTAAACAGACGCAAACATAGAAAAACCTGACCAACAATAATAGTAAACATAATAAAAGGTAACAATTCTGTAAATTTGTCAGAAGAAATTCTTTTTCTGGTCCACGAAGTTTTTCAAATCTTCATTAGCTTGAAGTTTCGGGCTCTTTCCCAAGCATTCCCCAAAAAACTGCTTGTGCTCGGTGAACTTGTTGAAAAGTTGCACTTTACTTGACGATTTGTAACTTCTCTAATACGCTATTCGAAGGTATTTAAGCTCATTGCAAGTCATCGTACAAACAATTATCGTACTGTAGCTTTATCGAGACGACCTTTAAATAGGTATGAAGATGAAAGCAATTCTAGCATATGTGTGAGTGTTCTTGCCTAGAAATTAAAAGGTTCGAATAAAGTATTTCATATTAGCTGTGAGCTCAGCTAAGGAATTTCCATTTTCCCTGTCATTTCACGTAAAGCGTAATATGTGTGACTTTCTTTGTCTATGATAAATGCAGCAAAAGTTATATTTCCAAGCAAAACGGCGTCCAGAAAAGAGAATAGAAAAGAATATTTGCACATGACAGGACATTTTTATTGTAATAAGATTACTGTTGACTAATGGGAAAATAATAAAAAAATTTTTAAAATAAAA
This sequence comes from Glossina brevipalpis, assembly GCA_000671755.1. Taxonomy (NCBI): domain Eukaryota; kingdom Metazoa; phylum Arthropoda; class Insecta; order Diptera; family Glossinidae; genus Glossina; species Glossina brevipalpis. The sequence goes on from KK351146.1 coordinate 72,301, forward strand.
CCACACATTCATAGCACATTTTAAACGCGCTTATCTCGAAACATGATTTTTGAAAAACTTTTAAAAATATTCATCTATTTCATTTCAATTATTTATAATCTTTTCGAAACAGTATTTTCTCGAAAGATACGTGAAGACTTCGAGAAGTATGTAGGAGATTAGGGAAATACTTATGGGATCAGGGTTGGGGATTAGGACAGACGTAGTGATTAGAGAAGTACGTGGGGAACTAGAGAAGTACATTCGAGATCAGAGAAATACGAAAGAAATTAGATAAGTAAGTACAGAATTGGAGAAGTAAGTACGAAATTAGAGAACTGCGTAGAATATCAGAGAAGCGCTTATAGAATTAGGAAAATAGGTAGGGGATTGGAGAAGTTCGTAGAGGATTTTCGACAAGTTAAGATATATTATTAACGAAAACTAAATTTTTTCTTTCAACTCTACGCTAATCACATATAACTCCACATTTCTGAATAACCTTACATACTATTCTACTATTCTATTTACAGACATGTAGATTGAAGCATTATTTTCCTTTTTTTTCAATCTGAATTTGCGCCAGAGAAAGGTGTATTATATTATTTGTTTGGATCAAAGAAATAAGTTCTTAGATTAAAAAAGACTTGTTAGCCCTAGCAACCTAGCGTACCCGCTCAATTTTTTTTTTTTAAATATGAACTAACTGGTAAATGTAGTTGTTTGAGTAAAATTTAGAATGTGAATGATATTATGATCGCCCGATATTTTCAAAATTGAGTTTTCCTATTAATTAAGGTCATGTACTTAATTATTCATTAACTTTAAATGAAATGAATTATCTGTTAGTCTTACAGTCATACTTTTCGGAATATTTTTTTAATGTTTGTCATCAAAAATTGTCAAAAATTATTTCTGCGTTACTTTTCCTACCTACAAATCTACAAACTCTCGTGAACGTCGTTAATATTTTTCATGCGGTTGAGTTTTTTCTTTTTTTTATCTTTTTTATTTTTATAATAGTACGGCAAAAATGAAAATAAAACCTGACGTTTACGATCTTTATCGATTGCGTTTATTGAACGTGACTTTCTGTTATTTTTCTGTGTTGTTAGTTGACTCAGTCAATGGATTATCGCGTCTAAGTTTTTCTTGTGTGTGTGTGTGTGTTACATAGCGCGGTAAGATGTTTTCCTTTCTCGTTCGCTAATATATATATAAATTACAAAATGTGTTTTGCTTTTATTTTGCTCTTTTTTTTTTGTCGATTTCACTTTCGTTTTAGAGGAGATGTATGCGTTTAATTTTGAGTTTCATAAAATTAGAAAATAAATAAAAAAATCAAGTTTTTTTTTCTTTAAATTAATTTGCTCTTACAATCATCTAACTCGTAAACAATAATAGATGGATATGTGTCTTAAATTTAATGATAATGAATGATAATTATAGCATCATCATCAAATCAAAATCTTCTTTGGGTTATGAAAGAAGAATAACAAGTCGCTCAGCTCTCAATACAAGTGAACGCACTTTGTGAGGAAGTCTTTCTGTTCATTTTGAAGAGCAAATCTTAAGCATTTCGTGATAAGTATTTGAAAGCAAAACTTAATTTCTTTGGATTTTTTGTTTTTTTTTGTTTTTTTCTTATAAAAAGTGAAATTTTCAGTAACGTAAATTCGTAGACTTTTTAAAAGAAGTCGTTCCTGTTATCGCTTGATAAAGAAGAATTCCTTTTCTTATTCCATTTTGTTTCGATATTTTTTGAGTTCATAATATATCGTAAAACTAGAGATAAAAAGACGAAATTTGTCAACTGAAATTTGTCTGTTCTTAGCAGCTTAGAGTGACGCTTATTTCGATCATATCTGTATGGTCAGAAGTTTAAATAAAAAATTATTCTATAACCGGCTTAATCGGGGCCATCTTTAGTTATTAAATTTATTTTATTTTACTTCGAAAAAGATGTAAAATGCTTTTCGATTAGAATTTAATTCAAGTTAAAAATAAATTAAATTTTTTATTTAACTAAAGGTAAGAGCACTACGCGTACTTGGATCACGGTTTTATAGACCTGGGACCGCAAACTAGTCGAAAAAAATAATAAAAGATTTTTTGTAATAAAAAAAAAGATTCTATAACACATGTCAAAACTTTCAAAGGTTTTTTCGAAACACGACTTTTCAAAACGGCCTAAGATGGCCTATGAAGGGATTCTTACAATTTTCATTGTTTGCATTTGAATTTTTTACGGCTTCTTTAAAACTACAATTTCTTTAATAAAAAGTACTTTTTTTTTAAATCCAAAATTTAGGTTCCCTTCAAGAAAGGCTCGCTAATCACATAAAAATCCAAATATATCCAAAATATCCTGCGTATTCCTTTAGTTGCAGGAATATATATTAATTGATTTGTTTCTCTTTCTTTGCTAAATTCAAATTTGCAAAAAAAAAAATAGGTGGTAAGCCGTGGAGTTCTTTTAGTTGAAGAGCGCTCGCGAGTTATTTAAGAAAGCCTCCAGTGTTTGCCGTTTTTCAATATTTTTTCAAAATAATTTGTTTCTAGTACTGAAAGTCGTAAGCTGCGGAGGTCTTTCAATTCAAGAACACTCGCGAGTTGTTCAAAGAAAGCTCCAGTGTTGCCATTTGTTAATATTTTTCGCAATAAATATTTTAAATATTATAATTCTGTCATCTCATCTGTTCTCCTAAAAGATTGTGAAATAATCCTCTTAAAAGTCCCCTGTTGTTATAGTGGTCTAAACACTTAGTGCGGTTATGAATTTTTCGTGTTTAACTTTCGGTTAATCTTCGCCAAAGCTTGTGCCAATTTTGAAATATCCGAGATATAGTATAAGCTTTCGACAGCAATATCTTTAAAGTTTTTTTAATTTCGTTTTTTTTTTTGTTTCGATGTGGCAGTGGTTGATCTATTTTCAAATTGGTTCTGTGGGGAGGAAAAACACAAAAACTTTATGTATTACACATATATACGTATATGCGTGTGAATGTATTAGAAAAGTTTGTATTTTTCCATAACAACAATATTGTTCATCCATTTTTAACAGTCAATTTGTAAAGTGTTCGATGGAGAATTTTATATTAAAATACTTGGTCGTAGTAATGGTCGTACGAGTTACATTTTGTTCACTTCCATAGATGGCATGAATAGCGATTTTTCAAATATTAGTTACTTTTTATTGTCTTTGTTTTTGGGTATTTTTGATTTGCTATTTTTTTTTATACATAAGAAGACTATTTTGTATTTTGAATAACTGAAAAAACGTGGGGTCTTGCTAAGTGTTAATGAATGGACAAGTGATTATATAAACTGTAGTCTTTCCATAACATTAACTATTAATTTTTATGATTACTACGCTCATATTGTCAGAAAATGTTTTATCAGCTTTCACTAACTGAAATGAAGATATTCTGCACAAAAAAAAAGGTTAAAAAGTAAATTAAAAGTAAATTTTAAAAATGTGTACAAACAATATATAATTATTTTTATGGATATTTATGCAAATACATCATAGAAGACAGACATTGACGTGAAAATATGTTTGTCGATATTGAATACACATAAATACTTACCAGTGTAGAGTAAGTGCTTTCAAAAAGCAGCAGCAATGATTGATAAACTTTTTTGAGAAAATTACTGGAAATATATTGAATTTGATATTAATTATTAAAAATCATTTTAGGGCATTAGAGACATTAAAATGTATTTCTAATGAAACACAGTAAACGTAATAAATAATAATTAATGTAAATTACTCTCCCATTAAATTTTCCATAATAAGAATATATAGTTTAATGTTCAAATAAAAATATCGTTATTATTTTAAAATGAAAAATCGATTACGTAAGTCATTTAAGTTTGTCATTAAAATTTATGATATTTTGAAATGACGAAATATGCAAATATTCGATAGTAACATACACTATGGCTTGGAGTTTAAGGCTTGAAGTGTAAGCACTTTTCACAAAATTGAAAATTATGTTACGTTTCAGGGGAATACAACTACTTTTGTGGATAAATTTATATAGATTTTAAGAGCTCTATGATTGTTCTACAATCGCTCTCTTAATCGACATAATTGCTGAACTTTAGATTTAACTAATTAGAAGTCTAGAAGCCTAAGTACTTAACAGGACTATTTCAGTAATCAGTTACTTAAATCAATGGGAAGCATTTCCTAGAATATTAAAATTAAATTTCGATAGAACTTGGCTAAGTTGGCGATTTTCTTTAGATTTTCTTTAGTTTGTTGGTTTTTTTCTGAATTAACAAGTGCAATGTCCGTCCGTCCGTCAAAATGAGTAATGGACGCTCTATAAATAATGTCTGCAGTAATAGCAAAGAAAGGGAAATTAGAAAATTTTTGGAAACACCCTGATAGCCGACTTGATAAGGCCACACTGATAGGAGTGTGCTCTAGCTACTAACTAAACATGCTGTAGTATGTCACATATATATTTTTTCTTCAGTTTTTGCTGGCTTATCAAAGAATTCTCCAACGAGTTGATACGATTAGGATTGTTTGTGCAAAGTTACGTTTCATTTTATTTGTTATGCAACCTGTATTTATGTTCAGCTTAATCATGGAATCATTGCAACATCGTTGTCAATTGATGATATTTGATGAGGGTCCTTGACTCATCTCTAATTTTTTTTTTAATGTTAAAGATGTCGCGTGTGTTGTTGCCTTTCACTTTATGTCTATCTATCTACCTATCTATCGAAACCAGTGCATTGGATTTTTTAATGTTTTCCTTGTGTTTTGATGATATAAACAATGTGTTATCGAAGGCCATAAAAATGTGCAATCAAAAAAGATTAAAAACAAGTTAAAATGTTATTGTCGAGTTGAGTGTACTGTTGAATACAAAATTCTTCATATATTTTCATCATACAATACCAAGATTTATACTTTGTTCCGTTATTAGAGCTGACGTTTGGGTAGGTGGTCTGCGTTCCAAAAATACGTTTATTTTTCTAATTACTACAGTACTTCTGGACATAAATACTAAAAGTTCTCATATCAGTATTTGTCCTCGTTCACATCAGTGAATTTTTTTACGATTTTTCGTCGATTACGACATCAAAATCTCATTAAAAAATGTGTATTCGCCTGTAATAGGGACTTTCAAATATATTTGAATGAGTTCGAAATTTATCTATATTGTGTACTACTTTTAAATAACACAAAACATTCCCTTTATTATTTTTAAAAGGCGATTCGACATGATCCGTATTTAAAAAAAGTCAATTTTGTCGAAGAATTTATTACTTTTTAACAAATTTATTCATACAAAAGAATAATCTGGGTCCTTCCAAATTTCCCACCGTATGTTGAAATAATCTTTTTTTTAAGAAGTATTACAAATTTTTAAAGTTTCTTCATATAATTTTTCTTTAAAAAGCAGTTTTTTTGTACGCTGTGCGATCGGAAAATGACTCAATTCAGTCCACTTTGAATGGGGCTCTTATTCGTACAAAGTTTCATCAATATATCTCGAAAACTTCCTCCGTGTCAGGTGGAAAAAAGTCACTTACATAAGTACAGATGGAATTAGTTTGTTTCAGAACATGATTTCAAATCGATCGGTGTAGTAAATGCTGGGTCTAATTCAAGCGCCTCTCGTTGTGCTTTCCAATTTGTGTTTCTGATAAAATACATACATATTAACATTGATGATGAAAGTTGTACAGATGGACGGACAGATATCACAAACGATTGGCATAATAAACTTTGAAAACTTTCAATCATGTTTTCATTGAAATTTAAATTCAAATTGAATTTTATATAAAATCAGAATATTTTCTTTTCCAGAACATTTTGTAATTTCTGTGTGTTTCGAAATATTCTAGTTTCGGTCTTTTTTTTTTTATATATTTTTTTTATTTATTTTGTTTTTTTTTTTGTGAATACAAACGTGTCAAAATTATGTCGCAAGAACTTAAAAATTATGTGGAGTTAATCAAGGCGGAAGTTTGTGATGACTGTCGGAAGCCACTTTCAAGGAACGAAATTTTAATGTCGATCATGTTAAATGGAGGAAATGTACGGGAACATGTGGAAAAGAATGAAAATTTGCCATCCACATCGCGTGATGGAAATCGACGAGACAGCATCGAAATAATTGAAAATTTGTCTTCTACGTCGCCTACGCGACAAAAATGTTCTCGTCCAAGAGAAGACCGAAAGTCTGACTTGCCCGGTAAAGTTAGCAAGAAATCCCAAGGAAATCCACGAATCCGAAAGAAGGCTATGAGAAAACGATGCTCCAGAGCAACTATCTTGCATCGTAACCCCCTTTTTGAAACAGCAAAGAAGAGCTCTCCAATGAATCATCCAGCAAACAAGCCTAAAATGCCAAAAAATAATCCACAAAATGATGAAAATGACACTTGTCCGTTCGTGGATAAATTGATATCATTTCTTTCATGAAGTCTTTCTTCATTGTCAAGTCTCTTTTCTTCAATTCTTCAAGTCTTTCTATCCTGCATCGAAATATGAAAAGTGAAAAAACAAATGCTTTGTTTTTTCCACTTCACGTCAAATAAACAAATGAACAAATGATGTGTTAGAGATTTTTTTTCAAAATTTATACAAAAATAATTTTAAATTGATTGTGTTTTTTTGTGAAATCTTTTTATTTTTTAATTCTCTTTGTTAAAATAAATAAAAATTCGCAAACCGCTTTTGCGACAATGAATTGAATGAGCGCTTTGGAAGAAACGTGTTTTTTGTTTTTGTATTTGGGAAAAGGAAATATTTAATAATACTTTTCTTGAAGGTGATGACGTAATAAGAATACAAAAAGTATTCTGCTTAAATGATTAAATGGGAGTCCTTCAAGGATATTCTGGAGATTTTTACTACTACTGGTTCAGTTTGATTGTCAAACATATATGTGCTCCAATCGCTTCATGGCCTCTTTCTCGAATGAGTCATGAATATACGCTCGCTACTACGACCTCCAATTACTTTCCAAATATCTACAAATATCGATTAGAGAAAACAAAGCCAACCAAATAAAAGTGGAAGATACCATGCCTGACGATATCTTCACATGATATTCTTCACGTTATGTGTTCACTGCCGAAAAGCTTACTAACTGTTTGTAAATATTAGTATTCACAACGTATCTTAACATATGTGTGCGTTCTTAAGTAACAATATTTAAGTGGTTCTCAGTAATCGTCTAAGGTTTTTAGCTCTTGACAATATACGTTCCATTTTACTAAAGTTCTGGGAAATAATTTTGTTTATTATGCTTACCACAGAATGATACAAAAATATAAGTTTCACTTTCCAACATAATATGGGTTAAAACGTAATGGATGAATTTTATAAAATATTAGGAAATGTTGGAGATTTCTTAAAAATGACTACGAAATTTGAACTAAATTTACATTCAATTTAAATCATTTGCTGCTTTCTTTCCTCTATTATTACTTAACTTATATTATTACAAACATAACTTCAAAAGGTGTCATTAGCCTCAGTCCATCTGTCTATCTGATATTTCCTCTAAAATCGATATTAACAAATGCTGAATAACGCTGCAGATATACCTCTGATAGGTGCTTTAGATGATGGGCACGAGATATGAATACGATGTCCTCGTTTATTGAAAATTAGAACAGAAAATATTATTAATAAAAATAAGAATAGGAAGTGACGCCAAATTAAATTAAAAAAATTTTTTTTTATAATTCAGAATTAATGCTTGTTTTGGTATTAACAACACGGAGTTTTAGCAAAAGCAAATATTTTTTTTAACTCAAAATCTGTTTGTTTTTTTATTTTTATTTTAATTTTTTTTTTATTTTCAGATGACTTGGTTTTGACATTGATGATGAGTACACTATAAAGTACAATAAATTACTGTCACACTGAAATAAAAAAGAAAGAAAAACGAAGAAACCCTCAATGACTGAACTCCAAAGACCTTTTAAATTTTACAAGAAACCATACAACAAGAAATGCATTCATATAAAAAAATGCAGTTAAAGAAAGAAGAAAAAATGTCAATGCGACACCGAGTGACACCGACAATATCGATAACAGCAATTACGAGAATAACATCAAATTTCAAATTATGTGCAAAAAGAAATAATAATAAAGAGGAAGAAGTAAATTTATGCTGCTGTAGACCAAAACAAACGCATCATCATCATCATCATCTTATAAACGACAGCAACAACAATAAAACATTTCGTCAAAGAAACGTGTGGCAAATTGCTTTGTTGTTATTTACGATATTGTTGTTACCAACTTTACCAACAATTTCTGCAAAAAGTTTCAAAACCTACGATGCGTATAACGATAAAATTCACCTAAAATCTATTGGAATGCAAAACAGATTGAATCAGCGACGAATAGATAATAATGATAACGTTATCCATACTATTCCAATACAGCCACGTGCTGGGCGTGAAAGGCATATAAGTAATACTGGTTTTGAACAAAAACGTCGCATTCCAATGTTTAAACCCATGAACGTGGATTTACGGCCATTAATGATATCGAATAATAGCAAAATTATGGAGAAACCATATAAATCCATCATAGCTGTTCCTACGATAGCTACCAACACAAAATCTTACCTAAGTTCTGTTGGTGATAACAATTTTGAAGTTCATAGTCTTTATAATAGAGAGAGAGATAATTTAGAAAACAGAAACGATGACCAATTAAGTTTAGAAAAATTATTAACAGATTATGTTACAAAATTCTTTGAAAAAGGAAAATATGAACCTTTACCGGGATTATTGATTGAATTGAAAAAGAATTTCTCTACGAACGTCGGTAATACTAATTCAATGAGTCAATCAAGAATATCGAGAGAAGCCAAAGTTACAGATGGCAAAATTGTGTTTAAAGCTACACCGAGATCATTAGCAACGGGACGTTTGTTGTTTTTAACAGGTAACATCTCCGCTGAGCCTCAAATTCTTTATTACACCCACCACCGAAGGATGGAGATGCATTCGATTTGTTTGTGAAATCGTTTGCAACATCCAGAAGAAAGTTTCATAGGCCACTTAAAGTGTATACTTTCACGATTAATATCAAATTTAAAATCTATTCTATTTGTCCGTCCGTCTGTCTGTGGTGCCGGTCGCACAAATTAAGACTTTGGGTTCCAATTTGGCCACAACATTAAAAATTCCTGCAAGCAGATTATTATTGCATATTGGCCAAATCGGTTCAAGGACACGCCCACAATGCAAAAGTAAATCACATTTCTTATCTCTCAGTTTATTACCTATTATTCATAAATTGCTATAAAAATAATAAAAATGTTCTCGGGTATTCTATAAAAATCAATGAAATAATCACGCCCACCTAATTTTGTGAAGTGTCGAAATTTGTTTTTTTTTTGCAGTATTTCCGTTCTTAAGATGAAGATGGTGGGTATAAAGGATTTGCTCACAGCCGAATATAACTTTTCTAATTCTTTCAATTTCGTTTTTGTTTTGTATTTTAAAGAACTTTAAAAATTACTAAATCCATTTGTAGGTTTAAAAAAAATTTTATGGCCAATTTTTATGGGTTTACAAATTTTTAAATCTTTGCTAATCGCTATGTTCATACCGGCGATTATAGGATCATTTGGGAAATTAATAGGAAAAGGTAAATAAATCACATACGATATTACTGCTATGCGGTAAAAATTATTTTGTTTCCTTCTTCCGCATTCAGGTATAACATCAGGTTCAGCACCCTTGTTTATAAGACCTATCGACGCGCCACAGGAATTGGATTTTCGCGATAATGCTTTGAATTTCGATGAAGATAACAAGTTTATGGTTACAGTGGAAGATGATAAGGATAATCCTGCTTTTGCCTATAATCAAGCCGGTCCGTGTTTTATTATTGAAACTCAAAATTTGAAATATAAGTGAATTTCTTTTTTTTTTTCTGTTTTGTAAAATTGCAGAAGCTTCACAAATCAGTAATCAGTATGCGTACAATTCTATTAATCCTGCAACACGGTTAACCTTAAATGAACGCCAGCATCAACTAATGCAAGATTCGTATCTTAATGCTTTGCAAAGTTTGGGATCAGCATCATTTAAAAATTCCGGTTCATTATCAGGATCTTTGTCGGCGGGCTCGTCTAGCCTGTTGTCACCGACACGTGATAAGCCAGCCGCTCCGGCAAATATAAATCGTTTTCATTCCTTCAAAAAAGTGCCCGACTCGACTTTATTACTATCAAATTATGATCCCTTCTATAGTCCGTTATTATCGCGTTTAGATTCAGTGTTTGCACAATTGAAACTAAATTCAAGTAATGAAATTTGCCGCGAAAAAGTGATTTGTCTTATGTATGCTAGCCCAGCTAAATATGCTCCATACAGCAACTTAGTTTCAGCTCAGTTGAGTCGGTAAGTGTGGTGCTACATTAAATAATAAGAAAGACTTTAATTTTCACATGAGACTAAAAGTAGGCAACATCATTTTTGATACATATCTTCTTGCACGCTTCACACTAATTGTACTTTAAGAACAAGTGATCAATAAGTAGCAAGTGGCTGATCATAAAAATTGCTGCAGAAAACTGAAAGTTATTTTTGGCTTGGCTTCTATAGACTAAGTTGCAAAGAAGTAAAAGCACGAGACCGCAATAGCTAAAAAAACTAAATAAAACCGGAAAATCGAGAAATTAATGCTTACCATAAGTCAAGGAAAAAGTTGGTATCGTTTTTAGCAAAAATTAAACCGGAAGCCATGAAATTAATACTTATAATAAATTAAGAAAAAAGTCCGTGGCGTTTTTCACAGTAAAAATTAAACAAAAAGTTAGATTATTTTAATTTTTTAATTCAAGCGGTACACAAATATTGAACTGTTCTCTCAATCCAGTCTTATGCAAATTCTTTAAAGCACTTTTTCCTCAATATAAAGTACCGCTCTTTCTTAATGTGTGAGAGCACCGGATCAACGCTTGGTCCAGTTGAAAAACCAAATTTACCAAACAGTAAAGAGCTGAGCCTGATTTCAATACAACTCTTGTGCCATAAAGGCTGTAGACCAACCTGTATGATCGTTTGATCGTTAAGGTTGAGGTTGAGATGTTATCGTAAAATACGATGATTTTGTAATTTTTTAAATTAATTAACAAAATGAAGCATTTTCTTTTTTTAGATTATCTATGTGTCACTTGACTCATACACTGATAAATGTTACTAAAGTCATGTGACGCTAAGCTCATTTATTGGCAAAACCGCCATGAACTTTTTCGTTGACCTAGTACCTACCTTGCCTACCTCTACCAGATATTAATTAGAATTTTGAAAAGTAATCATTTAGAAAGTATTTACTAAACTTCTCGAAAAATTTGAGGAACAAATTAATTTCACATTGAATTGATGCTTCGACAATTTTTCCCATTAAGGCCTATTTTCATCTCTAAAAATATACTACTTTTGCATCTGTATGTCAAAAAATGGGTTATTAAATTCTTAAGATTTGTTTCAAAAATGTCGCAAACTGACTTTGTATAATCCTTATAATTTTCTCCTCGAACTTGTGTGCAGTACACTAGAAGGTATGACCGTTTGAGTTTTTTCACAAGGTATTTGAATCAGTTGCTTATCCGCAAATATCACAAAAGAAGATCAGGCTAACGATATTGAAATTAGTAGGAGAATTACTTTTTATTGATTGAATGGGCGGCTTTAGTGACTTGAAATGTTAAAAGAAATTCGAACAAACCACAAAGTCATTTGAAAGAAACGAAACACGAGGGTCTCCACTCCGAAAGGTTTCTTAATAAAAAGTTCTTAAATAAAGCATCAAAGAATTTTTTTTTTTTTAAATTTAATTGAACCTTCTCAATATAATTTTTTGTTAAATAAATTTTTTAATTTATGTAAATTTACAAGAAATTTATTCGAATTTAAATATAATAAATTTTAATTCTCTATTATTGCATAGCATTGTCCGTAAAGGCTACTTATTGCAGATAATAGTTTTTAAAAATTTGAAAAATTTTTCTAAGTTTTGCGCATTGAAAATTTTTTTCTTTTTTTGGTTCATAATTTATAGATTTTACTACATTTTGCCAAGGGATTTGAAGAAGATTTCGTTAAAGTAATGAGTTTTTTTTTATTCACACACATGCAGTATGCAATGAAAAGAATATACTGTAATAAGTAAAAGCAAGCTAAGCCTGTTATAAATTACTTATGGGCTATTTGGCATTTATTTCTACTTTTCATTTTCGAAACAGTTTATTCATGTAATAAAAGGAACTTTTCGATTTTCAATTTAAAAATAGTGAGAAGGTGAAGATGTTTCTAACGAAAAAAGAAAGCAAAATTTTGTTCAACAGCACAGAAAATCTATGGGTGAAAAAAATGTTTGTAAATGCATCAAAATAAAAACTGTAAAATAAAATATCTGCTTCGTCTTCTCCAGCAGATAGAGGCTTACATGTAAATATTTGAATAAAAGCAATGTGTACTTTATCCAAATACGAAAAGAATATTAAGCTTAATGTTCAAAATAGGTTTGAAGGTAGATTTGCTCAACAGTTACTAGAAACATAAGCTTTTCATTAATGTTTAACTATCGCTTAAAAGTAAGTAAAAGAGTTTTTTAAACATGCTGCTTAAAATCTTAGATTCATTTTACTATCGATCTCTTCTTCAGTCTTATAAATATTGCGCTTTGAGGCGCGATCAACAGTTTATATACGAATTCAAACCTTCATTAGCAGATCCATTTCATTTCAGTTCTATTCAAACACATTTTTAAGCCTGATAAACAGATAAAGCTGCCTGTCTTCCTTAGGTTCAATGCACTTTAGACTATCGAAAAAGGTTTCCCAATTGTGTTTATTTGAGCTTGAAAGTTTTCGAAACAAGAACTAAATTATTTTAATATAAATGACGTAGTATTTTGCTTCCATGTACTTCCATGTGGTCTTCTTCTTTTTCCAATTATTATTATTATTATAATTATTATTTTTTGTGTTTTATTTTTTTATTCGATTTTATCACAAAAATGTTGTTGTATTTTTAGAGAACTGAATGAATTGCGTAAACCAACTTCCGACAATCCCGATATTCTCAGGTTCTTTAAGTACATGCGTGCTGCTAAAGAAGGTCAAGACGGTGCAGATTGCGAGGAAGTTTTCAATAAATGTACAGAATTTAAAGATTTTGAAAATCCTGCTATGGTGAATACTTATCACGACATCGACAAATTGGTGCAAGCCCGTAAACTTTCGTTGTAAAAGTAAAGAGCAAATTTTATTTTTTTTGTTTAGAATATTCTTGTGTAAATGTAAAGTTGACAAAAAAGTTGTAAATAGAAAAACAAAGAAACATAATTCGTTTAGTGTGTGACCAGCCAAGCTGTTGCTTCCTTAATAATGCGCTTAAATTAAGAAATAAACGAAAGAACGAAAATATTCGCAAAGATGACAACCGATGCAAAAGGACAAAAGGAAAATTGGGTAAAATTTGCAGTTTCTCATTTATGTTGAAAATAAATTATTGTTGTTTTTCGTCCATTTTCAACACTTGTGCGCGCGAGACACTGTCCTTATGCTTAAGTAAAATATTTTATTTTTGCTTCACTGTTAAGTCTTTTGTTTACACTCTTGACGACATGAGTGTAATAGCAAGAGGCGACGACAATGGCACTGACTCCGATTACTGCTTATGTAAATCGTTTAATAGAAGACTTTTCCTTTTTTCATTTTTAATATTAAATTCAATGTAAATAATTAAGTGTGTGCTTGTTTTTTTGTACTTTAGTATGATTTTATTTATAGTTAAAATGAATTAAGTTTTATTGCAATATTTATAGATGTTAATCGATCAGTTAATTATCCAATTAATTAATTAATTAATTAATTTATTGATTTAATTATTTATTTATTTATTTATTGATGAAAATGTCCATCTATTTATTAGAATAAAGTAAATAACTGCTTAATCGTAATATTTCAGAAAAATTTGTTTAGTAATGAAAGCGTCTTAATGTAATTAATTAATTTTTAAACTGATTGGCGGGAATTATTAAAATCAAAGCATTTGTTATTTCAGTGATTGCTTTCATATTTTAGAAATAGAATAAAAAATATACTATTTACGATTTCAGTACGCGCACGGTTTGAAGAGAAAATTCAATGGAAGCCGCTAATACCCTAAGATCAGAATATCGATTGTGTTTATATGCTGAATTCTTAAGGATCATAGTTATCCTTTCTCTTCTCAGAAAGCATTCTTTGTTTGTTCACTACCGATAGTTTTATTTGAATCCAGAAAATTAAATATTATCCCTCAATAGGACAGATTGCTATGATTGGCTTAACATGAGTATCTTCTTATGAAAGTCTAACTTCACGGTGCACCTAAGCACGATAGCCGATGTCCCTCAAACTATGGGACAATATCCATCGAGGGGGGCTTTACTATTCTCGAGGTTCCAGGACAAAAATTCACTGGGTATAGTACGAAGTCTCTTTCTGAATAGAGAATGTTCCCTTCCAACTATTTCCACTACTACCGCAATACTTCTCGAGGGACCGTGCCCACGGTCAGACAACAAGCATTCTCTAAGCAGTGTACTTGGCGGGGATACTCACTAGAAGCAATCTTTTTTTAGGCAAGCTGATCCCTGCAGATTTATTTGGACCTTTACTAAAGTATACATCTCGTAAAGTTTATCCCAAATATTATTTCTTAATAGGTCAAAATATCTTTGTCGAGTTTTATATTGATTGTTTCACCCCACTATAGAGAACTATTTTCCATGAACGATAATTCTGCGTCCACTATTTTTGAGATTCCAAATAGTTGGTCTAGTCCACGATGTTCCCAACCAACCATTCACATAACCACCACTATACTCGGAGTATACCCGAGTGTGTTGACGCAAAAAATATTCAAAATTTCGCTAAGATCGGTGTATATGTGTCAGCTTCAGCAATAAATTTTCAAACAAAAGCGATTAAAATTTCGATTAAGAATAAAAGGAATCTAACGACTGCAAGTTTAAAAGGATTTCGACTCCAGCAATAGAGTTTTACACAAAAAGTGTTTAAAAGATGAATTAAGAATAAAATGAATCTAACGAATACAATTTTCAAAGGCTTTCACGCGCAGAACTATACTCCGATTAACATGAAAAATTAAGGAAATATTCTTCACAAACAATAGTAGAAAAAAGAAACTGATTTTTTGCAACTTAAAAATTGATGTAACATTTAACGCAGACTAAGTATGAAAGGATAGAAAATTTTGAATTGTTTTATTATTCAATCTTACGACTCATTAGTCAGTTCTTGCTGAAGACTTGTTGAAGACTAAACAAATTTCTGACTCAAATGGTTTAATTAACTATTTCTGAAGCTTGCTACACCAAACTTAGGTACTGCTTGTAAGACACGTAGAACGTATACTACGGCGAAGTTCTTCACTGTCTGTAATACACTTAGAGAGCTGGGAAGTTCTTCAATATAAAATCATTGATCCATTTATTTCGTACTCACTTTTAATTTCGAAATATTACCCATAATAAATTGTTTTTTATTTAATATTTTTCGATCTAAAAGTTTTTCTTAATTCAATTTTATATTTAATTCTGCAAGAAAATCTTTGAAAATAGATGTCACACACACACACATATATGTGTAATTTCCTTATGTTACAAGTATCGGTGATCAAGCTTGACTTACTGAGCAACCAAAAGGAAAAAAAATCGTTATCTCATATGTGAAAACCGGTTTTATTATTTAGTTTATAGTCCAAACAAACAAACATTAAGCGTTCGATTATTTACAAAGTTCAAGAGAAATTGCATAACTTTACTACCGTTGGACTGTGAGTAAGTGTATGTGAGTAAGTATAAGCGAACTCTCTTTAAATTAAAAAAAAAAAAAGAAAACAATCATGAAACCCTGATAGCATATAATGGATGATGAGTCATTCAAGTTTCCTTCTAACAACGTTACAATGATTTCATTGTTTCTCAATCCCGTACTACTCTACCGATCGGATTATTTTTGAATCTTTGTCTCAAGGCTTTTGTTAACGTCATTCAGGTTTTGGGGATTTTTCGGGGTCCAATTTCTTAACGAAACATTATTAGTTTTGAGAAGAGTGTAGTAACATAAAGAGTTTAGCTTTTTGCGTGGTGTGTTTGCAGCAACTAAGATTTACAATAGTGCATAATGAATTTTACTTAAGGTCTTTGAAGGCCTTTAGTTTTACAATGCAATAATATCGAGAGCTAGTTTAACTTCAAGTCCGCGTCCTTTATTTTAGACTTACTTAGGCTTACTACATCGTACTGCTTACTGCAGTTTACTGCTTCCTACTGCTATGTAATGCCTTGTACTACTACTTGCTGTCTTGTACTGCCGCTTACTGCGAAGTTGCTTTCACTTATAAACTTTTTGGCCGATTTACCGTAAATGTACTATTCTCTTTTGAAGAGCTTTCAGTTTCTTTTGTCATTTAAGTGGAAGTTTAGATGGAGATGAAGAAAAAGCCTTTAATACGTTAACTGCCTATTTCAACCAATCATCTCAAAACTTCTTTATGTATATCGATCTGTACGTTTTATTAAAGCGCTTCTGAGTAAATTATGGGTAGTGTTTAATGGCTTCATAAACCTACCGCAACGTTAAACACATTATTACATTGGCCTCTTTTTTTAAAAAGATAAACTCGCTCTTGTCTGTCTGACACACTCTTTCTATGTTGTTCACATAAATATAGAGACGTTTGACATATTTCCTCTAAAAGACGGGTTGTGTTTTTTTGACTGTTTGCTCTTTTTTTTCTTACTTGGTTAAGTTGGGGTTTATCCCACATTGGCTATGATTTAACACAATCAACACCTTAATGATCACATTTTTTTGTGTTATTTTACTCTTTTTTCTGTAATTCGGATATAAAATCTGTGGTATTAACTGTAGATATTGCAGTTCATAATCAACCGGAATAAAGTGTAGTAGTGTCTCTGGCTGTGTACTCCTTTGAATATTAAAAACAAAAAACACTTTTTATATTTTCCTGCATTAGTGCACACCACAGAAAGGTAAGTTAATTTAAATATGATTTTTATAAATCTAAAGTGACAAATGCAAAAAAAAAATTGAGTGAATTGTTAATGTAATTTCTGAGTATACGTCTTATGATGCATTCGCTTCTGGAAGGAGTATGAAATCATAATATTTCAGGAAAGGTCTTTTTAAATATGGATACAAATTGGAAACGCAGCATACTTTTAATGGACTGTTAGTTTACATTTATTGTAAATCTTTGCATAATTTTCAAGAAGTCTTGAAGTAAAAAGCCTTCAGTAAAAGTCAAGAGTTTAGCTTGTACCTAAACTTCCGTTGTCGAAATGCCTAATAACTAAGTCAAATTCTTCAAGTGTTTCTATTATAATATTGGTAGACATGACGCTTCCTTCTTAAATACTTCAGAGAACTAATGAAATCATATAAATGTACGGCAACAACCTGGGTTTCTTTGAAGATTGTGCCGAAATTAAATTTATTCAATATTTAAGCAAAGGATAAGTTTTTTGTGAACTCATAACAAGGTCTGTCAGCAAGTTGTGAAATTCTTCAGATTTAACGATGACTTCAATAAAAGTTAAACTGAAACTGAAATATACATTAAACTTTTGTTCCAGCTAATGACAAATATATTTCAGTACATTCAGTTATACTTTAATTAGTATCGAAATCTTATTACAATATTTCTTCCCGTTACTTCTACTAACTGACAGAATAAATAGAAGGAACCAGCTGACACTAACAATCATATGGTGGATAAATTGAAATAAGAGAAATGTTGAGAACACATTCAAAATAGGGAAAAAATCAGTCACAATAAGTAAGAATTTAATCACAATAACCTAACTAGTGATTTTATTAAACGCAAATATTTTAACCTTGAGTTAACAGTGTCTGTTTGTTAGCAACATTTCATTTTATTTGCTGATAAATTGATTGATAAAATGATATAAGAGAAATGTTGAGAACGCATTCAAAATAGGGAAAAAATCAGTCACAATATGTAAGAATTTGTTCACAATAACCTAATTAATGATTACTACTAAGAGGTAAATACTTTAACTTTTAGTT
Source organism: Glossina brevipalpis (assembly GCA_000671755.1). Taxonomy (NCBI): domain Eukaryota; kingdom Metazoa; phylum Arthropoda; class Insecta; order Diptera; family Glossinidae; genus Glossina; species Glossina brevipalpis. The sequence continues at coordinate 90,414 of KK351146.1, forward strand.
AAGAGTGTTCTGTTCATTAGAATCATTTCAATTTAGTCTAACGTTTTGAAAACGGTTTTCAGAAATGTTATTAAAATATCAGTTAAAAATATCTCGAATGAAATTTGAAAGCTAAATTAATCCACAAAGTTACTTAAAAGTAGAAAATACCTTGGAAAGGACTTTTCCAACATTATATCAACTTCTTTTCTACCGCCTTTTTACCAGTAGGGGTAAAAATCTCTATAAGCGTTACGTTTGATCATCTAATCGGGGATTAGTAAAGTAACAATTATAAGATTTTAGCACATTGACAAGAGAATCGTTAAGACAATTAAGTCGAAGGTAAATTTAAATTTCTTACTGGAAACATTACTCATAAAGGTAAGTAAGGACGCATTTGCAAATAGATCTGATAATGCAGACGAATGGGGAAGATTAAGAATGTGGATAATGTAACCGGTTTTGCGGTGGTACCGCAAAATTTAATTTAGTGTTTAAATGAAATTTAAAGTAACGTTTTGTCCGATAAGACGTTTACTTTAAACTACAGATTTTCGAGGCTGTAAAGCATTTAAGTTCAAAGTCATTAGACTAGAGACTTCCTACACTGTGAGGAATTTAAATTCGAAAACTACAATATTTTATTTAAAATACAAAAAAAAAAAACAATGATAATGTTTTTGTGGGTGTGTTTGTTTTAAAGCAATTTTATATGCAACAGAAAAAAAATTAAAAGAAAACATTACTTTATTATCTAACGTGTGCTGAAGCAAAATTAAATAGAATTCAACGGCTTCCAGCTATTTCAACAAAAAAGTATAATTGAAATTTAAAATTCTCTCTCCTTCTCGGTCATTAAAGTAAACTTTTGCAAAAAGAACAAGTAAGAAAATTGTATTCGGCTGTGAACGAATCTTTAATGCCTACCACCTTCATCTTTCAAAGCCACTCGGAAAGACCAAATTTGGACACTATATAATATTAGGTGGGTGTGGCAGACTTTTTTCTTTTTTATTTTTATTGTGTGTCTCTTACAGTTTATGAGTAGTGGAAAAAACACCCAGATGGCGATGGTCTTTGCAATTTCTGCTATATTGTAGGCATGTCCATTGGCCGATTTGCCCCATTTTCAGTACTAGCGTACCTGCAAGAACTTTCGACGTTGTTGTCATATTTGACCGGAAGAATTGCTTACCGAAGACTTTACACCGATAAGCAGACAGGTAAGCGGACGGACGCGCACGCCTAAGTGGATTCGGAATATACGCAATATAGATAAATAATCCTTTTCTTCGTGACTTTAATTCAAATTCATATTTGATGCTGCTATTGGCCCTATTATACCAGTATTTGTTTCTGGTCTTCGTTGAATGGTTCGATTTGAAACTGTTCGTCGACTCCGTAATATCTATTGCAGTTTCTTCCATTGAGGCATTCGAGCTGTTCGTTCATTTTCTGCATTTCGCTTATTCGCTTTACACCTAAGATTTACAGCTTCAATTTGTTTGCCCTCCATAAATACGCCTAAGTTCATATTCTACAACTAAACTTAATGTCACTAAAAAACCATTTGTTATGCTCCATTTAGAATACCTGCCTCTACATTTATACTCCATTCAGTATCTCTTTCCAGCACACCTTTAAAACTCTTAATTTTCAATTATTACACAGCAAAAAGTGAAGATTTGGAAAAAAACTGAAACATACTTTCAGGGTGGGAAAAAATAAAACCACATAAAATGGAAAAGTATAATGCTGCAATGGAGTGCGTCAAATTTCTCACATATTAGGATGACTCTATCTGTTACGTCTCAAATGCAGTAAAAGAAAAAATTTCATTTGAAAAGTAAATATATTGGGTTGCTACGTAAAGCAGTAAAGTAGTAGCAATAGTAGTTTCTTCAAAATATACGCACAATTATACGAAATATTTACGTGTAAATATTTTTCTGTCTGTCTTCAGTTGATATTGTTAAAGATCCAAAAGTTTAAAAAAGTTTAAAAAAAAAACTAAATTTAAAATTGAATACGGTCTTATAAGTCCTGGAACATAGTTCATATAAATCAAAAGATGAATGCAAACTTGATGTGAGAATTTTACTTCAATCAATAACTTATGCTTTGCAGCAAATAATGATGATATGAATTTCCAAACGTCCCATGCCTTGATTAACAAAGAACTAAGTAACTTTTGTATGCGCGAAATGTAAATCTTTCAATTCTACCCCGACCTTATCTTCGAAACTTAGGGAGGTATTAGTGAACTAAAAAATTGTTCAAAATAATTAACTCAAATAAGTTTTATTTTTAATGTAGACTTTATGTCATTTTTGGGAATGTCGACAATAAGCTGATGCTGATATTTGAATAAGTGGGTATTTTTGTGTGCTTTAAATATATATTTAAATGCGTATTTAAATATGAATTCTCTAACGTTCACATATCTATCTAAATGATACTTAGATGGGTAATGAAAATTCGACTTAAGCTAATCTTAACTTTTTTCTACTTTATACTTTATAAATTTATAATGAAAGATTCAACGCTTTGTAATAATACAGCATCGGCATCATGCCAGTCAATAACCCTATTATTCGGTTTAACACAAACCGCGAAAACTGTGAAAGAAAAAACAAGAATAGTGTGATGTGTTTTTAAAATAATAGTAGTTTAAAAGCACAGCAAGCAAGCAAGCATGCAAGCGAGCGAGCAAAATACATGAACAACTTTTAAACATACATAAGCAGCATTAAAAAGTTGGAATGAAAAAACCACACGAAACTTTTACTTTCATTTTTTAATAATTTCGTTTTTATACTACCACTACGCAGAAAAGGGTGTATAAGGCATGAAAAACATATGATAATAGCGGAATAAAGGTTTTAAGTGAAAAAGCACTACTTTATGCATGAAGTAAAATGAATTAAAATTTTTTTTTGCTTAATATGTACACAAAAAGATAAGGAAAGAGAGCATTTACAAAGGTCTTAGTCGATTTTATAATGCTCTGTAGATATTTCAAAACAAAACATTCAGTCTTCACATTATTCCATTCAGTCACCACCTTGTTCTTATTTTTTCTTTTGTGATGATTGTCCTGGTAGTACGAGACGAATGAGATTAGAAAGTTCTGCCACACTTCTTCAGATCAATGCAGCATGACATGGCTGGTACGAGGTTTCGCAAAGTTGAAGAAGCGTGAAAATGGATCGATTAATGAATGGCCTCAAAAGATCGTTGGTACTTGCGACTTACGTTGGCAGAAATATTTTGGAAAAAGTTGTAGAAAATAATGGAAAATATTTTGATTAATTTTTCGCAATGAATGTCGTTTTCAAGTGAAAAAATAGCCAAAATTAATACAAGCATGTATTATGAATATATATATATATATATAAGAATTGAAATTAATTAATTATGTAATTAATATATATATATATATAAGAATTGAAAAATATTTTGCTAATGGTGGGTTTGTCAGTTAGCCGATTTAAACCCTCTTGGTATAGGTTTGCTTCCCGTTTTAGATTATGTGGTGTATGTATATGTGGAGTAGACGATAAGCTATTGTATGTAAACGCCCGAGCGAGTTTAGTTCGCCGATTTTCAATGTTAATCTTTGACTAGAAGTTCTATATACGCTAAATTTTGAAAACAATGGACTGCTATTCTATCCGGACTGTTGAAGACATGGGTCTGTCTTTGCTATAAAAATTGAAATCAGAATTGGTTTTTGAGTTGCGTTAGCGATTTTTAATTATAGGAAAAATTCATCATTTTTTTAGTACGAATAGTCTCCGGACTCGATATTAAAAAGTAATAAAATTGCCTCTAAATAAACATATTGATTTATTGCATATATTTTAATCTTTATATATATGCCAATAAATTTATATCATAAGGATTGAAGGTGCGCCTTCGTTCGTATTTTTTTTACCAACTTTATCGCAATATTTTGAAATGCGTTTAGAAGGGAGCAAAATAAATTTTCGCATCATCTTAATCCAAAAATTATCTTGAATAATAATTTTTTACAACCTTGGACTTGCACACCTCTTTCTTTGGCAAAAACTGTTCGAAATCTTATAAAATTTTTAATAGTTTTATAACTTAACAGAATTTTATTTCTCCTTTTTTTTGTCTACAACACACGAAAGTTACTTGGCTTGAAGTTATTAGTTGTTTTCAATTATGCACAAAAAATGTTAAGAGCACTGCACTTTTAGCAGCAACAACGGATGTAAAAACTTAATTTGAACAACATGAAAAAGAAAAAAAAATGAAGAAATAAAAGTTTATTTCTTTTATAAGAAAAACTTGAAGAAATGCTGGAAATGAAAGCTGATGCGTTGTATATCTTTCGATACATTTTGTGCATGAAGCTTAATATTTAAAAAAAAACAAAAAGATTTATGAGATGACCTTTAATGTTTTAAGCGTTTCTTAATAAATAATTTTCATTTACGTTTTCATATTTTCTATTATTATATATGATATCATATATGTGACTATGTCTTTTTTACATTATTCTTAGCAGCCGGAACTACCAATTAATAATAATTTTCATTTACATTCGCTTATTTTCCAATATTATATATGATATCATATATGATATGCTCGCAATTCAGGTTTTTGAAGAAAAATCCGTAACACAGTATGCATTCAATCCTAGAAGACCTCGTTAGATAGGTTTAAATAATAAACCCAGTTCGCTTAAAATTGAACAGTAAAATCAAAGTGTTCTCCCCTCCCCAATATAACTGATACATGTCTAAGAAAGTCGAAAGAAGAACTCCCAGGAAATCTTCCTCTTACAGCTCTTTTAAGAGACGCAATTCGCTTAAAATTGAACAGTAATCTTACTGCTTGATCTCAAAGTGTTCTCCTCAATATAACTGATACCTGTCCAAGAGGGTCGAAAGAAGGACTCCTAGGAAATCTTCCTCTTATAGCGCTTTTAAGAAATTTTCGAAGTTGTTCCAAAGGTGTTATTTAGGAATGGAGTTTACTGTCTCTATCTATCGCTCGCTTTGACGCGAATATAATTTCCTTTATAACAGCTTTTTCTATTCATTTCATTTCATTTCATTTCGTTTATTCAACGATAATGAATTATTAAAATTTAATTATGGAATTGTTTTTAGCTTCTTTTTCTGGTTACTAAGATACAGCACAGCACTAAAAAAGACATGCCGTGACATAAAGAAGAAGAAGAAGAAGAACTGAGAACTTTAGCTTTATTTTCGTGATATTCTTTCTGTACAGAATTTTTTTTCTTTTTTTATACATTCAAAGGGAAATAAGACTGAAATAAAAGAGACGATGTAATTTCCTTACGTCCATTACAATCAATTACGTATTAAGGTGAAACTAGATAACTACAAAAAAATAAAAAAAAAGGAAAGAAAGTTATTTCATAGAATGGATGAAGTGTATATTGCAACTCATTCTGCTTTGTGAAGATACATAAGATGAGTGCGATTACGATTGAATACATTAAAGAATTTCTCTCTATTTCTTTGCGCTTTTAATAGTAGATCTCTTACGTAAACCAAAAACAAGAAAACAACAAACCTTTTCGGTAATGAAAAAATTTTCATTTCATTTTTCATTTCATGAGAAACAAAAAACTTACTTTGATTGGCTTGTTGGTAGCGTATTAAACTAAGTCCCTTACATCGTTGCAAGTAAGCAGGTGACAGAAAATGCACAACACATCACATCAAATCTTTTTGTCAGTTAAACAAAGGATTGCAGAAGATTTAACTAACGCTTTATGACTTGTTGTTGTTGTATTTTTTTGAATGGATGATGGATCAGTAACATAATTATTTTTTGGTTTTATTACTATTCAATAGCTGTAACAACAAATGGTGAGATCATCTTGGCAATGGGTAATATGAAGCATCTCTTAAATAACTGTTTACTGGCGGCCATGGTCTCATGAACATTATTACCAGAAAAAAAAAATTCAACAAAAAAAAGTTCAACAATAAACAGAGCAAAAAATCTAAAGCACTTTTGTAACGCAATGCGTGTGTGTGTGTGTGTATGTATGTGTGCAATAGTCGATGTAACATGTACTAAATATAAGTGGAAAGCCTGGAAGCTTGTATGTGTGTGTGTGTGAATGAATGCTTTAAATGAGAAATAAAAAAAAATTGTGTAAAAAATAACGCACAACACATAACCACTGCTTCGCTACTACCTCACTACTACTGACGCTTCTACTATTATCAAGTCTGAGGAGATGCTGTTAGCATATGTTGTTTGGGCAGCTTAAACAATTTGTTATTCAGTCAGCAACAAACTGTACTCAGGTAAAATTCTCTGAACATTTTTGATATTTCGTTTTCTCTTAGTGTCTTAAAAGTATTGAACAAAACTTCGAAAACGAAAAGTAAAATCTGTCAATCAGATAAACAAGCCAAAGACTTTATAGTGTAGTGTAGAGAAAAGAAAGTCAAAACAAATCAACAAAAAAAAAAACCCAGTTGCCGAAGTTCATAATTACAACAAGTGTTGAAGCGACAACGAAACTTAATTTCACTGTTTGTGAAGAGTGCGTTGTGTATGCGAGTGTCTTACTTGTTCGTTTATTCGTTCTCTCGTTTGTTCGTTTGTTCAATTACAAGTTCAGTTTATTTTATGTAGATATAGTTCAGGTGAAGATGATGTTGCTTTTAAATGTCTGCCAAAATATGAATAAATATTAAGACGAAGAAACTCAATTGATAACGGATCGTTTCGTCTCGATAGCTAAAACGAGAAGAAAGTGTGTCAAAGAGATCTTCCTACTGATATAATGAATAATATCTGGCTGCTCCTATACATTTTATGTGTGGCCTATCAAGATGAATGATCTTTCTCTAAGATTTCTAAAAAAAAAGCAAAAGCTTCATAAATATTATGAAAATAATTTTGTGTCCTGTCACAGCGAGACTAAATAAATCTTTGAGTTGAGAGATCATAAATAACTAGAACAAGAGTTCTAACTATAACTAGAGTTCTAATTGGAAGTAGAGTTCTAACTAGCGCTAGAGTTCTAACCAGAACTAGAGTTGTAACTAAAAATGGAGCTCTAATTAGTAACCGGCATTTAACTAGAACCATAGGTCCAATTAGAACTAGAGCCCTAACGAGAACCACCGTTCCAATTAAATATATAACTAGAGTTCTAACCGGAAGTAGAGTTCTAACTAGGGCTAGAGTTCTAACCAGAACTAGAGTGTTAACGAAAACTAGAGCTCTAATTAGACCCATGCATTTAACTAGAAGTAGAACAATGCATCTAGCTAGAACCATAGTTCTAATTAGAACCATAGTTCTAAATAGAACTAGAGTTCTAAATAGAACTAGAGTTCTAACTGTTGCGTGCCACACCGAACGATTCGAGGCTACAATAACTTCTGCTTTAATGAACGTAATATTCCAAATTCAAATGGCCGTCCGTCTGTGTTGTTTGCCTGTTGTTGAAACCCATTGTCTTTTAAAGAATAATCCTAATCCAATTAACAGTTATCCTGCTATAGTAAGAAAGTAAAAAAAAATCGAACTTTTCCAAAGACCTATAGGGGGCCTTTCCATAAATTTAGAAACAAACAATTCTCTGCGAAGGTACTTGTGGAACCTGCTCTGCTTCACTAATTTAGGCTAAAGAAGATTTATATAAAAAAGTGAATAATATATTTCTAAACTTCTGCCCGCGGATCCCATCTTAAAAAACTTACTCAAGTCAAAAATTGGCCAATATAAAGCGTGTTGTGACTGACTAACATAAGCGTCTACGGCATTGAATTTTAAAGCGCCGGGAGCATCATCAGCATTTGATCACTTCTCTATAAAACACACACTGACGATTACTTATAATTTACTTCAAATTAAATTTTCTTTCATAGATTACAATAAATTTCTAATCTCTTATTCATCTCTTCTTCAGTCATGGGATTGTTTATAAAGGAGACGACGAGTTTAACATTTTTGTTAATACTATTGATTGGCTTTTTCATCGGACAAATCTTAGCGGAAGGTCTACGTTTACCAGATCAAGCTCCTGACGTTAATACAAAATCTAGCCAAAACCAACAACAACATCCTGCACAACAAATTTTCCTTACACCTCAACAACAACTACTACAACATCAAAAACAATTTCAGCAGTCGCCAGTCGATTTGGGTGAAACACGCGGTCGTTCTTCGATTCTTAATATATTTGGTTTGGGTCAGGACAATGATCCTTATTTGGCACGAACTAATTCCAATTGTTTAACTGGTGATTTTTCGGAATGTTTTAAAACGCAAGCCTTAAGCAGCTTCGATGAGATATTCTATCGTGAACATTATCCGTAAGAGTTTCGAAAAGCAAATGCAAGAGTGCTCAGCATACGTTTATTTTGTATCGTTTATTCTTTCTATAGATTATCCGAATTTGCTCGTATTGTGCGGATGCCAGAAACGCAGCAGCGTTCATTATTCCGCGAGCCGTTCGAATATTCAGAAGAGCCGCGTAGTGAAGACAGCGATTGGGATCAGTTAATGAAATATGCTTTACGAAGAGCGGAAAGGTAGGAAAATCTTTCGTTTACTTTGATTTCTCGGATATTCAGACTCCACCTCGGATGTCCTCAGAGATCTTTTGATGCCAAGAGTCAGTTTTTTTCATTCTTTTTAAACCGTTTTTCTTGCTTCCTTTCTTTAACAGATTTATTAAGTCTACCGCTTTGGAAATCGAAGTTCCCGATGAACTTACCGAAGCCGGCCGTTATCAAGCTCGGTTTATAGGGAACGATATCGACAGTGAATTGGATATCATTGAAGACAAACATGCTCCCATTATAAGTAAATATTTTAGCTTTTTAAACAATAATTCACGTCTTCTAACTCGCCTTGATTTTATTCTTCGGACAGAACGTAAAAAGCTCAAAAAGATGATTATACCGATGTTGCTGATATTGAAGATCTTCAAATTGAAATTATTATTATTTTTACCCTTTATTTTGGGTATTGTTGGTCTGAAGAAAATTCTTGGCTTGGCTGCTATCGTCCTCCCTGGTCTCTTTGCTTATTTTAAATTGTGTCATCCAAATGGCGGAAGTGCTGGTGGCGGGGGTATATTCTCTGGCTTATTCGGTAATAAAAATACATTTCCTGAATATTCTCCACAAGGAGTAGGTTCGGCTACATATTATCATCATCATGAACATTTCGATGGCCCTTCGCACAATCACTTTTATCGACCGGATCCATATTTTTCTAAACCATATAATGATTACTACAAAAATGGTGCGTCCAGCAATGCCGTTAGTTTCGGTGACTCTCATGAAGCTGCTTACTCTGGTTATTATGGCCGCGATTCTGGTAAAAAAATCGAAAGTATTCAAAAAAGCTAAAAAAAGTTACATTTTAAGCAAAAATTTCATTCAATTCATTTGTTCAAATTTCATGCCATGTTCCACTTAAGCACGAAAAATGTTGTTTTAATTGCTTGTAAATATTTATTTATTATTTAAGAGATTTTTCCAAAAAATTTTGCTTTTAAGTTAAATCATTTGTATGATCGAAAGGTCATTCTACTCAAGAGAATTCAAGAGAATTTTCAGTGTGTTTGGAAATAAAATGTTAATGTAGAGGAAGAGATTTGTAGAAGAAACTTATGAAAATTTATTAAAAGTGAAGAACATAAGAAGGGTATAAGAATAGAAACTAAACAATGAAAGGTAGTCTAGAAAGAACTAAGAAGAAGAACTAAGTCTTCATTCAGCAACAATATTGGTGTCGCCAGATTTGATGTAACAAGAGATGGTGAGAATAAATAGGAAAGTATTTCTGTTGATTATGAGATTATAACTAAAAACGATTCACATTACGGTACGATTTGAAATCTATCGTTAGAACATATAAGACACAAGCTCTTTTACTTTCAAGGTTTACAGCAACCGATTCACGATTCTTTCGTGATTTGATTTAAATTGTGATATTTTTATTGCACTTTAAAGCAGGTATTTTCCGATCCTCAGTATGGAATAAAATATCTGGCAAATGACCCCATGGCTCTGATGAGAGACCATTACTCTTTTCATTAAATTTTTCGACGAGTTTTTGAAAAATTGTGTTTGTATCTCATCGATGACATGATCTCCACGTTGAACTCAGTAATTATTTCTGTTTTATTCGCCCGGGTTTCCGAAAATCGCAAAAAAAGGAATCGTGAGGCACTAAATCGCATGATCTTGTTTGCTAGTTGGCTGCAAAATTTCGTAAGTTGATTTGGTCTAAGGAACGTTGCTGCAATATATCGATCGTTTCAGGAGCGATGTAGCAGGTGGCGACGCCCTGCTGTAACCACATTCATTCCGTCCAGTTGACGACACAAGGACCCCTTTATCATATTTGTATAACGAATACTGTGCCCAGTCACTGAAATTCAGGTTTAATTTTCATAAAAGTAAAGCCCAAATACGTCGCCTGACCAAAAGTCTCACGTGGTAGATGCATTTGTTTCTTATGGATCGTGTGTGGATTTTTCGCAAATTCAACAGTTTTGTTTATTTGCGAAGCCATTCAGATGGAAGATTCGATGAAGATCAGTTTTTTCAAAAAGTCGGTATTTATTTGATGAGAGCACTGGGTTTTTAGTATGATCGATACATGAAAAAACTTAAGATAGTTGAAGTTTTACGTAATCATTCCATTTACGGCATTATTATAAGTTATTAATAATTTCATTAATTTAAAAAAAAATAAAAATTTCCATAAAGTTCGTAAAATCTGTTTTAATGAGGCGAAGAACGAAACACGCACTAATAATAACAAAAAGGAAATTATTTCAAATGATAAGAAATCGAAAGTACTTTGCTTACTTAAAGAAAAGTAAATAAAAAGAAAGTAAAAGTTTTTACCATAACTGTTTTCTTCGTCAAGATATTATTGCTGCTTAGTTGTTTGCTGAGTTTTGTAAAAATGTCAGAAATGCTTGTGTGTATTCATTGTCATTAACACCCCAACTCAACTCAACTGCAGGTGATGTTTTAAGCAAATAGCAACCATATCATCGACAAACATAGAGATGAAAATGGAAAAAAAAAACTGGACACACTCGACAGACCACATTTTCCAAAAGAAAGCGTTTAACTTTTTTCGAACCTGATCGTGTGCACTGAAGTTTGATAACAAGAAATTGTAGAAAAATAAAACTGACGTCGTTGTTGAGATACGATACCTCTCCTCCTTAAAAGAACTTATATTAACTGCATTAAATAGGTTTGTAACACAAAACTAACTTAAGCTGAAGCAATTAGTTGAAAGCTTTCAAAATATTTTATATTTTTTAATATTTTTTTCATTTTTTTTAAATCAGAAAAATCTTCCGTCTCATTCTTCTTATTTTAGAGATTCAGCCTCTCTCTGTGTTCGGTATTGTGGCCGCTTGAAAATTATACGAAATCTCTTGAGGTATGTTTAGCACGGTCCAGAAATACTTTTGAAAAAGTTCCTACTCATCGATGCCTTCTGCCTGCATGTACATCCAACTGTCTGTCTTTCTGTCTGTACGTTCATATAAAGTAATTTTGATTTTAAAAAATGTGAACTTTTTTCAGCCAATAACCCAAAATATTTGGCAAATACTCTTTAATTAATTCGGCTTAAAGACAATTTAATTCCATTTCAAGTCATCCGAACCTTGTTGATATTTTTACAATTATCGGGAAGTGTTTTAAAACGATGGGTATCCAAGATGCTTTGCAACATCTTGTTTAGACCGTTTACTTGTGTTCGTTTGCTTGTTCCATCTTTCAATTGAAGTAAGAGTTTTTTGTATATTTTTGTATTTAAAATTGTTGTTGGTTTTCTTTTATACGTATTCTGCATACGCTAGTAAGGAAAACAAATTTTGTTCCTTCTCTTGCCAAGTTTTAAGTGCACTTGAATGAAAGGTATTTCGTGTTTATCTGAATATTTCTGTCATGTTTTTGCACATGAATGCAGATACCCACACACATACATACATACACACACACACACACACACACACACACACACAACATATCTTTTTTACAGATCCAAGTATGCTCACCACTTCTTTCTTTTGCATGCCTCTTGTTTACGGTTTTGTCTCTTTTTTGCGAACTTCTTGTTTTTCAAATTCTTGGCTATTAAATATCAAATAGATGATGACCCAGATTAAATTCATGTTCTTCTGTATTGGTATTTTTTTCAACTGTAAACTAATGGGGAAAAATTGACAATATTGAATTTGAGCCGAATTTGCAAAAACCTTAAAATAGATATCATATATAATATCATGAAAACACGATAAAATTGTATTTTGTGCTCTCATAGAACTTAAATCTCCATTTACGTAAGTCCTTCTGTTTATAAATAAATTTTTGGTAAATGACTTTCAAACATGAAATTTGAATTTTGATTTGGGTGAATTTTGGACTGAGCCTGAAGCTATAAAAAAAATTTTGAGACCAAAAAATCTGACAAAAGAAAAGTTTTCAGTTCTTTGTTTTTTTAGCTGATTGCAGAATCTATCTACGAAGACTGCGAGCATCGCTTAGTAAGCTAATTAGCTGCTACCGGGATCAGGACACAGCAGTTTCATTAGGACTTCCACGAATACCAAGCATCACGAGCTCGCATTGAGCCATCTATAAATGGCAAATAAAATACTTACGAAATGAATGACGAAAAGGGCTGAGGTCTAAGAAACTAGTAACTTTGAAACATTTCAGGAGTACGCAAATAAAGATGAGTAAGAAACTTATATTCGTCTTCGTTGAAACTTTTATACCCACCACTCTTATCGTTATCTTAAAAAAGGGGCGAAAACTAAATATTAATAGGTGGGTGTGGCAGATTTTTTCTATTTTAATGGAAATACCTACAAAAAGTAGCAATCCACATCTGACCAACCAACCAACTTCAAATTACACACATTTCTTTTTTGCCGTTTTTTCTAGAGAGAAGACACTAAGGAAATAATTTTTCTCTTTTCAAGAAAGTTTTGGATCAGGCAAGAGACTTACAAAGAGAGACCAATAGACCTACAGCGAGAAAAAAACAGACATGATTGCCCTAAGTAGTTTACTATTTATCAAGGAGATTCGTTTTCACCCGCGTACAGCGTAATTTGCCTCAAACTCTGCTGAGTTGAAATACTTGAAGAGCTCATCAAAGATTCTAGATAACATCCTAAGTAAAATAAAAATGATATGTTTGTGTATCGCAACATCGAGGTTCGTATATCGTAATGTACTCTAAGCTGACCAACCATCCGATTTAAAATCATTTCCGCTGTGTAAGTTAATTCTCAGTACATTATAGCTGCACATGTAAAGCATTTTTCGTTTTTCATAAATTTCTCTGTATTTTTTTATACCTTATATGGTATAAATGTCCCTTAAAATCTCAATGTTTTGAAATGAGAATCCATCATTGCATCACAAAAAAAAAAAAAAGAAAAAGATTTAAAATGCATTCAACCACATGAAGAACGTGTTTTTGTTTTTTTTTCTTTTTTAAACTAAATTGCAATCATTTTCAATTAAAAATTATGAAGAAATATATTAGGATCCATAAACGAAACGAACGGTAATAAAGAAATATATAAATAAAACAGAATTCTCACCGCAAAACAATTATTGAATAAATGAATAATTTAAGGAAAATTTTTCTTTTCATTCATTTCTCCAAATGTCTTCATAACACAATTTTGAGCAAAGGTATGGAGGCGTCCACAATTTCCTGAAAACGTTTATCATACGAAAAATGTTATGAATATCAGAAGAAGGTTGCATACGTAATTTGTTGAGAGAAACCTGTAAACAGTACAGCGAACAGTAGCCTACTGCTTATTATTAAACCTTTTGTTAAGGAAATTATTTTAGAAAAAAAATGTGAAGAATATTCAGAAGCACCGAAATCAAATTAACTTTATGTTGTTTTTTGCTCATTCTTTGTACATTCATTTAATTATTTTAAATATTTTTAGTCATAGTCTCGAAGGATACAGATGTATTATGTTTTTCATTGTGTTTACAAGATCTCCAAAGGAGCTGTCATGAATACGTCTTAGATAAATAGTTGGCAAAATAAATTGTTCCCTCATGTATTCATTAATACCTCAGCAGTTGGATAGAATAGATAGATAGAATAGATAGATAGAATAGACAGATAGAATTTTTAAGTCGCTATACTTTGCTTACTGTTATGCGTATCAATTAATCAAATGTCATTATTTCGGTAACCCATTGTAGATGTATCTTCTGGGAAAGATGACATATCCCATGAAACATCTGGGATAGCTCAACGTATATGTTTCGAAAAAGGAACTTCACCGTGGCAAACATATTTCAAGTAAGTATAAGCATTACGATCTTACAAGGCCGTCCTTTAAACAGTCCACATTACATTTTTTTCTTTTCACTTTATCAAAATTCGACTTTTACTCTCCTTTTATTCTTTATTCATATCGGAGGAATTGTTAAATCCAGCAAATCTTTCCTGCCGTCGAGTTTGCTACACTTGGCGTTTTCTACTCTCCAAGCTTGTTTGTTCGTTACCAGTACAGAGAGCATTGCCAGATTGCTAAAAAACAGCGGAATTCCCATGTTATGGCCACACTTGGGGCTTTCTACTCTCTAAGCACTTTTATTTGTTACCCATACCGAGGGAGGAAACAGCTACTATGCCGTGACGTGAGGTTTGCCACTCTTGGCGCTTCCTACTCTCCTGAAACAGCCAATCTACAACTTTGTAATGTTTCCCGTATTTGGTCTTCAGGCCTATTCATTCGATAGCCCTTATTAAGAGCCATTCTTAAAGAAAAGACAATCCGCAATTTTGTTGCGGTTTTCATTTTGAAATTGAGTACACTAAGAAGTATTGTCAGCGGAACGAAAGATGAGTGTAAAATTTCAACCCCTTCGGATATGCGTTACTACCCCAAAATACCGATCTGTAGTTTCTTTATTGACAGGAAAGTATGTCATCATATTAATAAACAAAAGCTTCTAAAAATCATGAAGTTGTAAATGTGGAAGAGAGAGATTTCAAGTATGATTTGAGAACATAAACTATTTTCTACATTTGTTTATCAATGTTTTTTATTTTTTTTGAAGCAGCCTTGTTAAACGATATGTCAACTATCGAGTGATATAATTATTGCTTCGGAAGTGATTTTTTTAACATAACCTACGTATGTATGTACGAAATGATGCAATACTTTTGTGATAACCTTATAAAATGAAAAGTGAATACATTTTACATGACAAAAGCATTCATGCATGCATGCATGAATGTATATTTTACATTAGCTTGTGGGTAGCATGTCAAAAACACTACCACTTCATAAAATTCATAAATAAAAAATGATAAATTTTAGTGAAAAAATCATACCAGGATATTGTTTGTTGACAGGAAAAACTCATTAAGTACAGATGACTTCACATTAAAAATCTTTCGGAAAAAAAAATTAATCAAATTTCTTTTTATCAAATTTTCAATCTTATGTGTTTACAACACATCATTCAATTATATTCATTACTTTCAATTTGTTGGCGGTTTGACTTGACTTCAAACGAAATCGTACGGATGCGATTGATTCTGACAGGGCTTTGGTCGCCCGAATTCGACATTTGTTCGTCAAAAAGATAAAAAAAATTCATACAAAATCGTTTTGAAAGATCGAATAGTAAAGTTGCGTGAGATAGATGATATCTTAATGATATTAGAAGGCTGTGTATTTACTATTTCGCATAAGCAATTGTCCATGAGAAAGCTGTATTTGAAGTGGATAACGCGTTCGTTCCCTTTTAACCAAAAACAACAATGTGCTGATGAGTCAGTAGGCTGTTTGGAGTTGTTTAGGCGAAATAAAAACGATCTTTTCATGCGATATGTGCTAAGCGATTGGAATACGGACTCATCATTACACTATATAAGCAAATAGGCAGTCAACTGAGTGAACAACAATGGGAAACGACCCAAAAACGCAAAAGCCTTCTGTTAAGGTTGCTACTTCCGTATGTTGTGATGCTCATAACATAATATTCATCGGATATCTCGAAAAGAGATAAAGGATCAATAGTGAATATTAGACACCATTTGAATGACAAAATAGAAAAAAAAACGGACTCAAATGAAGAAGAAAAGAATGCTCTTTCTTCAAGACAATACACCGTGTGATAATTGGAGAAAAAACAATGACAAAATGTGGAGATTATGGAAAGGAGAGGAGGGGTTGGCAATAGTAATTCTACGAATTTATTACTTGATGTATTGTACATCAAATCGCTAGGTAACGACAGAGAGATTTAGCAAAAAATAATAATTAGAACCTTCAAATCTGAGAATAACTTTGGAAGTCCTTGCACGCATGTTGGTAATAAAGTCGGGCCAAATTGATCACATGGCTCTCCTAACGCATATTTATATCATATATATATCATATATGTATTATATATGTTTGTCATATACATATCATATGTATATGTCTCCAATTTACTGCAAACGTACTTAATGAGTTCTTCCTGCCAACCGATGGTATATTACTCTTGATATTACCCTTTAAATATCAGAGAAACTTTGTCAAGTACACAATTTTTTGTGAGTTTATAAATAATATAGACAAAGTGAAATTGAAAAGACAGTATCGATATCATGCTGTTATGGAAAATTGCTTTTTCGTTTTTTCCATAATATTCACCAAATTATGTGGAGTGGAGTGGAGTGTAAATAGAGTAAGACTTTGCTTACACAAATTGGAAGAAATATTTGCAGAAAATTATTAACAAAGTTAGAGAAATTTATATAGAAATATTTTCATTTCACTAAGCTTAGCTCCAAAGGACGCATCAAAACATTTGTTTGACTTCTTTTGCTGAAGGGACATGAGGGCCACAATTTAACTGATTCATTTTGAGCAAATCTATTGGTTACAAACTTTCAAAGCAATTAACGTTATTTTGTGAAATCGCCGAAAATATTTATTT
Source organism: Glossina brevipalpis (assembly GCA_000671755.1). NCBI lineage: Eukaryota > Metazoa > Arthropoda > Insecta > Diptera > Glossinidae > Glossina > Glossina brevipalpis. The sequence goes on from KK351146.1 coordinate 107,393, forward strand.
GCTTTAAGGGCCTTCTTAACGATTTGCAAAATTTTATTTGCAAGAGAATAAGTTTTAAAATAGTATTCACGTACCGTTATTTCTATAAAATTTTATTTGACTTATAAAAGCTTTATTCCCTTCACGGCGATTCATTGCTGCTTCATTTTAATAAAACCTTTAAAAAAAGGAAAAATAGGGCAACGGATTTTAATTAGATAAAAAAAAAGACAAGAACTTAGTGTTTAAAATTGATTACCATATCAAATCGATTTATTAAAATCGATAGGAACCTTTCATTGCATTGTTCTGATAGATTGTCTTGGGAAATATTTCCATGAAGCGGTGGTTCCTAGTATAAGCTTAAAATACTTAGTATAAGTTTAAGTTAAGAATTTCTTGACTATAACGACCCTATTTATAAGGGAATCAGGTTCGTTTTTGCATTGCAGCTTTAGATAGTTCTGCTAAATATCGTTTCAAAATTTAAGGTCAAATTCGACTATGGAATGCAGTTTTCAGTTATTATGTATGTAGAGTCGATTTGCAATCGTCCACGAAGAAAATATTTATATATTTTAACCGAAACCTTGCTGGGGTTATTAGTTGGGAAAGTTTTTTATTTTATTTATTTTTTTGAAAATATATTTCGAAACTAAAGAATCTCGTTAAAGAACTAAAGTTCGCTTGAAGTTAAATTAAAGTTCAAAAAACTACTGAACTTGGCAGATTTAGGTCTAACGAACCATGCGGTGAAACAGTCAATGATCTCTACTGTTGCAATCGGCCATAAAATTCAAGGCAAAAAGACAGGAAATAAATCTTCTAAGGTAAAGCAAACTAATGAAAACTTCTAACTCTCTACATTCAACTTTTCTTTTCAATTAATTAAAATGAATTTCATTCGATATAAAATATTCCACCTAATCGGCCCTTTTGGAAAAGATCTAAAAACCAAAAAGATCGTCCTTTTCGATATCCTTTCTACCTGTTCTACCTGTGCTAAGGCTTCAAATCACTCATAATTCTCAACAACATGACATATTAAATATCCAGTCAGTCCTAGCGTCGTTGAAGTAGCAGCCTTTTTTATTCGGTTATGCTTTTCAGTTATGTTGCAACAATCACTTTATGGTCGTCACTTATGTGGCATTAGTCTGCTTATCATACTTAGGCTTGTTAATGTGATTTGTTGTTTTACTTTGACTAGCAATGAATGGCAAGGACTCTGCTGCTGTCATAGACGTGATAGTGTAATTAGCGAAAACGACATCACAACCAAGCTTAATGACAATGCTTGTGTTTTTTTGGGAGAAAAAAATCAAAAGCAAACAAATTTTGAAGGAAATTTGAGGAGACGGTTTGGATAACACTGAAGTGTAATTTCATTTCAATTACCATAACATCAAGTGTAACTATTCGCTTTACTGTTGTTTTGTTGAGCAGTTTGAAACGTTTAAAATTTTTTTGATTGTCGTAGGTTTACTGCTAACAAACTTAGATCTTTAAAATAGTTGCACTGTTTGTGCTGAACCATAAGTTTAGAAAAAAAAAAAAGTCTTGAAGAGAATTCAGTTCGCTTTGAAAGCTAAGCTGTGTGCATCTTTGTTTTGCAAATTGTTGCTGTGTCTTCAATACATAACTTTTGCGGTGACCTAAATAAATAACAAATTTTTAATTGAATTTTGTACACACAATCACACACGCATGTGTTATACTTTTAGATTAATTTAAAAGACAAATTAGAATACGAAATGAACACACACACATATGAGTGTGTGTGATGAAGAATTTGCAATAATAACAGAAACAACAACAGCAATGATAACTAAATTTCACTATTTTCACAGATACAGTTAGTTTTCAACGCAGCATAGAACACGAAAGCAGAGGCTTTTGAGAATTTTTTCTTTTCCTCAGTTTTTTTTTTTTGTTTTTTTTTCATAGTTTTCTAAACACTTTCCGCCTCGAAATGTTTGTTATTTATTTTGAACGAGTCTTGAATTTCATTTCGTATCCAGTACACGTACACGTACTCATACATGTGCGGACGAGTGCTATGTATGTAAGTCAAAGTATTGTGAACACAGTACCGCGTACCCCGTACAATTGTTTGTTGCTTTGTTTGTTTTCATGTAAACTGCACATGACAGTTGATTGTGTGTTAATTTGGAAAATAATCTTATAAACTCCTTGAACTTGAAAAACGAGTCAACAGCAGCAACAACAACAACAACAACAATATTAAGAAAACAACAAAACGAAGCATTTTGCCATAAATAGCGAATCAAGTTGAATGGATGTCTATGTCTCTCATGTTTTTCTTTTTTGGTGGCTTTTGCTTCGTATTAAATTGTTGTGCGTGTGTGTGTATATGCGTCGGATTGTGAAAATTTATGTCTTGCTTTTAGAGGCTGAAATAGAAAATAATCAAAGATGGAAAAGAGTTTCCATTAAAGCCGTGGTAGCAATAGTGACACCAGTAATAGTAGTAGTAGTAGCAGTAGTGGTGGTAGTAGTGGTAGTAGTCGTCGTGGTGGTAGTGATATTTGTACGATCTTAAGCCAGTTTTCCTCAACACTCCATTTTCCCAATAAACAAAACTGAAAACAACATTAAGTAGAAAAAAAAAAAAAAAAAAAAACTAAATAAATAAATGGCAGACAACGCAAGTTTCTGTTTCGATTCCTCGCTCCAGTCTTGTGCTGAGTTCATATAAAATCTTAATCACACTTACAAAAATTCGCATTAAGTTTTCTTATATCACGACGATGTCATTGCATCCTGTACGCATTACACTCGCTTAGCGTGCGCACCCGGTAATCAAAAGCAACCCCCCATAGAGAGTTGACACGCGAGTGGTTATAAAAGCATTAAGTAGTTTTGTTTTTTCCCCTCAAAGAAAAGGATAATTTATTTACACATCTTGGATTACATTTAATTAAAGTTAATTAAAGTGATTTATAAAACAGTGCCTTACAACTAAAGTGACACGAATTGTACAAAAGAAGGTCGAGGGCCTCAAGTCTACCAAATATAAAAAAAAAAAAGAAAACTTAAAATAAAGTCATATACCAAAAGAAGAAGAAGAAGACAAAAAAGAAACTCAGTCTATTTTAGCTAAAATCTTAAAACCAAAAAAGCACAAAACAACAACAACAAACATGAAAGCTATAATTATTGTCTGGATCTTACCATTCTGCACAGTCCTTACAGTGCGCGCTACACCAGCCATCAGTTCAAATGATAATGCGGTAATTATCAACACTCAACACACCACTCAGCCAACTATTAATAGTTAACTTAACTGAATCACATAAATAAAGAAATAAAATATTGTCTGCCAGTTCGTCTTCATGAAAATAGTTGAAAATGTTTTAATTTTAAAGGCTTCCGAGTTCGTGTTTCTTTTTCTGCTACGAGAGTGGATGTCAGTAAGGATTTAAAAAAAATTTTCAATTTTCCTTAAGCAAAAAAGTCGTGAAGAATAATTGATCTTAAATTTAAGCGAACAAATTAGAATCATTTTATAGACCCAGGGGGAAATCTTGTTGGGACTAAATGAACTTCTCTTTCTTGGGTCGATAAAGTTTAATTTGTGGATCAGAGAAATACAGATCTTAGGTATGACAAAAAAGCCTTACACCTCAAATCAGTGATTTGATCTTTGTTTTTGCAGTGAACAAAGGTTGGCAACACACACTCTAGCCTGCCACTTAGGAATAAATTCTTTGGGCTGAGTTGTGAAACGTGTAAAATATTTAAAAACTTTTTCTTATTAGAAATACTTAGACCTTCAAGTAGGCATTATTAGACACTTAAAAGATCATCTCATTTTTGTGCACTTTTATTAAAGAAACGGTGCCCTTATCCTAATAAGAGTACGCCAGTTTATTCGCTCGTAAAAATGAGTTTAGTTCCTTTGTTTTACAACAGCTGCGAAAAGATCCTTTTAGTCCTGAAAAAAAATCTTTTAATTTACGATTGAAATTTGTTTATCCTTTCGTTGAAGAAAGTAAAAGCAAAGAACAACTTCTAAACTTCAGATTGGCTGGCCATTCTGAACTTGACGATGCTTAATATGGAGAGATATTCATTTCATAAATAAAAAATAGAAACATTTTTAGTTCCATACGTTGTTAAGTTATCAAGAGAGCAAAACATAATCACATCACATTGACAAATTAATTGCGGTTGCTGCATTCGAATACAATTTATCGACTAAAAGAAAAGAAGAAAACAAAATCTCATATTCACCTTGAGCAGATCTTTCGATACTCAAATTTTCTGCTACTATTTATATTTATATTTTATACATCGTAACCGTTATATGAAGCAGTAGGAGGATGGTAAAGCAGTAAAAAATAAATTTTACAATTTTCATTAACAATTATACTCGATTTGTGAGTTTCTAATAATACTATACATATACTATACGTATACTTTACATACACTATACGTATACTGTGCATAGGCTATAAACGTTGTCTAAATATCGTAACCAAAAATATATATTTTTGGATCTTTTTTTGAACTATGAATATCCTTAGAACTAATCGAATGTTTTTGAAAAATAGTAATTTTACTTTACTTCCACAAGCTCCGAAGTAAACATTGTCAGCAGTGCAGAGTCAATTTTTGAACTTTTAATAACTATTCTACTCGATTTGCATACAATATTATAAATATACAATATATACACTATACATGTATTTTACATATACCATACATATAAGCCTAAGCCTATACTATACGTATACTATACATATATTATACATAAACTATACATATACTGCACACACCCACAGGCATATACTAAACATATAACATCCGTACACTATAAATCTACTATATATACCTATACGTATATTACACACATATACTATGCATACACATATACATATACTATACGTATGCTATAATACGTACTATAATCCGAATTGTATAGCTTTGGCTCTTTTCTAATTTGTGAAAGACCGCGCTATTTGAAAGGGAGCATAATGTCCTTATATGAAGTTCCACTGACTATTGCAACTTTTACGAACACTAGACATTAACAATGAAGGGCAAATTTGCGAACATGTTCAAACTGGTGTAAAATCCCGACTTATATGCATCTTACGCTTTGTATAGATTTTCGTAATAATGTTTCTAACAAAAAACAAGATGATAAATGAATTTTACATAGGGCCCTAAAAGTGTTTCGCTTCAATAAACAAAATATCCCTAAAAGTGAAAGAAAGAATATGATAAGATTAAGTTGTATTTTTCGACCATAAATTGTGTATTTTGTAGAGATGCAAACTAAATTGCAAACTATATTATAGTGAAATAAATTAAACCGAATGGATTCCGCCTAATTTTTTTTTCTTTTTTTTAATATTTGACATGTACTCACAACAGCTTCGCTTATAAAATAAATATGTAAAATATAGCAAAAGAATCGTATACAAAATTTTATTAATTAAAAAGATTAAATTTAAAATTTAATTTAAAATAATTTTAAAATAATTTCTAATTTAAAAAAAAAATAATTTCTGATCATAAAACCATATAAGTCGGCAGCAAGCATGTTCCCTTTTCCTTCCATTTTTTTGTCAACATTCACGAGAATTTCGATTATTTATTTAAATAATTCTGATACACACACAATCGCATATTTAAAGTTAGTAAAAAAAACAAAAGATTCATATTAGTGTTATTTCCTTTATCTATAATGTTTTCATAAAGAGAACATTTTTTTAAAATTACTTTACAACTTATTTGCTTTGAAAAAACCTTAGAATAAAAAAATGTATAAGAAATTTGGAATAAAATTCTTTTAAGTGTCTTTAAGTGTCGTCCGCGAGAAAACGTGTTCATTTTATTTCCACTCTATGTTGTCTCTATGATATTTATTTATTCTTTACAGATACCAGCAATCAATCGTAATCAATTGGAAGAGAGTTTCCTTAGAAAGCTAAATACCAAATGCAGTCAACGAGACAATCATTCATGTATGATGCTCAAGTTGATTGTCTATATGAATCGAATATTTAAGAAGTCATCAATAGATATCAATGACAAAATTAAAGTAACACAAAACAGGTACAATAGAAAGCACATTTTTGAAATTTTTATTTTTTTTTTATTTTAGAAATTTTTGTTGTTTTCATTTCAAATATTTTAAATACAGGGATGTAGCAGAAATACCAGATGATCCCGAAGATGATTTGTTATTAGCACGTTCTATAGATTCGGACGATGAGACGTTGGGATTAATTGTTGCTAATAAATTATGGAAATTTATACGATCACGAACGTTACGCTATAAATTCAGTGATAATGCGGACTTTATTGTTTCTACCGAACCGAAAGGTAATCTTAATTTGGGCGTATCGGTGAGTCCGATAGAGGCCTTAGAAGAGGGACGTGGCAAATCGAAAAATATTCTACCCCTCTTAGTGTTAATGGCTGGTAAAGCCGGCTTAGTAGGTGCAATTATATTGAAAGGTCTCTTCTTATTAGCTGGTAAAGCGTTAATTGTCTCCAAAATCGCTTTGCTACTATCAGTGATTATAGCCTTAAAGAAATTATTATCACAAAAAAAACACGTAGTTGAAGTACCGCATCATGATAGTTATAGTTCAGGTTGGGCACGTGCATTGAATGGTTTCATTGAAGGTATGGCCGAAGTACCGGGTCATCTAATAGCACAAGATGCTCATGATTTGGCTTTTCCTGCACAAAAGCCAGAAATATTGTAATATAAATAAGGACGGACGAATGTATGCTGATTGGATTTTTTAGATGAAAATATTTTTTCAAATATTTTCTTAAGAATTTTTTTTTTTTAATTTTAAATTATTTTTCATATTGATTTTTATTGTTGTTGTTATAAATTTTTCTAACTAACAAAACTTTTTTAAATATTTCTTGGTTTACGGTTTAGGTTCTGGTGTCTATACATGACATACATACATACATACATACCTACATATACATATATTTATATTTAATTTTCTTTCTTTTTTTTTTCTTTTCAACTTTTTCTGCTGTGATACTAAAAAGAAGAATTTTTCATTTTTTCCCTTTCAAATGAAAACTAAGTTAGAAAAATGTCCGATTGTAATATAAGGAAAGAAAGACAGAAAGACAGAAAAACAAAAAAAAAAAACAATTATTTGTTTACGTGTATTTATTAAATTATATTTATTTTTTAATTTATTTATTTAAAAAAGTATTTTATTTATTATTAGGTTAATTTTGTTTTCGTAATAATTTATCATAGCGTTAGTTATTTATTTATATAAAAAATGAAATAAATATTAAACATATATTTTTTTGTTAAAAATTCTTCTTTATTTTATATATGAATTTGTTTCTTTTTTTTGTTTCGTTTTTTTAAATATATTTCGCTTGATTCTGTATATTTTTTTTTTTAAGATTTCGGTTTCTACTCGCTTTAAAAAGTGTGCGCATTTCTTCTAGGTTATAATTAAACTAAATAAATAAATATATGTTTTTTTTTTGGCTTTTTCCATTGAATTTCGTTTCACTTATTTGGTAAGGCTATCACTAGAAAATATTAAGAATTTGACTGCTTCTTATTGGCCAGGTGAGTATATCCTTTCATCGTCTTCGTCTTCTTCGTTTTTTCATGTCTTATACGGATTCAAATAATTGTAAATTATTGGTCTTCGGGCGGCGGTAGCTTTAAAAAATACATAAATTATATATGAAATGAAGAGAAATTTATTTAAGATTTTTTCCTCTTAAAATCCATATTTATATTCTAAACCACCGGTGATAAGCATATTAAATTTATGGGGATTTATGTGACAGGGAGAAGGGCTTGCGATATATCCTGCCTTTATCAGAATAATTTTCCACATCAACTTAAACTTGCCTTTTCGCCTGTCTGTCTGTCGGTCTGTTCGATGTTTGTTCAAGAAACTCGAGAATAGCGGAGCACCTTTTGAAAGGGGGTTACACAGCTTTAGAGACGTCAACTATCATTCGTTGAGAAAGAGTTCTGTGCTTAATCGCATCGTGAGGTTACACTTTCTTAGGTAGGTTAAACCAATGACAGCAATTTGTACTTAACCGCTCTTCGTTAGGACGCTTAAAGCCGTGAACGCGAAAAATAATAGCAATCTGTTCTTTCACCTGCCTGCCTTATAGCGTTCGGAACTTAGGTGCAACGTGAGTTTAGACCCTCATAAGTAAGTATTCACATTAAGCCAATGATAGCAATTTGTCCACCTGTGTAAGTTTATGTTCTATCTACGGTTGAAAATTTTTGAAATGTTTTGAAAAAATTGGATTGAATCTGACAAACTTTGCAGTTTCTTTCTATTTTGAAAAAGCCGCCATATGACGATAAATTTGCAACTTTCAAAATTTCGCGACGAAAAGCGTTAAATAAAAGCAATTTCGCATAATGTTTCTACGAAAAGCAAGCCTTTATATATATTTATAAAAAAGAAAAGAGAGTTCATAACAATGGTTTGATAAAAAGAGCAACAGTGCAAAATTTTGTTTACGTAGGTCTGCTTTTTTGGATCCCATATAAGGATTCTCATATAAATGCAAAATTTATATGGTAACTTTTTATCATTTTGTACCGAAAGTAAGTGAAAAATAAGAAGGGCTAAGGACAAGAAAATTAATTTCACAAGTTTAAAGCACACCACTCAAGCTTGGCGAAATCAAAAGCACATCACTCCAAGTTTTGAGCCGTGAAAGGCTTGGCTTAAAAAGTTTGCTGGAATGGAGATTTACATAGAAACGAGGTATAGTTTCTGGTATTTTAATATGATAACGAAATAAAGAATTCAACTAAGTGTTGCGATATAAAGGATTTAATAGTTCGCCTTACTCGTTTGTAATATTTAAATCCTAACATTCCTTAGACTCCAAAATTATTTATGTCTAGAGAATACGGATTAGAAGTATTTGTTGTTAGAAGTGAAAAGCAATTTGTAGAGCTGTATCGAGAAAAATATAAGAAATTTTTCACGCTTAGTTCATCTTTGTAGTAGTTTTTAACCCGGTGCATGAAATGATTATTTTCTCAATCTCTTTGGAACAGTCACGAGTACTCCTGAAAAATTCCAGATAGTGAATATATTCTTGGTCACAAGATATTTGTGGGTCTATTTAGTACTACTCCTTTCTCTATCTGTTAATTCAATCATTTCTGTGAACCTGTTCCCTTTCATTATCGTCTGCCTAAATAAGCATCCATATTATCGACGTAAGTAGAACAACAAGAAAAAAACCTTTCGGACCCACTTAATTATGTCATACAGGAGGTAGCAGTAAATAGCTGCGTTTGATACCCGAAACGCTACGGCTCGCATTAAAGTTTAAGTTTACGCCGAAGACAGTTAAGTTGTGAATTGACTGTAATGTGAAATTAGAGGGACAGAGTGTCTTATAAATTATCCATATTTAAATTTGGACTATCGCTAGTGAGATTTAGAATCAAAAGAAGCGGCTGCATCTCAATTGTAGAAAAATTTTGTTACATAAGTTTGATACCATTTATATTTAATGACCCAACAATAAGCTGAAATTAATTCTAAAACATTTTTATGCAGTCAAAATAAGCAGTGAAATAAACGTAATGTTTTTTTTTTTTTTTGCTTTCATTTTCCCTATAGCGAATATCATCCTGATCATTATTGTGCCTTGCACAGTCACAGCTTAGTAAAAAACCATGAGCTATGAAAACCGATATATTATGCTAACAAAAACATTTCAGTTTTATTATTTTAATTAATTTTAATTGCTTTTGATTTAGTTCTTACAACCTTGGAATGTAAGCAATTAAAATATAATAAATAGAAATTTTTTTAGCAATGAAATACTGGGAAATAATTTAATGATTCTAATAAATAATACTCGTTATAAGTGAATTAACATTGATTGCAACAAAACAAAAAAATATTTACTCATTTTATCAAGAAAGAAATGATTTTGTTTCCAACAAACAAATGCTGAAAAATGAGCAAAAGGACAAAGTCGCATAAATATCCTTGCTGAAGTCTGAAGTGACCAAATTGTTAGGAAATGTAATGGATGGAATGGATTTTGGTACGCAAAAGAAATTTTGTAAATTATTTACCATTGAAGCCTTCGTACAATGAAAAGGAAGCAGGACGATAATCTTTTATTATAGTTGTATATAAAAAATTAAAGAAAATTTGAATAACTACGGAGTTTTTCCTTCAATGACGTAGGAATTCAAAGACTTTCTAACGAATATAAACCGGACGGCTGCAGCTTTAGATAAGAACATTTTATAAGCGTTTTCGTTATTTTCAAAAATGTCATTTGAGCAAAATTTCAAATTTCCTAATTTTAAGAAAGCTTTTCATACTCTTTAACCGAAACTGGTGACCTTCAGTTAGCAAAATCTTCAGTTAACAAATCCTTCAGTTAAATAAATTTTAAATGAAATCTCTGGCTTAGGTGAGCGAGCATATTAAGCTTAAGCTTTCTTATTAAAGTGAGAAAAATATTTTAATAATTATTTACAATACACTCTTCCGCCTTATTCTCATTATATTTAATTAAGAAAAAATCAATATTTAAAATAATTTTTTCTTTCTACGTTTATTTATCCCCAAGAATTGTAAATAATCATCAATATTTTCTTCTTCATTATATATGTCATCCTCATCTTGTTCGTCTTCGTCTTCATCTTCATCCCATAATAATTGTTTACGTTCTTCTAATATAACGTCAGCAGCAGCTGCTGCTGCTATTCTTCCATAAATATCATTATAATCTAAATGGCTCAACATGGGAAAATATTTTAATGTATTTAATGGGATAGCGTTTGGTCCTGAACAAACACATAAATATTTTACTTGTTACCAACACTGCATGATATTAATAAATATCAATCAGTACTTACTTCTTCCTAGCAAAGAATCCGTACGTTTAACAGCTGGCTGACCTAATCCAACAGCATTTAATGCGGCCAAAACTTGTGTACTGTTGTGTACATCTGCACTCATTGGATGTAAACTACTTTCGGCAGAGAAATGCTCTAAACCAGAATGACCTTGACCACCAGAATTAGCCAATGACGAGACAGCAGCATGCATTGGCATACCAGCTGCATACATATCAGCAGCAGCAGCCATATCAACTGGAGCGGCCGGCATCGAATGCATACTATAATCCATGCTATAGGGCATCATGTATGGCGTATGTTCCGGATAATGATACACCATTCTATAAATTAATTAATATTCGTAGGTTTTCTTCTTTCCTTCTTTTCTTGCGAATTTCATTTTTTTTTTTTTTTGCTTACTTATCGGATGTGTTATCCATTAGTTTCTTAATAAGCACTAAAGCAGCCACTACAAATGCAATTTTCGAGAGAGTTAATGCCTTTAACGTTAATACACTGACAGCTTTAACTGCTAGCATCGTCCAACCAAAGGTGGTGGCGGCCAAATACATCGGTATATACATTTGCATTTCTTTTTTATCTTCGTCCTTATTTTTACTTTTCTTCAAAAATCCGCCTCCGCCACCACCGCCACCACCACCACCGTCGCCACCCAAACGGGCTATATAATTAAAAAGTATTACGTAAAGACATTTTAATAAGAAACAAATTTATCTCGATTCACAAGTGTTGATTAATTACAAATGGACGCTTCAGCAAGCAATCGTTGCAAGTTAAAATTCAATTAATTTAATAATTGTATAATAGAATAAGATTCAAGACGTTTCACATCTATCATGCACTGATGTCATTTTTCTGTCAACTTAACTTCATTCCATAAAAGGAAAGTAACCGAAATGATGCCGAACGCCCGATGTACGAAATATTTTGAATGTTCACTTCATATTAGTAAAAACAAATTTAGTAAACTCAGTCTACTTTCACACTGCATCTGTTCATTAATTCAATTCACGGATCTTGCGCCAATAAAAGTGCCAATCAAAGAGCCTCAATAAAAAAAAAAATCTGTTACAATGGAATAGAAAGACGTTGTTTTGCAAAAAGGCAGCAACGGGTAAGAGGTTTTATGTGAATGCCTGCATTGGCGGCTTAACTTCGCATTGACACTATGAGAAATTTGAGCGTGAACAGGGCCCTTCATTGAGTTCGACAAACCCAAAGGGCCTTACTATGCTTGAAACATCAGATCGATTTAAAGTTCATAGGAAACTAAACCCACTCTGGGCAATTTATAGCTCTTGAGCTTTTTGAGTGCCACAGCTAACACCATCCTCTCTTCCGGTCATACCCAGCAGCCATAATTCGCACTTTACTCCAGCGTATTACAGAGAGCCTCACTATATCTGAAACACCAGACCCATTTAAAGTTCATGAAATATTAAAGCCGCTCTGGCCAATTTATAACATTTGAGTTTTTTGAGCAGCAGCTGATCACTTTCAGAGGTTTTTTGAAGCAAAACACACCTGCATCAGCATCTTGAGGGATACTGAAAGTAATTACAAGAGATTCTATTCAGCAGGCTAGGGGGTTGGTCAATCTTATCCCCCAGAGGGGAATTAGATTATTTAAAAAGCAGTTCATTTGCTTTAGAAGCACAAAAGGTCATAAAGCATGTTATTGCAAATGCCGAAATGAATAAAACTTGTAACATACCAGCAGCCAGTCAGACAACGAGTCCAAGAAAATCATCTCTCTAATGGTATCGCTAATATTTGAATCAAACTATTAATCTTGCTTTTATATTCTGAAGGGGCAGGGGCTCTGTTATCTCTTCCTTTAGGTGAAGTTGTTGTGACTATTTAGTTGGCAAGGAGAAAATAATAGAGGAGTAATTAAGGATTTAAGGATTCTAAGGATCCATTTGTGCTGTAGAATCTCTCAGAATCATTTCTATTTCAACTGAAGACAACACCAACATATACAATGAATCCATTAAAAAGTGTTAAGACATCCGGACGGTCAAAATTAATTGTACATAAAATGGTATTAGAAGATAATTTTCATAAAGAAAATATGCATCAACTCGGCCCACACAACTTTGAAATTTCCACATATCATCCTGAATTGCTTTCCAAAGCATCCAAAATTCGCCAAAGTGTTGCGTTTTGATCTTGTATTTTTTTTCTATGGCATTCAATTAAGAATGCTTTCGTTTTTGGGTCTTCAATGTTATGTTAAAGATTGTTTTGTATTCCAGTTCACTTGATTTCGATTTCACTTGTTCTTATTCTATATACAAACCAGCACAAATATTTACAATTTAAGCCATTCATTAACTAACTACCTTGACTGACGGTGGCTTTTTTCAATAGAGCGATTTCTATGTAATCAGCATCATCCTCAGCTCGTTGCACACTGAACATAACTGGCCCGACAGGTATACGGATAGCATTCCCACTGATGAAATCTACGAATGTTGATAGACTACGGCCTGTTGATGTGTTAGTAGACCATTTGGCTTTCGTTTTGTAATTCGGTGGCGGTAGTTTCACTACGTCAAATAAACCTAGTCGAACTGCTTCACCGCGACGATATGAGCTCAGTAAACTGTTGGCCAACGTATACAGGCAGCTGGCGTTATTAATGCATGTCCATGACATTTTATTCACAAAATCGGTATTCACAATATTGGCAGAGGAAGACGAGGAAGGCTTAGTCAGAGTGGAGAAGAAGTCTGAAGATTGACCGCTATCATGTTGTTGTTGTTGTTGTCGTTGGTGATGATGATTATTTTGTTTTTGTTGTAAACTATTTATACCGTATGCTTTTGAATGTGAAGTTATTTCTGCGGAGATCATATGAAGTTGCAGACCGGTTAGCAACAACATCAACGTCAACAAATAAAAAGTTAAGATCGTTTTCATGCGTTTGAACATTTTCTACACTTAAAGTGCACCCTTACACACAACAGAACACTATCTACTTATTTTGTTAGCACTCATAAAAGGAATAGTTTTCTTTACTTTTCGTTAACGTTTACTTTATGCTAAATCCTGGACGTGAATGTCCAGTTTGAGATATGAAACGCGTAAGCGTATGTATTCACTCTCCTAGTATTCTACTCACTCTGTGGTTCAATGTCGACTAATTATCTAGGTAAACTTGTAGCAGTGTTTTATTGTCTTTACCACTAAATTGAAAACAAAAGATTAGAAGAAAAATGTGAAAAAAAAATAATAAAAAATAAAAAATTATCTTGCAATGCAATGAACGTGTTAGCAGAGAACTCGCACTCGTATAAATTTTCATGTTGTAATTATTAAATCAACGCAAAAAAAATTAAAAAATAAAAAAAAAAATCTGGGTTTATTTCTTTCTTTCTACCATCAAACGAAAGCAAACTCAAATTTCATCAATGCTCCACCCCACTCCGTCAACAACCGACATTAGTATTGCGCTTCGCATTAAATTACACTTTTCTTTTTTCTAACTGATTATTTACAACAACAACAAAAAAAGAAGAAAAAAACATACAAACAATTATATATAAAATATATCGTTCAAGATTAGTATGTTAAGACGTGCGTTTATGTGTTAGTATGCACTTCAAGTTGGGCTCAGCATCAATCAGAAATCTTCACGAAATGCGTGCTGTTAGTTAACCATTGTAGCTATTGCTCCTTTGTCGATAATAATGATGATACTGTAGTTGAGAAAAAACAACATCGCATGCTCGCGGTAAATGAATTTATTAATATTTTAAATTGTTTTTTTGTTTTTTTTTTCGAAAATATTGGTCTAGTGAACACAAGAGAAAAAAAATTAACAAAAAAGTCAATCATTGGAAAAATAAAATTTATAAAAAACCAATTTGAAGTTTTTTAGATAATCGAAAAAATTTGATCAGTATCTACTGTTTTAATTGCAATTAAAAAAAATCAAGTAAGAAAGTTAAGTTTGTCTTGTAACGAAACCTGTACACCTAACAACACTTTTTGAGCAGACTGTGGTACGTAAATATTTTTCGTACGGTAATATTGTATATATTTACAAAATTTATTTAATGTTTTTTTACAAAATGGATTATTTCAATCGCAATTATGATATGTAAATATATTTGTCCGAAAATATTGTATACATTTAGAAATTTACTTAATGTTTTTCACAAAATACGTATGTAAACATTTTTTGTACGAAAATATTGTATGCATTTACAAATTTAATTCATGCTTTTTAGAAAATGGTTACACAAATATTGTTCGTCCGGAAATATTGTATGCATTTTGAAATTTAACTAAGGTTTTTTTTCAAAATGTTTACAACGGATTATTTTAATCGCAATTATGGTACGTAAATATATTTGTCCGAAAATATTGTACACATTTAAAAATTTAGTTAATATTTTTTACGAAATGTTTATTATTTATCAAGTAAGAAATAAGAGAAAAAACATAAAGTATTTTAATTAAATTAGAACATGATTAGGGAACAACAAGATGATCTCGGAAAGTCCAGACCATTGTATTCTTGCACTTGTATCTTATATTGATGAACTCTTGGAACGCTATGCTTCGTAAATATTTCCTTGAAATTTAACAGAATTTCGAGACAACAACTCAAACCCTTAGACTTTGTAACCTTTTTGGCAAAGTGTTATCAAGAAATAAAAATGTGTAATTAAGTGCCAGAAACTACAGATTTTTGGCCCATTTTTGAGTCGATATCAATCATAAATGCAATGATTTGATCAGCGTTTTATAAATCGAAAAAAAAGAGGTTAACAGACTCTCATTACATTCTCATGTGGTGAGAGTAAACAATAATATAATAACATCTTATTAAACTAATGATAGCGTAGCTATAAATCAAAAAACATTAACTTGCAATGAAGAAAAAAAAAGAACATTTTCTAATATAAATTATAAGAAACAACATTTTTCACTTAATAATACGATCGACGAATTAGAAAATTGATTATGTTCGTAATTATACGTCTCTAAGTGTAGTTAAACAAAACATGAACTTGCTCGCATGAATTGAACAAATCTATTCAAAGGCATATGTAGGAGAATCTGAGCTTCAGATTCACTTTTCAATTAATTTTTATTAATTTTTTGCTTAATTTTAGCATTTAAGTGAATTTTAGTATGATTTCAGTTCAGAACAACTACAAAGGTGCGATCAATAAATTAGTTACATTTTCGCACTAAAATCAATGATCTAACGAGTTTTTTTTTATTTTTGCTCTATTTTATTTATTTAGAAAATTTATTTTTAATATTTAATTAATATTTGAAAGAAACTCTAAGTAAATATATAAAAAAACGTATTGAATATATAAGACGAACGTTAGATGTACCTGCGCGTGCGTGTGTGTTTGTTTATGCAAAAAAAAAAACTCATCTCTTTATATATAATTTCTTTTTATATACAATTGATCTACATATACAAAGAAGAAGAAATTTACGTTTATGTTTAGCACTAGGTAAGGCACTACTATCAGAAAATCTATGTGTAATATAAGGTCTTAACTGAATACTCCAATTACACATTTCTATAACTGGCGGTACTTTTCTATGTTTATAATGGCTTCATTAACATTAACATTAACATTCAGATGCAGAGAAATTTTCTTTCATATATTTATGTATATATTACTACTATGGCTGCCATGCTGCGGCTCCATATATATATGTATGTATGTGTATGTGTTATACAGTTTATTGAACTGCACTTACAGCAAAATAATATAATAAATTTGCTGTTATATCTATTCAGACATTTCCATACCGCTTGCTTGTTGTTACTTTAGAAAAACACGTAATTGTTAACGTACGCATGTAGTTGGACTTTTCCATAAATGACTGTATTTTATACATTAATCGTTTAACACAAAGTTGTCTCAGAAATCTTGAAAGAAACTAAATTAATGTATTCTGAATGCTACTTAAACGTACCGTGTATCATTCGATTTAAATTAACTTCTAAAAAGGCTTAAGACTATTTATCTGCCCAAATAATTTGTGTTTAATCTAAATTCCTCAAATTTTTCGTATACATTGCAATGTTTTGACTCACCAAACAAAGCATATTAAAAATGGATTGGATAAGAATCCATTTTACGACCTTTTCTCTTATAACCCCTTAATTCAAAAACGTCGTTACTTGAAGAAACTTATTCATCATTAATATTCCTCAAAAAAATTTGGTGAAAACTAAAGAATCATCTCCTATATAAACACTCTTACATGAAATATTTCCTATAGGACAAGATGTCCAGAATAGTGAGACAACCATCTATATTGATCTATCTTCTAGGTACTTCCCCCTTCCCCCACCCTTTGTATAGCTTTTCCCCTAACTACAGTGATGTGTCTTCTAGACACTAAACTAAAATTGTAGATGTGATTTGGAATTTTCTCTTGATTTATCTTCTGAGCCCCCCCCCCCCCCCCC